>JZKD02S1423762.1:238687-311097 GCA_000966675.3 Picea glauca | reverse complement strand
TTAAATAACAGATCCATGTTTTTAGGATCTGTGTAACCATCTTGTAAAGGCTATAAATGCCTATTTTGAAATCAAACAATGGTTCGATTCTGGACAGAGATATACTCTTTTTTTTGCTCAGACTTATTATGCTAATACAGATCACAGTTTTCTTTTAGTTTTGATTGTCAGCTTTCCATTTTCCTTCTGCATTTTTATCTGTGTTGTTAAGATTTGAATGGCTGTTATCCCATTGTTTAGCTCATAACCTGATAATAAGTCTATTGATTGTCTCTTAGACCCTGCTATGCATTGGTTTAGTTACAATTTGTTCTCCATCCACCTTTAAGTTACTTGCTGATTAATCAATCCTTGAAAGCACTGTCTATTTGTTTATCATATTCATGTTTGAATGCTATAAACTGTATTGAGTTGTCCCATTGACCCACATTCACAAAACACAAAAACATTTGTTTCTTAAGTTACCAAGCACCTCTAGTCTGCAACCACAGAGGGTTTCTTGGAGAGATAACACATCCCATTGTGGGTTTTGTTGATCTTATAAGTTCGTTGCTGCCACTTGGGTTGAAACGCCTTCATGCGTTTGGTTGCGCATCACCGAGGTTCTAGTTAACTGGTCATTGAGGCCATTGTGTCGAGATGGTGGTGTTGTCCCTTAGCTGGTAGGCATGGTCATGTTGTGTCGGGTGGGTAGTCGTTTGTTCTTGTTGTTTTACACATGCTTTGCCCAATTGCTCTTGTGCCAGTGTGTGGATTCATATTTGTCTATTTAATGGTTGGTGTGCATGTGTTCATCGTCTAGGTGTGGTTAATTGTGTCGTTGTTTCCTTCCTTCCTAAAAACAAAAAAAAATTTCACCCTCTTCTTCGCTTGTAATCGTAATGATGGGGTTGTTACACATGGTTTCAAAGCGGGTTCAACCCGTGACTTGGGAGCACTCAGAATTTTGTTGTTATGATATTTGATTATAATGTTGCTAATTAAGTTGACTTGTATTTGTGCAGGTAATCATGGTTAGAGGACGTCGCGGAGGGAGACGATGGAGTGCTAGGGGAGGAGGCGCAATGCCTCCAAAAACATCCATGCGTAAGGGGTCTAACCCCCAGGGAGACGAACAGGTTTTCGGACAGGAACAGATAGTGGTGGGTGATGTGGTTGGGCTGATGAGATATTTTCAGTGCATGTTTGAGGCAATGATCATCCATTTGGACATAGATGAGGATACGGCGTCAAGACCCCCTAAGGGTCCACCGCATGCTCCAGTTGGTACTAGTAGCATTCACCGTGAACTTGAGAAAGTCAAATTTCCCAAGTTCACGGTGCCCCGGATGGCGCAGCTGTCGAGGAATGGTTGGAGAATATGGCGATGTGCTTTGCACTTCATGACTATACCTCCAACATGAAGGTCTGCATGGCGGTCTTTCAAATGAAGGGGAGCACTCTTATATGGTGGAAGATGCTCTTGCCATAATTGAACATGATCGTTGAAGACGTGTCATGGGAACTGTTTGAGGAACGGTTCCAGGAGAGGTACCTATCATAGGAATTCAATGAGAATCAACTCAATGAGTTCAACACCTTATGACAGGATGGTCATATAGTGCCTGAGTATGAGGCCCGTTTTATGGAGTTTCTTCGGTATGCTCTGCATCTTAATACTGAGAAACTTAAGGTCAACAGGTTCGTATTTGTCCTTAATGGTAGCATACATGCAAAGGTTAGGATTTTGATACCTCAGACCTTGCATGATGTTGTCTAGAAGGACCTCATAGCAGAGGAGGAGCTTATCAGTGGGGATCAGAGAAGGACTCCAGCGGGACTAGCAGGGCAGGTGTCATCTGGTGAGTTGCAGCATCAGACCCCAGCTAGACAGACTCTTGGGTATCATGGCTTGCAAAGAGGATCCACTTTCACTACACCTCGATGACCAGCCCCCCAACAACGAACACCTTATCGGGGACCACAACATCAACAACAATGTCGACTGCAGCAGCAACAATTTAAGCCTGTTCAACAAAATAGACCAGGATTCCAGCCCAATGGGTCATCATCTTCTACTTCGGGTACTAGGAGTATTGGACCAAAGAAGGGGTGTTGGACTTGTGGGGAGCCACACTACCAGCGCGACTGCCCAGTGGGGAGGACTAGAGCATCTGGATCAGCTGGACCCACTATCGTGGGATATTTGGGCAAGGCCCATTGGATCCATGCAGCGGTGAATAACCACCAAGCAGAGCACCAGTTGATTGTGCTCGAGACATCAGGTACCGTCGCTGACCAAACCCTTAGTATTGTGATAGATCCCGGTGCTACCGAGAGTTTCATTTCTAGTGAAACGCTAAAAGGATTAATGTAAAGGAAGTCAAACATGATGTGTTTAGCGTTGTAGAGATGGCTTCGAGAGCCAAACAGAAGGTTGGGGGGAAGTTTACAGACTATACACTTAACCTGGGAGATTTTGTCACTAGGGCCAACCTGTACATCACAATCTTAGGATCTTATGAAGTCGTGATTTGTATGGACTGGTTGGAATCGCATGAGGCAATACTCAACTCTAAGACGAAATGGTTGAGCTTGGTTGATGACGAGGGACAGAGGTGCATGATTGTAGGTTGAAACCAAGGAGTTTCCCTGAGGTTCATCTCTTCCTTGCAGCTACGGAAGAGCATGTGCAAGAGGTGTAAGATTTATGTGATCCTTGTGTTAAACGAAAAGGGAGTAGTCAAAGGTTTAGAACACCTTCCAATGGTGAGAGAGTTTGGAGATGTCTTTCCGGAGGAGTTACTTGAAATATCGTCAGAGAGGGAATTGGAGTTTACCATAGACTTGAAACCGGGGACTAAACCGATAGCAAGAATGCCTTATCGGATGTTAACCCCAGAGTTACAAGAGTTGAGAATGAAACTAAAGGAGTTGTTGGACCTAGAACTTATACATCTGAGTGTGTCACCATGGGGTGCGCCTATTATTTTCATACGAAAGAAGGATGGGTCATGGAGACTCTGCATTGACTACCATCAATTGAACAAGGCAATGATCAAGAATCAATATCCCTTGTCGAGGATTGATGATCTGTTCGATCAGATGAAGGGCGCGATGGTGTTCTCAAAGATCGATTTGTGATCAGGGTATCACTAGTTACGGATCAAGGAGGATGACGTCCCTAAGACCGCATTTAAGATGAGGTTTGGGCATTATGAGTTTATTGTCTTACCATTTCGAATCACAAACACCGCAAGGGTATTTATGAGTTTGATGAGCGGGGTGTACCACGAGTGCTTGGATAATTTCTTCCAAGTAGTCATTGACGATATTTTTATTTACTCTCGGATGACGGAGTAGCATGACGAGCACTTGTGCTTGGTACTACAGTGTCTGCGAGAGCACAAATTGTATGGGAAGTTGTCCAAATGCTCATTTTATCAATCGAGGATTCACTACTTAGGGAATGTCATCTCTGATGAAGGTATCGTCTTGGATCCAACAAAGTTCGAAGCTATTATGGAATGGTCTGGACCGACGAATGTCCCAGAAGTGTGTAGCTTCATGGGTTTAGCAAGATACTATCAACGGTTCATCAAGAAATTTTCGAAAATAGCAAATCCGATCACGGAATTGTAGAAGAAGAACAAGAAGTTTTCTTGGACCGAGAAATGCATGGAAGCATTTCAGAGGCTCAAAGAGATGTTGACCACAACACCGATACTAAAGGTCCCTGACATGGATGTGGAATTCTTGGTATGCACTGATGCATCCAAGGAAATATTAGGTGGAGTCTTGATGCAAGATGGTTGAGTAATCGCTTACATCTCAAGGAAACTGAGAAGGCATGAGGATAACTATGCGGCACACGATTTGGAGTTATTATCCATTGTTTATGCCTTGAAGGTTTGGAGACACTACCTTGTTGGACACAAATTTGAACTAAAGACGGACCATTGTGGACTACAACACATCTTTACGCAAAGCGACCTGAACGCACGACAACAACATTGGTTGGAACTGCTTAGCGAGTATGATTTCAAGATTTCTTACATAAAAGGAACAGTGAACCCAGTGCCATATGAATTGAGTCGAAGACCACGCATCTTTTCAGTGTTGCCTCTTCAGACGAATCTACATGAAAATATTCTAACTCTACAACGTGACGATGACTGGTACAAAGAGGTCGAGGATTTTATTGGACAAAACACAATGATGGTACCAAGATTTGAAGGATTACATTTGATGACTATGGATTATTGAGGTTTAAAAATCAGATTTACGTACCATCGAATGACGAGTTGAGGAGTTTGATCCTAAATGAGGCTCACAGAGCAGTGTACATGGCCCACCTAGGATTCATGAAGATGAGGGAAGACCTTAAACCCTTATTCTTTTGGAAGGGAATGAAGGCAGACATAGTCAACTATGTGGCCAGATGTCTAGAATGTCAGCAGGTAAAGGATAAACATAGACATCCAACAGGATTACTACATCCACACGCTATTCCAGAATCGAAATGGGAGGTCATTTCGATGGATTTCATTGTTGGATTGCCACTGACAACAAGGAGATATGACTCGATTTTTTTGGTAGTCGACACTCTGACGAAGAGTGCTCATTTTATTCCTGTGTGTATGACGTATTAGGCACCTAACATAGCTAGAGTTTTCATCAGTGATATTGTGAGGCTGCATGGCGTGCCTAAGAGGATTATATCCGGTCGAGGATCGATGTTTACTGAATGATTTTGGACTAGTTTCCAAGAGGCCCTGGGATCCCAACTTAACTTTAGTACTGTGTATCACCCAGAGACTGATGGGCAGACTGAACGAACAAACCAAACCTTGGAGGATATGTTGCGCATGTACGTGATGGACTGACAAAAGCATTGGGAATAATTCTTGCCACTGGTAGAATTCGCTTATAACAATAGTTACCAAAGCACCATTAAGATGGCGCCTTTTGAGTTTCTTTACGGGCTACTGTGTCAGACGCCTTTGAGTTGGGATCAGCTTGAGGATAGGATCTTGGTGGGACCAGAAGTGATCCAAGAAATGGAAGAGAAAATGCAAACAATAAAACAAAGGATCAAAGAAGCGTAGTATCAGCAGAAGAGTTATGCCGATGCACACTATGTCTACCATAGTTACGAAGTTAGCGATCGAGCCTTCTTGCAGGTTAAACCCATAAGAGTTCGATCAAGTTTGGAAAGGGAGATAAACTCTCTCCTAGGTTCATGGGACCTTTCGAGATTGTGGAGAGGAAGGGGCCCGTGGCCTATCGACTAGCCTTGCCTAATTCTTTGAGGCATATGCACGATGTTTTTCACGTATCTATTTTTAGACATTATATTAGTGATCCTACACATGTTATTGACATGAGTTCCTTGCAGGTATTGGACAAGGGGGCTCTCACTGTTGAGGCGATCCGTATCCTGGATCATTGCATTCAACAACTACGGTGTCGAATAGTAGATTAGGTCAAGGTCCAGTGGGACAACTATAGTCCGCACTCGGCAACGTGGGAGGACGCATATGATATGCACCATTAGTTTCCATTTTTGTTTGATAGATAGACTTATGATACTTTGATACACATTATTTCAGCACTTATATACTGTGAAACTTTGGGACAAAGTTTAGAGCAAGAGGGGGTGTATGTAACATCCCGCTCTTGTGCGCGCTGAGCAAAGTTATTCTTTGACAACACTTGCTTGCAAGTGATCCGGATTATTATACTATTGGTAATTTGATTATGATTATGAGGCGTTATGGATTGGTGACATGTTATTTTGCTGTATTGACATAAACATGTGGTATTGACTCAGTTTTCTTGAGTGTGCAAGATTTTGGACCTCGAGGATGCAGAGGCATCGATGAAACCCCTTGGACTCCGGATCGAGTATAGGAGTGGACTATTGGGGGTTTGATTGTTGTATATATGAAATTTGTGCATCTGATTAGACGATATGATTATGGATATTATTTCTGACATGATTTTGATGATGCAGGATGACGATAGCTTGCCGACTAGACTCACATGTGGAGTAGAGGGGTCACGCATGATAACCAGAGACGTTGAGGGAGAGGTGTGGAAAATAGCCCTGCCATAGCCTACTAGCACTCATGTCGTGGATCTAACTGTAGGTTAATGACTACCTAGTTCAAGAAGGCCCACGATGTCATGAGGGTAGACTACGACAGTTTCTCACGATGATTCTAAGGGGAACGCAATAACACAAGGGCCTTATTCCTTAGAGGCCCTTAGTCTCCCACAAGATCACCTGGCGGAGTATTGACTCCAGGGGTTTTAGATGTCTACCAAGTGAGTTAAGAGGCAAGTGGCACCCTTGGAGCACATAATGCGTCCTGAAGGGCACGTAGCGCAAGAAAAATGGAAAGAGGCGAGTGGCACCCTCTCAGCACGTAGTGCATCCTGAAAGGAACGTCACTCAAGAATAAAGGAAAGAGGCGAGTGGAACCCTTGGAGCACGTAGTGCGTCCTGAAGGGCATGTTGCACAAGAAAAACTGAAAGAGGCGAGTGGCACCCTTGGAGCACATAGTGCGTCTTGAAGGGCACGTCGCTCAAGGGAAATAGAATGAGGCGAGTGGCACCCTTGGAGCACCTAGTGTGTCCTGAAGGGCACGCCACATTGTTAAATAATAAATGAATAAACCTATCTGGCCTTAGAATGAATAATGTGATGAGAAAGATTTAAAACAATTTCCTAATAAAATGTCGCCCAGCCTAGGAAAATAAAATCTAGGTCTAAGTGATACTTCTGATAGAAAATAAAATAATATATATATATATATATATATATATATATATATAATAATCATTAAACATATGTCAAGAAGGGGCTAAGCAATTCAATTAATTTATAAAAATATTTTGGGGGATAAAAATTAAAAAAAAGGAAAAGGGGAAATAATTGTTTTGTTACATATGCTAATTAAAAATTTATTAATTAAAAAGAAAAAGAGGAAAAAGGTAATTTTCTACACATGTCAATTTGAGTTTTAAATGAAAAGGGAAAGAGGGAAATTTAAAAGAGTTAGGAAACTAAGGAAAAAGGGGGAAACATAAAGAGAAAGGGAAACATAAGGAAAAAACAGAATTACTAACTTAGTAAGGTATCTTGCATTTAAGAACTTTCTAAATTGAAATCAACCAGTAAATTTGTAAGGGGGTAAGTCATTAAAATGTGTAAGGGAATATGGGGACACCTAGGAGAGATTATAGGAATGTTTTTAGGTGGGTGAGAGAAATATGAGGAATTAATTAATTAATGAAATTAATTTCTGGTGCAATGAAGGGGATGGGTGACACATGTATGGGGAGGATTTTTCTGAATCAAATTATTGGGAATTAAATTAAATGGGAATTTGGGAAAAAAATTGACTTAGAAACTCTATATAAAGGAGGGAGAAGGAGGAGGATGGATCTCTTCTTTTATGTGTAATGTTACGCTGCAAAATTTTAGACTTGACTAACTTAGCTTGTGGGAGTTGGGATACCCAGCTCAGTGAGGAGTGGTATCTCGGCCTTTCGAGGTGAGTTGGGAGCTAGTTGTTTTCTGATTCAGTGTGTGTGGCCCCTTTGCAGCTCGAGGTGCTAAGGGGGAAGAAGAGTACCCCTAGCGTTGGCTGGGAGGTACCAGTGAAGTCTCATCGGTTGGAAAGAAGGAGTTGCATGGAGTGCGTGGGACAACGACTCAGAGTGGACGACTTGGGCTATGGTACACTTACTTTTATTCTGCATGGTTGATTATTATTGACCTTAATCTTTCATTTATGTTATTTTAACTGTGTAAAGAAGGTGTTGACTTAGCATTTTAATTGATAACTTAATTTCCTTATAGCCTTAAGCTCGTTGTTGATTTGATTCCCTTGGCTTTCGATCCCTGAATGTTGTGATTTTCCTTTGGTTTTGTTTCTTTTCATGAAGAGCTGTGTTTTTTACTTCGTCCTCATCTCTAGTTCATCAGTCCACGCCTGAGCAGTCTTCCAAGAGCCTAATCGATGATCATCACTTTGGTGGACAGCGACCTATAGATTCTAATTCCCTACTTTTCTGTGCATGGATGATGAGTGAAGTATAGTTGTTAGTTGGCTACCCTATTGATTGTTCTTGGTTGATTGATGGTCTTTGCGCCTTCTTGTTTTGAGTAATTCTTCCATTGTTATCATTCCTATCCCCAATTTTTTTAACTCTACGCTTTACCAACGTCTTGATGGACGAATTACTTATCTTTTACTCTAAAATTTTACTTCTTACGATCTGGCGCATTTTCACTCTGCAATTAAATACCTTGACTGTAAATTTTTCCACTGCAATTGTTTATAGTTTGGTGGTGAATAGATCTATGTCGTAAATCCATAGTTTTCTCTGCGATCTATCTTTTGTAATGGCATTTTACTCCGAGTTTCGAAACACTAAAACCTCAAAATAATTTCTTTGTGTTTTATTAGATTTGATGGCAACATCCCTTGCGATTCAACACTTTCCTTCACTCTGCATTTATAATTCTTTTGGCCTGCAATTTAATTTTTCTCTACAATTTCATGTAATTCGTGGGTGAATTAACGCGATGAATTTACCCCCTTTTTTTTACATTCTTCAAACTGTGATTATTACTTCCTTGAGCGTGATTTTCCTTCTGCTTGACTGCGATTTTTTTTTTTGCTAAAACTCAACACCATCCTCATATTGAGATCAAGCGATTTATGAAACTTGGCAGCGATTCTCTACTATGATGATCACTATGTTTTCCCTCTGCAATATTTTTACTTCGACAACGATTTTACCCAGCAGAACTGACGTGTTAGAACTTAGTAATTGAATTTTTTTAAACCACGAATTGTTTGGCAACGAATTTCCCTTCTCCAAATTACTGTATTAATGGCGAACACCCTCTGTGGTTTAATTTAATTAATGGAAAATGCACTTCGTGTTTTCGATAGAAGTTGGCGGCGATTGCATTATGTTCCTTTAATGCAATCTGATGGTGTGTTTACCCTGGGGAAACTAACCTTCTTTATTCATTTTTAGGTTGCATATTTACCTCTATTGTACAACGATTTCCCTTTTATTATATAGCAGTCAAGTATACATTCGATTTTCCTTTTACTATATAGTGATACTTTTAATTATATCGGCTTATATAATGTACAACGATTTTTCCATTGTCAAGACTAGAATCGTTGCTTGTTAAGACTGCGACTTTGCCACTTGTTAAGACTACGAATTTGCTTGTTACCTGGCGATGTTACCCTCTTTAGGAATGCATTTGCATTTAATTATCACATGTGTATGAATGTCTCTTCATTAATTATATGGTGCGTTGGATGTATGATGCGTGTTTGATTGGAGGTAATTCTTGCGTTTTAAATGGTAATTAAGTCTTAACTACGTTTTACTTCAAATGACAATGAATTATATCAATGAGAGATATGAATTTATAGTTGAGTGTGTGGACATTTAATAGCAAATTTATTACTTGGTAGGTGTAAAGGGATGGCGTTTAATTCCCAACAATTTACATTTTAATGGCAAGTGCGTGTACCTTTAATAGTTGACCGCGTGCACATTTATTAGCAATTTAATAGTTGGCCGGTGTAAAGAGATCGCGTTATTACACAACAAATTTATTATCGTTTTTATAGACAGCCTCTTTATTGAATAGGCAGCTTTAATTCCTTTAAGTTCTTTAACATACAACGATTGCAACAACCAAAATTAACAGCCAACTCATGAATAGACAGCCTTTAAATTGACTAGACAACCTTTAATTTAAATTAGACCAGACTTGTCATTTAGTTTTAATATTGATTAAACTAGACTATCAAATTAGATTGTCATTATAGTTTATAGTTTTAGTATTGATTAAATTAGATTCATCAAGTTAGATTGTAATTATTGACAAATTGTAATTTAGACTTGCTAAATTTGATTGTAAATTAATGACTAATTTGCAATTTAGACTTGCTAAATTAGATTGTAATTAATGTTAAATAGATGGTAATTATTGACTAATTTAGACTTGATTAATGGTTGGGTTGTTGACGAAGTCGTGTATTAGCTTGCGCTTTTCCTTGATTGACGTCACCTTGCGTCTTGTCGACCTGTTGCTTAGGGTGTGGGTATAGTCCTCTTGTCAGTATCTCGGCTCTTAGCGAGTTGGTTTCAGCTAGAGTCCTTGGTCCAGATAGGTTATGTAGCGCCAGGGTTATCGTTGCGCCTACCGCCTAGGGACAGCATGATTCCTGACGAGGGGATCATTGTGCACCCTATTGGATATAGGCGATTGATAACTTGGTTGGGATCTATACGTCCCATTGTGGGTTTTGTTGATCTTGTAAGTTCGTTGTTGGCGCTTGGGTTGCAATGCCTTCATGCGTTTGGTTGCGCGCCACCGAGGTTCTAGTTAACTAGTGGTCGAGGTCGTTGTGTCGGGATGGGGGTGTTGTTCCTTACCTGGTAGACGTGGTCATGTTGTGTCGGGTGGGTAGTCATTTCTCCTTGTTGTTTTACACATGTTTTGCCCAGTTTCTCTTGTGCCAGTGCGTGGAGTCATAGTTGTATGTTGCTTGAATGATGTGCATGTGTTCGTCATCTAGGTGTGGTTAACTATGTCGTCATTGCCTTCCTGCCTAAAAACAAAAACAAAATTCACCTTCTGATTCACTTGTAGTCGTAACGATGGTTGCAAGGGATATCCCCATAAGCACTTGTTATTTTGAAATGAAGTCTCATTCCATGTGGTAAATTGAGTTCCAGTTGGGATTGGTCCACAAAGGTTATTAGATGAAATATCAAAAACCTCCAACATTGATAATTTAGAGAGCTCTTGAGGTATTTCTCCACTCAAATTATTTATGTTTAAGTCCAACTGCTCCAAAGTAGATATCTTACTAAGAGATGTAGGGAGTTTTTCTTCCAAATGGTTTCCAGATAAATTTAGCAACCACAAATTGCTCAAACTTCTGATACTCAGATGTATTTCTCCTGTAAGATTGTTGTTCGACAAGTCAATTATTGTGTTTATTGAGTGCACATATTTCATAATGTATTCAACCCATTTTATGTCAATTCTCAAATCTTTTAGCTCGTCTATGAAGAAAGTATATCTAAAACCATCAATCTTCCCAACCTTGTATCTTTAATTGTATGGGGAAGATCCATTTATTGCAAATCCAGAGAGTCTCCAAAAATTGTTTGGTATTCTTCCACTAAGTTTATTGTTGGATAAATCCAACACATGCAACTTTGACAGACTTGTAATCCCTTTAGGAATTCTACCATGGAGATTATTATATGCAATGCTTAAAATTCTCAAGTCATAAAAAAAATGTAAGGTACTGAGGAATCTCACATGTTAATTTATTTTTCCTTAAATCCAGGAGCTTAAGTAGTGTACAATTTGTCAAAGATGTTGGTAAACTCTCAATAAAATTATTAGAGTGAGCAAAAAACACGATTAGAGAAGTACAATTACCTATTCCCTCATATATCTCTTCATGGAGGTTGTTTTCTGAAAGATCTAAATATTCAAGTGAAGACTTTAACTGACTTATGGAATGGGGAATATTGCAAGTTAAGTCATTTGAATGCAAATCCAAGGTTTTGTGTCATTTAAGATTTTCTATGACATTGGGAATTGTTGGGAATTGTCCCTGTAAAATTGTTGGCATTGGGATAAATGTATTCAAACTTGTTCAATCTCATAATATCTTCCAGGATCCTACCTGAAAGGCTATTTAAACCAAGAAATAGGAAATAGAGGGGAAGCTTAAATAAACTCATGGGCAGCAAGCCTTGAATATTGTTGTCACCTAATCCCAAGCCTGTAAGCTCTGTCAAATTACCCAACTGTGGTGGTATATTGCCAGATAATATGTTGCGCCCCAAACACAATATTGTAATAGAAGAACAATTTCCCAATGAAGGAGAAATGGAGTTCTCCAAGTGATTGGAGAAGAAATACAAGTACTTAAGTTTCTGGAACAACCCGAACTCAACTGGAATGCTTCCACTCAAATAGTTGTGAGAAAAGTCAATAAACCATAGCTAGATACAATTGCCCAAAGTTGGAGGCATGTGACGTATTAGTGACTTTAATGTAAAGTCCACGTAAGATAGTCTTCTCATAAAACCCAAACTGGAAGGGATTGGACTAGTGAGATTGTTGTGCCCAATGATCAACCAGTGAGATTGTTGTGCCCAATGATCAACTTTCGAAGAGATGTGCAGTTTCCCATAGAAGTTTGAAAACTACAATTGAGACGATTGTTGGACAAAGTATGGAAAACTACAATTGAAACGATTGTTGGACAAGTCCAGACATTGCACAGTCTTTGGATGCCTAAACCTATGCTTTGTTGTCTTCGCTATGCACTTCCATTTTTTATAAATACAACAACTGTCATTTGAAAATCAATTACAGATTCACTAAAACTGCAAGGCAATCACGAAAGAAAGTGAAGGCAAAGAAGAAATGCACAAGTATTGACTTGACTAAAGAAATACAAGTCGCGGACATTCTTCAATAATGTTATTAAATTTTTCCCCCAGGGGGGTGGCGGGGGGGGGGCAACTCAATTGGCAAGTGCCATGAATATGAAGTTCCATGAGGTTTTGAGTTCAACTCCCCCCGACTTACAATGTGTGTCGCGTAAGGGGCATCGTGGGCACACCTGGAGATTATAGTGGTAGTAGTTGGATAACACAGACACGTGTAACGTGAGCACGTGCCCAACTAGTTGCTGATTCCACCAGACATAAAAAAAAAAAATAATAATATTATTAAAATTTTGTTGGTCCATAAAATTTCAAGGAAAGTGGAAAGGGTGGCGAAAACAAAACATTGAAATATTAAAGGGAATATTCATTTGAATGGAAAAGAAAGTGAAGAAAGTGGATGAAAATTCCCCAATAACTTTTTAGTTGGTAATGGTCAAAATTCAATCGTACATGTCCCGAAACACAAAGATTAAAGTTCATATTAAATTGATGAAAATAAAAGTGAAGCAAGTAGAGGGAAATTCCTAATTCAAGGAAAAATATGCTTTAAAAAGTGAATGAAAAAAAAATTTATATATATATTAAATTGATGCAAATAAAAGTAAACTAAGTAGAGGAAAAATTCTTGATATTAAATGGAAAAATTATATATATAGATGTAAATAAAAGTAAACCAAGTGAAGAAAATTTCCTTAGTCTTGAATGAAAAAATAGAAAGTCATATTTTATATATGAGTAAATGTAAATAATATTAATCATTTTATTATAAAGTATGTCATTATAGTTAAAACAATATATTATTCATGATTAATATTTAAAAATATTAAAATTTATGATATTATCCATAATCAATATCTTCAATATGTTTTTGCATGTATTTTAATTTATATTATTGTGGTTTTGTTAGATGTATAAATTAATTTCACAACCAATAAATATCTATAAGGATATAGAAAATAAGATATAGATACGTAGTTAGTTTTTTATTTCTCTTTTTAAAACTCATATCATTTTAACTATTATTTGTATATATATTTTTAAAGGTTTATTTTAAATTTCAAAATTTCTCCCATGACGAATAGTTTTGTTCCATTCATTAGAAGCTTTAGATATATTTAGAGTGAGTAATGTTGTTCCATTTCTTAGAAGCCTTAGATATGTTTAGGGTGAGTAGTGGAGTGTAAGTTTGTCAATGACAATGCATTATTTTCTGATTAGTTGAACTAATAGGTTTAATTGATTAGTGTGTGTTTTATTTTTGATTTTCTAGTGTGTTAAAATGAATGAAATGAAATTCATAGGAATTATATGTTGCAATGACCAGTAGCATGCAAGCTTAGATTAGTGGTGCCTTTTTTCTTATTTGTTTGTTGCTTTTTTTTTTATTTGTTTACTTGAAAATTTTCATATATATATTCTTATTTCCATGTTTTTTTATGTCAAAATTAGTTAATTCATGTGTGTTTTATTTTTATTTCAAGAGGGTTTCTATTACATTATTTTCCACAAGGTTTCATTTTCAAAATAAATTCCATCTTTGTAATGGTTCTTGATCATTGTGAATTATCCAAAATTAGAGGCATTGGCTTGCATGGTCCATTTTAGTAGTAGGTTCCATTTTGGAGATTTCGAGTCCATAACCTTCCAAATCCATTTTGAGGCATCAAATGACACTTTTAGGGGTCAAAATTTAGCTCCTCAACATTGTTCAACACATCAAGACCTTTGCAATAGTGTGAAAATCACCTCAATTAGAGTTCATATGAAAAATTTATGTCTCCCACAAGTTGACCTACCTTGTTGATCACCATGGTACTGAGCAAATGTCACGTTAGCCCCAATTACTCATGTGTGGGGCTAGTCACATGTGGAATTTCTATAAGATTCTAGAAGGTCCAAATCCCTAACACTAATTGAGGATCGAGGTATGCAAAAACCGTAACCCTAGACGGCTATCAAACTATGTTAAATACTAGGTCATGAGGAGGAGAGGGGGTTCCATTATTTTGGCATTACAATTATTCTGTAGTTGAGCAAGAGCATCTAAGAGTGGGACTTGAGAGCATAATCGAGGAGGAAGAAGATTCTATAGCATCTATTTAGCCCATATTGTTAAAGGAAAATCCATAGTGAGTGACCCTTTCTTTGTATTTGCATTTTCATAACCAAAGAAAAAAGATAAAAGCATAGGTCTCACCTTCTAGCTGGGTTTTCTCTCATTTCAAGTTTCCTAGTTGTATTTGTGATCATTTATGTGGATGGTGTGTCCATTTGCTTGTTCTTTCAATTTCATATTTAAGTTATTTTCATAAGTTTCACCAATAAGCTATTGATAATAAATCTAAGATCTAAGGAAATAAACTTGCATAATAAAATAGTTAAGCATAATACAAGATCTTTTGTGATGAAATATTCCAGTGGATTATCCACAACAATTTATAGATCATATTGGTATCATAGTAGTTTTCTTTGGGGTATTTTTCGAAAGTTGTGGGATTCAAGAATTGGATTAAGAAGGAATTTGGAGAACCCTAACCATGATAGATGAGTCCATTCATAACAACCCTCTGGATGTAGTAGAAGAGATATTTACGAGACTAGAACATAAATTCGTTGATATCTCTCCTAACATGGCCCTCCTCATGGTAGCTCTAGAAAACAAGTCCAAACCTTTTGGGAAGGTTCGTGGCTCTAACTCAAAAGTTGTATTCGATGAGAAAATGAGAGATAGCGAACACCTGGAAAAGGAGTCAAGAAAAAATTCCAAGAAAAAACAACCAAGTTCTAGTGTCATCACTTCTTCACAACCTCTGCTTAAAATAGAAGCAAGAGTGGACATGAAGCCATATCAAGGTGAAAATGATGTTGTTAAGTTAAAAATAGAGGGCCATGCACTAACCTAGTGGGAAATCCATACAAAGACACTTAGGTTGGAGGGTGATCCACTAGAAACTAAGTGGGAGATGTTCAAAACCCTCATCAACTCTCAGTTTTAACCTATTGGGTATGTAAAGGACCAGTGGATCCATTAGCATCACTTTGGCCAGAGGAAAGGGAAGAGTGTGAAAGAGTACACCACTGATTTCAGGAGGATGGAAATCATGTTAAGTATCTCTGCCAAGAACCCAAACATACTCCTCAAGTATATAGGGGCTCTACACAATCAATTTTTAAAGAAAGTGATGATCTTCGAACCAAGGACCATTGATGAGGCATGTGTGCAAGCACAATATTTGGAGAAGAAATACCACCAAGATGATTCCAAGGAGGGGAAGAAGAAGTGGAAAGGAAAATACAAGAAAACGATAGCTACTACACATTAGTGTAAGGATCCAAACAACCACTACAACCATTACAATATTGATGGTCATACGGAAGATAAGTGTTCTAAGCTACATCTAGATTTGAATCCAAAGAACTATAAGAAGGATGCCAATCAGAAGAACCTGCTAGCCATGGATTCAAGAAACCTAATAGAGAGAATCCCGAATGTGGATAAGAATATTGTCTTCACTTCAATGTAGAAGAAGGTGAATATGAGTAGCCTTCATCATAAGGAAGAGAAGAAGATGGAAAAAATCTTCCATATTAAGATCCAATTCAAAAATACCAAGGTAATTGTTCTATTTGTTAAACAACTAAGAGGGGGGGGGGGGGGAATCAGTTGTCTTTGTTCTAAAACAATTATGCCCATTTTAATTCTTTAAAGAATACTCAATGACAATCACAAGCATGTAGGAAAGTAAGAAGTGGAATATTCAACAGCAATCACACACATGAAATATACAGAGACAGATATTTCCTGAGGAAACCCATAAAGGGAAAAACATCTTCTTCTTGATATGATAATTAATCTTTATATTCTTTACATTATCATTCTTAGGAGCTCCAACTCCTCTTGAGGCTACAACCTCTGTTTTGCAAGATGCAACTTGCTGAGAGAACAAACTCTCTGGTTTCTCTAGCACCCACTAAAAGGAAGCACCAACTCCCTGAATGTTCTAGCACCAACTAGATGGAAGCACCAACTTCCTGAATGTTCCAGCACCAACTGGATGGAAGCACCAACTTCCAGTTACATAGGCTCCAACCTGTATAACAGAGAACACTTGTTCTCCCTTGCACCACCCTGTCGCCCTGGTTTCTCTAGCTGCAACCAGATGGAAGCTACAACTCCCTATGTTCAAGCACCCACTTGAACCTCTGAGGACAACAATCCTCCCTAGCACCTCCCGACCACCCTGAAATATAAAAATTTTCTTTCTATGAATATATTACAGTGATTCAATAGTTGTCATGGGCTTACCAGGCTTATCATTGTTCTGCTATGCAACTCTTCTCTGCCTGCATCAGTGTCTTCCTGCTTGCATCCTCTTCAACTTTCTGATCTTCTCCTCTATCTCAACATGCACACCTCGGCTTTCTCTTCTTCTCAAAAATATGCATCTTTGATATGTGCACATTCTTCTCTCTTCACCTATTCTTTTCTATTAATCTTCTATTCCTCATCTCTGAGTTTTTCTTCACACTGAGCATACTGTATTTTTTCCTTTCTACAGTTCAATTCATTTTTCATTCAGAACAACCAACTACCCATAGTCATAGCAAGTTCATTTTGTCCACACAAATATCTTTAGTTACACCTTGAATCCCCTATGGCAAAAAAATGCCTCAATAACTGAATCACCAACCGTCTAAGAACCATGATTCGGTTCTGCTAACTGAATCGTAACTGAACAGTTAATCATGAAGATCAACAATAAACCTTCGATCATATTCATGATTAACCTGCACTGTTGGATTACAAATGATGAGTCTCTCACTTACTCCATATGCCTACTGGCTGTGACCACGGGCCTAATCCAAATGCTTTTCATATTTAACATTTCGGCAATCCTGTGGTGAATATTCTCAACTCTTCATGTTGCGATATCCAAAAAAGAACTCAGCTCTGCTAGCTCCTTCACCTCACGTAACCACCGATGGTGACCATAGCCTACATCAAAAAGGAATTTTTCATTTCACATTTTGGCAATCATGTGGTGAAGAGTCTCGACTCTTCATGTTGCGATCGCTGAAAAGGAGCTTAGCTTGGTGCTATCTCCTCCCTCTCACATGACCACCAATGGTGGCCACAGCCTATACCAAAAGAAATTTTTGCATTTCGAATTCTGGCAATCCTGTGGTGAATGTCTTTGACTCCTTCAACTCCCGGTATCCGAAACTCTGAAATGGAGCCAGATCAATGGTCCACAATCCATGGTGATCGGATGGCTCCCGAAACAAGGAATCCTGGAGTGACGTCATTCTTGCATCACTCAATGACGTGTCAAGAGCTGAGTGGTTGCCACGTGTCACTCATAATTATGATTTCCAGTGGCCTGAAAGGCCGAATTATCTTGACACTTATCATTGTCTGATTGTGCCATGTGTTATTGATTACTAGTCTTCCACATGTCCTTGCTGATGTGGTTTGTCATGATCTGCCTCCTAGATCTGATGGCCCAAATTCATCCTTGATCCAACGACTAAGATTATTTCGCGATTTCTCATATCGCGAGTTTGAGAGGTTAGAGAACCCCATTCCTTTGACTTTCCAGTCAACAAAAGGAATATATTTCACCACGTGTCCATATTGGATCGACAATCTAGATTTTTCCTCGATCCAATGGCTCAAAACATTTCTGCATTTCGAGTTTCGCGAGTTGGAAGGATAGAGAACATCGTGCCTTTTACCTTTTAGTCAGATAAATGCCAAAATCTATCCATGTGTCCTCCGGAGCGAACGATCCACGACTCTGTTCGATGGATGGCCAAGATTCCTTCACAGCTTTGGAGTGTTGGATGACTCCTGGCCTTATCCTCCTTGCAACTCTACTGGATCTAATGACTGTTAGTCCTTCATATTAACTCCATATCTGATGGCCCAGATCTTATCACGAGTTGGAAGGATACAACAATTCCTTCCTTTGAATTTCAAGTCAGCGAAATGCCAATCGCTCGCCATGTGTCCTTCTTGAAGATGGAAGGTCCTCCTGCTTTTGGGATTTTGTTGGCCCACTTCATCTTGCACGTAAAGTTTGTGCTCCTTCTTATGGATCTAATGATGGTCGATCTTTGGGCTCAGATCTGAAGCATGAAAACTATTTTCTTCTACTGCGCACTCCTCCTATCTAAATTCAGATCTGACGGTCATCGAAAATTTTGAATGAGATCCAATGATCATTGTTGCTCTTCATTGTTACGCTTTTGATCTTGCCATGCCATCATCACTGTTGATCTTCCTTGCTTGTCTTTTTTCCATCATTGTCTCTCAACTGTAACCCTGCCAACGTCGCTATTGTTCTTGTCTGTAACCATACCATCATTGTTGTTGTTCTTTCCATCAATGACAAGAACGCTCAGCCTGTAAACATGCCAACAATCTCCCCCTTTGGCATTGATGGCAACCCTGAATGGTTGTGCTAATCTGTTTGGACCTCCAACTATAGCCTCTGCTCCAGACCGCTCATTTTCTCCCCCTTTGACATCAATGTCAAAGAAAACATGCTCCCTCTGAGTTGTTGCAGTATGTTTAGGAGGTATCGAATTTTCAACCAACACAAACTCCCCCTGATAGGATGGACTCTCTTATTGAGTCCTGCAGAGTATTTGTATCTAAACCAGAGTCTTCTCCTTCTGATTCCTGGACCTGTTCGTCGTCATCTTACGATGTATCCTCTGTAGAATACTCAATATTGCTCACCTCTCTTACTCAGACTCCTTCACCAACCTTTTCTTGTCATAACCGGATGACTCCCCCTGTCAATGTTCTCTCTTTGCTTCTGACTGTTCTCCTCTTTTGTTTCTAAAAGGTTATCTTTCCCTGACAAGATATTTCCTCTTGTTATCTTTATAGGATATCATGTATATAATTGTGTACATCAGAATGTTGTTGCTGCGAATGTCGTTGTCCTACTGGAACACTTACGCAATTGTAGCTTGTACTTTTTAAACAGCCCTTGGATCTCCCCATTGATTCTCATCGATCTCTATTACTGCAAATTCATTTTTCTTCCATGATGCATACAATCCAAGGCTTTTATGACCATATTCAATCACAAGAAGAAACCACTACAACCACTCTCATACCTGCTATTATTTTTCACAGAAGAAGGACCTGTATCAGGTTTCTTAGGAGTATTGATTTCTTCCTTGTTGTATCCAATACCAAATTTGTCATTTGGTGATCTCTGGCTATCCAAGAGCTTATCCAGGGTCATGGAGTTGTTCAAGAACTTGCTTTGGGTGTTTGACTTCTCAACCTTCAAAACTTATGCTTCCATCTTATGACATGATTCTTCTTTTATGGGATAAATGCTAATTGAACATTCTTTTATTGTATCTGAATCTTCTTCTTTACTTGCAGGGGAGGATTCAATGTCAAAATTATTGTTTGTCTTTAAGCTTTTAGCCACCACTTGTCCTGAGTTTACAGACTTCATTTTACAGTCTTTGGAATTGACCATCGCTTTAAATCCTCTATCACACTTTTGACTTACATTGAGAAAATTATGTTTCAGCCCATCTATAGGCAGAACATATTGGGCATCTCCTTTGTCATTACTCAAACTCACCATCTCTTTATCCTTGATTTTTCCTGGTTCATCATTTTCAAGGATCACATTTCCTATTTTGTGTTTACTTATGGACATAAGAATATCCTTGTCCCAGTCATGTGCTTGGAACATCCACCGTCTATGTTCCAGGAGTCCTTTTGTTGTTGAGTTGAAATTACTAGACCGCATTTTTCACTCTATTTCCTTTTCCATGTGCTGACCTTTCTAGCTAAGAGCTTTATCCTTGGATTTGCTTTGTAATTCTTTAGGTGGCAGTTTGCAGCTTTCTGGCCAAAGTTATGATAGTTATAGCATTCAATCTCATTGTTCAATAGGTCAAAGTGACTGTTGTAACATTGTCTACACATTTGTTATTCATTATTCCTCAACCTTCTCAGTTGCATGTCTCTAAACTTAATTTTACCATTTGCAATCTGTGATCGTTTGTTACTTGGTTGTCTCATTATTTGTTGTGGCATATATTTATTCCTTGGGAGTCTTGATTTTTTATGTCTAAATATTAAGGAACAATTTACATTTTTGTGGCCAAAGTTAGAATAGTAGAAATAATATCCATAGAAAAAATCTTTGTACGTGGAAACTGGCTGTCTTCTTTGAGCAGGTCGATTTCTTCCATGCTAATGATTTCCTTGAGAAGGGGGTGCATTCTCTCCTTGTTATAAAGATTCAGTTCTGGCACCTTTTCCTTTACTCCTCCTGGGTGGTTGACTATCTTCCTTTATTTTTTCAGAGTGGTCGTTGTCAATGATTGTAGATTTGACAAACTTGATGGGTTCTGTATTACTTGGATGATCACCACTTGATCCTTCTTCATAGCCCAAGCCAGATTTCAACTTTGGATTCCTTTGTTGATTTAGAATGGAAGTTAACTCTTCTGAGGCTTTAATACTTGATAGATTTTGGTGATACAATGCGTTAAATCTCTCCATTTCTTTTCTGGTTTTTACTATCTTTTCTTCTAAGGCTTCACACCTTGATTTCTTCTTTGATCATTGTTGTTTCAGAATGTCTTCTATTTTCTTTGCCTCTTCTAACTCCAATTTTAGTAGAGAAAAGTCTTCATCAGATTTTTTATCAGTCATTTTAAACTGCATCAACAACCGTTTTTGTTTTCTCTTCTTACATCAACAACCGTCTGTCAATTTCTTCCAAAGCACTGATTAATTCACCTTCCATATCCACCACAGCTTCTTCGTCATCCATTTCACCTTATGAATTTTCATCACCAAGATCTCCCATAGACATAAGCATAAAATCATTCACTTTGTCTTCACAGGATGAATCACTATCTATGTCTTCTGAGGAGTTGTCATTGTTTGCACACAGACTTTTCTTTTTACTATACTTCTTAAATTTGTATTTATTTTCATCATCGGAGTTTTGATCCTTTTTCTGATAAGGACACTTAGATGCAAAGTGACCTATGTTACCACAGTTAAAACATTTGAAAGGGAGCTTGCCTTGATATTTTACTGATCCTTTCTTTAACCTTCTCACAAATTTTACCTCAATATCATCGAATTTTGAATCAGTATTCTTGTCTACTTTAAAATATGCTTCTCTATTAATGGATTTATCTTTGCTAATTCTCATTTCATATGTAGTTAGAGTTCCTAGGAATTGATCAATGGTCAAAGTTTTAATATAATTTATCTCTTCTATTGCAAAGACTTTTGGATTAAATTTATCACGCAGAGATATTAAAATCTTCTGAACTAAAAATGATTCTTCAATTTTCTCACCAAGACCCTTCATGGCATTCACAAGCTCTTCAAATCTTAAAAAATATTTGTTGACTGTTTCATCTTCATTCATCTTTAGTTGTTCAAACTTCAATCTATATGTTTGAAGTTTGGCATCTTTTACTTTCTCATCTCCTTCATAATTGTTAATAAGTTTATCCCACATATCTTTGGCAGTTTGAAGATGCATCACCTTTACAAACTCAGCTTCTGCAAGTACATTCAAGATAGAATTCATTCCCTTAGAATTAAAGCTAAATTCTAACTTATCATCCTTGGAAGCTAGAACATTAGGCTTTATGTATCCAGTCTCTACTACATCCCAAACATCAACACCTAAGGCCATTAGGTATGTTCTCATTCTAACTTTCCAAAAGGCAAAATTTGTTCCATCAAACAAAGGAGGCTTACTGGATGAAGTCCCTTCATGACCTGTCACGTTTAATCTTACAGATCTACCTTTAAATAAAAGGAACCTGCTCTGATACCAATTGTTGAACAACTGAGAGGGGGGGGGTGAATCAGTTGTCCTTGTGCTTAAACAATTATGCCCATTTTAAATCTTTACAGAATACTCAATGACAATCACAATCGTGCAGGAAAGTAAGAAGTAGAATATTCAACAACAATCACACACATGAAATATACAGAGACAGATATTTCCTAAGGAAACCCATAAACGGAAAAAACTCTTCTTCTTGATATGATAATTAATCTTTATATTCTTTACATCATCATTCCTGGGAGCTCTAACTCCTCTTGAGGCTACAACCTTTGTTTTGCAAGTTACAACTTGCTAAGAGCACTAACTCTCTGGTTTCTCTAGCACCCACTAGAAGGAAACACCAACTCCCTGAATGTTCCATCACCAACTAGATGGAAGCACCAACTTCCTAAATGTTCCAGCACCAACTGGATGGAAGCACCAAATTCCAGTTACACAGGCTCCAACCTGTATAAGAGAGAACACTTGTTCTCCCTTGCACCACCCTGCCACCCTGGTTTCTCTGGATGCACCCAGATGGAAGCTACAACTCCCTGTGTTCAAGAACCCACTTGAACCTCTGAGGACAACAGTCCTCCCTAGCACCTCCCGACCACCCTGAAATATAAAAATTTTCTTTCTATGAATTTATTACAGTGATTCAATAGTTGTCATGGGCTTACCAGGCTTATCACTCTTTTGTTATGCTGCTCTACTCTGCCTGCATCAGTGTCTTCCTTCTTGCATCCTCTTCAGCTTTCCAATATTCTCCTCTATCTCAACATGCACACCTCGGCTTTCTCTTCTTCTCACAAATATGCATCTTTGATATGTGCACATTCTGCTCTCTTCACCTATTCTTCTCTATTCAACTTTTGTTCCTCATCTCTGAGTTTTTCTTCACACTGTGCATACTGTAATTTTTTTTTTTCTACAATTCAATTCATTTTTCATTCAGAACAACCAACTACCCACAGTCATAGTGAGTTCATTTTATCCACACAAAGCTCTTTAGTTACACCTCGAATCCCCTAGGGAAAAAACAACGCCTTAGCAATTGAATCACCAACCGTCCAAGAACCATGATTTGGTTTTGCTAACTGAATTGTAACTAAACAGTTAATCATGAAGATCAACAATAACCCTTCGATCATATTCCTGATTAACCTGCATCGTTGGATTACAAATGATGAGTCTTGCACTTACTCCATATGCCTACTGGCTGTGACCACGGGCCTAATCCAAATGCCTTTCGCATTTTTCATTTTGGCAATCATGTGGTGAAGAGTCTCAACTCTTCATGTTGCGATCACCGAAAAAGAGCTTAGCTCCGCTAGCTCCTTCCCCTCACGTGACCACCGACGGTGACCACAACCTACACCAAAAAGGCATTTCGCATTGCACATTTTGGAAATCCTATGGTGAAGAGTCTTGACTCTTCATGTTGTGATCTCCAAAAAGGAGCTTAGCTTGGTGCTAGCTCCTCCCTCTCACATGACCACCAACGATGACCACAACCTATACTAAAAGGCATTTTCACATTTCAAATTTTGGCAATCCTGTGGTGAATGTCTTTGACTCCTTCAACTCTCGGTATCCGAAATTTTGAAATGGAGCCAGGTCAACGGTCCACAAACCATGGTGATCGGACGGCTCCCGAAACAAGGACTCCTAGAGTGATGCCATTCTTGCGTCACTCAATGACGTGTCAAGAGCTGAGTGGCTGCCATGTGTTACTCAGAATTATGATTTCCAGTGGCATGAAAGGCCGAATCATTTTGACACTTCATTGTCTGATCATGCCACATGTCATTAATAATGTAGTCTTCCACCTGTCCTTGTTGTCGTGGTCTGTCATGATATACCTCCTAGATCTGACGGCCCAGATTCATCCTTGATCCAACGACTAAGATTATTTCGTGATTTCACATATCACGAGTTTGAGAGGTTAGAGAACCCCGTTCCTTTGACTTTCCATTCAACGAAAGGATGATATTTCACCACGTGTCCTTCTTGGATCGACGGTTTGGATTTATCCTCGATCCAATGGCTCAAATCATTTTTCCATTTCGTGTTTCACGAGTTGGAAGGATAGAGCACCTTGTTCCTTTTACCTTTCAGTTAGCGAAATGTCGAACTTTAGCCATGTGTCCTCTGGATCCAATGATCCACAACTATCTTCAATGGATGGCTAGGATTCCTTCACAGCTTTGGAGTGTTGGATGACTCCTAGGCTTATCCTCCTTGCAGCACTATTAGATCTAACGGTTGCTAGTCCTTTGTATTAACTCCATATCTAACGACCCAGATCTTATCACGATTTTGCATATCGCGAGTTGGAAGGATAGAACACTTCCTTCCTTTGAATTTCAAGTCAGCGAAATGCCAATCACTCGCCATGTGTCCTTCTTGAAGATGGACGGTCCTCCTGCTTTCGAGATTTTGTAGGCCCGCTTCATCTTGCATATAAAGATTGTGCTCCTTCTTATGGATCTAACGACAGTCGGTCTTCGGGCTCAGATCTGACACATGAAAATTGTTCTCTTCTACTGCGCGCTCCTCCTATTTGAATTCAGATCTGACGATCATCGGAAATTTTGAATGAGATCCAACGGTCATTGTTTCTCTTCATTGTTATGCTTCTAATCTTTCCATGCCATCATCATTGTTGATCTTCCTTGCTTTCCTGTTTTCCATCGTTGTCTCCCAATTGTAACCCTGCCAACATCATTATTGTTCTTGCCTGTAACCATACCATCATTTTTGTTGTTCTTGCCATCAATGACAAGCATGCTCAGCCTGTAAACATGCCAACAATTTTTTTACGGTAGTACGACAGTCGTTAGACCAAAAGCCATGGGTGATTGGTAAACTCATCACCACCTGGATCCACGGGAGGCTATTAGACCATGTTGCAAGTCCCGAAGGAGGTGCTAACCACCAAGTGAACACTATTCAATTCTAGTTCAGAGACCAGCCTCATAGTAGTCGATATGATAAACAACCTTGGGTTACAAGTTCATGGTGATCCTAGCCCATATCCACTAGGATGGGTAAATAAGGATGCAAATCTCAAGATCACAAAATGTTACAATGTGATATCAGATTTTGTATAAGTGCAAATTTTATTGATGAAGTGGAGTTAGATATAGTACCCCTTGATGTGTGTGGTGTAGTGTTCAGAATCTCCTACATACATGTGATGGATATGATTTTCATGAGGAGAGAAAACTAGTGTCGCCTAATCAAGGATGGGAACTCTTTCATCATCAATGCAAAAAAATAAAAATCAAACATCTCTATGGTAAGTGCTAACTAAGCTAAAAAATTGATCAGTTCTAGAAAGAAGTACATGTATTTCTTTTTTTAAGAGAGAATCAGTTGGGTGATGCATTGGTAAGAGTAAAGGAATCCTTGGAGGGATGTACCAAAGAGAAGAAACAATAGTTGGGGGAGTTGTTGTAGGCATACAACGGAGTGTTATAGGAGCATAAAGGGTTACCACCTAAGAGGGAAGTGGAGCATGAGATACAATTTTTTGTTTACTCCCTATCACCAAATATTAGGTTGTATAGACAGTTTATTCCAGAAGAAGAGAAAGTGAATAAGCATTTGCAGTAGTTGTTGGACAAGGGAGTAATTTGACCAAACACCTCACATTGTGGGTCACCTATCATCATAGTACCCACGGAGGACAAAACTTGGTGAATGTGTATCCATTATAGAGATTTGAACAAGATCACACTCAATAATCGATACCCTCTAGTTAGGATTGATGATTTGTTAGATCATTTACAACATACCAAGTAATTCACCAAGTTAGACCTCAAATCATGATACCACCAACGAAATGTTAAAGAAGAAGATACCCAAAACACCGCCTTCAAGACACGACAAGGTCTATATGAATGGATGGTCATGCCTTTTGGTTTATGTAGACAAATGGATATGGTCGGGTCAGAGGTGAGGAAACATGATGCGAGGGTGGCATCACATGAAGGAAGATCAGGGCCCGAAGCATTCAGAAAGGATAGTTATCCAAATGATATCATGCAAAGGAGGTATATGGGTACACCATCTGCCTTATGACATGCACAAACTATGATGGATGGGATGTGGAGGATTTCATGTAGTGATCCTCCCATAATGGAAACTTATGGGAAAAATAAAGTCCATGTATCATCCAGTTGTGTGAATAATCAGAGGTCGGCGCGTTTCTGCACGTATACACAATGTAAATTCATCATCATTTGCAAACAAGTTTTCTGGAGCAAAAGGAGGTCAGTCTTCCCTTCGATCCCCTTCCTCCCGTAAAACGTATTCCAAGAATTTGAAGAATTTGACGATAAAGAAGAATGTTGATGGTAATCCAAAATTTTAAATTGCATTTAACGACAAAATTGCCCAGGATGGACAATTTGCCCAAAAATTCCATCCCTGAAATTTTCGTCGGTATCATCCCGCTGTGATCCATGAAGTTGTCGCCTTTGCGTGCCCGCAACCCATCGTTGTCGGTGTCAAGTCACCTGCCGCGAAACCTCATGCAGTCTTAGTGAAACCTCATGCAGTCTTAGTGTTGACTTTGGAGATGGCGGAGAAAGGTTTGTTCACTCGCGTTGAACTCGAAAAATGTGCATGCTTCCATTCGACGACGAAGCTTGGAGCAGAACCCTCCCCTTATAAGAACACCTTAGGAATAAATATAGTCTGATTCAACTAATGCCATGGACCCGATTGGAACCGCAGTTACACCCGACGCCATCAACAAGGTTATTGTTGCTCCACTTCTTTAGCAAATCGATGATGTTATTCACCTCAACCAAAACCGTGGCCTTTTACAAGCTAAGTTAAACCGTATGAAGCTGCTTTTACAAGAAATATGCAATGGATTTCAAAATTAGCAGAGTGTGTCGCCGAAGTCCATCCGAGACTATTTGGAGACAACGCGTGATGAGATTGGAGAGGCGAAAAGCCTCGTCGATAGGTTCCAGCTGCAGCAACGGTGTCTAGATTGCATCTTCTGCAAACCCATAATTTCCAGACAGTTTCGAGAGTGGAACACAAGATTTGATCAGCTTCTTCAAGAGCTTCGAACTCTCTTTTCGATATTTTCACATGCTGAGCACATTGGCTCTTCCTCATCACAACCGCCAGCAAAAGAGACACTTCAAACCCTACCAGAGTGGGGCATTGTAGGAATGGACATTAAATCTGTCGAGACACAGCTGCAGATGTTGATTAATGCGGAAACTCCAGAACTTTGCATAACTGGTGTCTTTGGAATGGCCGAGGTTGGAAAGACAACATTGCTCAAATCGGTGCACAACTTTTTCAACTAGTGTCATTGAAAAAACTAGGTTTGGATATTCATACTAAAATAGATGTGATGGATTTGAAAGGTCTTTCAAATCTTCTAGAGATTTGTTTAAACATATATTTAGAATTTGAATCCCATGAAATAATGGAAACTTGGTTGCAAATGAGGCATTTATGGTTGGACTACGTGATTAGCAATCTTCCAAGCGGGATGCAAAATGTAAAGGAGTTGCAGAGTCTCGGGGTGGAGAGCATCCAAGGGTTCAATTTGTCGAACTGGATATGTGAATTTCAACAACTCCAGAGGTTAGAATTGAGATATTGTAACAAAGTAGAAGAGCTTCTCCCTTAGAGAGGTTGCCCAATTTGAAATGAAGACCGGTGGGGTTTCAAAGGTTTCAAATGTTAGAGAGATTTGATTTGATTGGATTGGCCTACATAAGATGGTGACACTATCATGTGACATAGGTGTCTTGAGAGAAGGAATACTACCCAAACTTTGTGCTTTGAAAATTAAGGAGTGCTCTGAATTGAGAAAATTGCCTCTAGGGATGAGAAGTTACCCGATTTAAAAGTATTATACATCGATAGAACTTGGTGGGAAAATATAATAACATGAAGATGTACTTACAGAAATTTAAGTGATAATTAAAAATTCAAATCTTAATATTTTGTTGTAAATGTAAGGATGTCAATAAATATAAAAGATTTCAAATTAAATTACATCCCTATTTTGTATAATGTTGTGATTGTATTTGTTATATTAATTTAAATAAATTTAATTTTCAATATTTTGTATAATATTGTGATCATATTTGTTATATTAATTTAAATAAATTTAACTTGCAATTTTTGGTGTAGTTGTAATTTTAAATTTCCAATTTATTATGTATTTAAAAATGAAAAAACAAATTGTTATAATTTTTTTCAATTTAATTTATTAAAGTTATAAATATAACATAATTATTTAAATTTATAAATTAAAGTTATAAATATAACATAATTATTTAAATTTATAGATGCATTTTTATTGTTAGAGAATTTGTTTTTATCAATGAAAGAAATAACAAACTAGTATGTTGGAAAAGAATACATAGATGTGTATTTTATTATTTTCAATACAATAAATATTAAATATATATATATATATATATATATATATATATATATTTTTATTTCAATAAATTAAAAAAATAATAATCTATTTAATTATTAAATAAAATAGTATAATAAATATACTTTCTTATTTAAAAAAAAATAATTACTAAAATAGATAATTAATATTAAAAAAAATGTTAAAAGATGTTATTGAACTTCCATTTGCAAGCCCTCCATTACTCTTCATCACATGTCCTTTCAATAGTCAAAGAAAATTTTAGAGATTAAATTTTGTTTATCAACTAATTTTTCATTCTTTTTTTCACAAAAAGATTATGCAATTTTCATATTTTCTAAAAATGATTGGTCATATAATTATGCTTCCTTAAAAATAGCAAATTTTTTATAAAAACTATACAAAATAGTTAGAAATTTGAATTTTTTTACAAAAATATGGTCAAATATTTTACATTATGCATATTAAGGATTAATAAGATTAGCCAAAGTTTCTACATTTTAATATAAAATTTCATCCTTAAAATTATCCTTTCAATAGTCAACTTTAAGACCTTCTATCTATCTATATTGTCTACTATCAACGATTATCTAGATGGTTCACGGAGACCTCTATGTGAAACCAGTTGCACTTGACCTCTATTAAGGGATATTCTGGAAGCCGAGATTGATAAAAAGTGGAATTTCACATAAACTCAAATTGAAAGTGGTCGAGGATGATGATTCAGAAGAAGAGACACAAGTGGTCAAGGAGATCCCCAAAGTGGATGAGGGAAACCATGAACTTATAGTGAGATAGGAATTGTCAATGAATGAGATACTTTCAACTTAACAGTCAACATCCCTTCAATTATGAACGATTAGTTTTCCTCTTGGTGAAGTCATTCAGTAGCCTATATCGTTGTATTTGAAAAAAAATTAGCCATTGCATTCAATATAGTATTTGTGGAAGAAGATGTATTTATTAAAACTGTATTTAAGTATCAACATATATATTTATGTGTTGGTGGAAGAAGGTGCATCGAAACAGATTCATCTATGGATGGATTCAAATTGGAACAACTAGCAAGTAGGCCTCCAATGAATTCTTTCTCAAGATATTCAATGGGATGTCGAATTGATTCAGGCTCAAATGATCTGTTCCACTGCCCATTGGATTTATGTGCAAGATCATGGCTACTTTTCGAGTATCTGAAAGGAGAGGGTTAGGTGTTCTTTGAATGGGCAAAGGTTCTGGTAGTAGGCGATAGGGAAAAAAGGAATCACATCATGTGCACTTTGAAGGAGTCGATGATGTGGTATGAGGTAGTATTTCCATGTCTGCAACCAATGTGTCTATGGATATTGCCATGGATAAATCAAGGGATTTGATCCTTACATATAAGTACTATAGTTTTGCCAAGAGGCTTAGCTCAAGTATTTGGGTAGTATGTTTGTTATCCTTTCCACCTGGGTTCAATTCCCATAAGTGTACATGTTGGTCCATTGTGATAAGGCTAGAAGGGTATATTCCCTTGGGATAGAGGTTTCCACCTTGGTGGGCCCTTGGGATAGAGGTTTCCACCTTGGTGGGTCTTGCTCGACTCTTGCTGAGTCATAAGTTTCTTGCTAGGAGTTGGCTAGTGGGATGGCAGTAGGATTTGAACCTATACCTAGCTTAGGTAATCTCGATTCCTCTGGATCTTAGAAAAGGAGGACGGATAGTGGTCGCATCTACACTACCTAGACGGATGGTGATGTCGACAGATCTACACTACCTAGTTACTTCATACCATATTTAACGCAACACCCCTACCTCGGCAAGGTTTGCTTGACCTCCCAGTCTATGGATCTTCAATTCCTTTGAGCTGAAGTGGCTCCTTTAGTTCTCATTGGAACCTTTACAGATATGACCACATGTCCTCCTTTCAGAAGTTACGCCCATGTGAACAAGAACTAGGCACAAACCTCCACTGCATGTGAACACTGACATGACCACAACCTTAACCTCAAGGGCGCGTCACATTTTGCGATATCGGGACTTCCATTATGAGGTAGCCCAACTCCTTCAATTCCCGAAACCCTGAAATGGGCTAATAGTCCATTAGCTCCTCCCTTAACGTTTCATCGATGTGACCTAAGTTATGACCTAGGGCCCAAACTTTCAGTGTGTCGGAATTTTTCATATCGAGGATCTGCAATGCAACTTCCTCCCTTCACTCGATAGCCGAAATCATGATATTCCTCTGCCTCATATCAACAGTCCCAAACCTTTGATGATATGACGGTCCAGATTACGTCGGGATTTCGCACATCGCGACTTCCGAGTAACTACTCCTCCACACTTTCGAATTTTGAAATGCCGAAATTTTAGAGTGCCCAATCTACGGCTCACACTCCTCTAGATCCAACAGTAGCTATCCCTCCTAAGATTTTGAGTATTGAAAGACACTCAGTCTTAACCTCTCTGTTGATCTACTAGATCCAATGGTTCATGGAAAATCAGTGATTCTTCCTCTGATAATTTCAACCGTCCTTTCAGTGTTTCAATGGATTTCTTCCAAAGAACTCAACATCCCTTCCTTCTAAAATTAACTCTTGTGAGGCGAATTTACCCTTGTCTTCCCTTCGAACTCTTCGAAGTCTATGTCCTTACTGAGCTTTGTTCTGCTGCAAACTCAAGGATTCTAAGGGATCCTTGCACGCACTCCTTGCGGCATTCACAATAACCTCTAGTTATTTGGACCTTCTAACTCTGCACACTCTTTGCGACATAAATTCTTCAACCATTCACTTAGGTTGGAAATTCTAAGAATTCAACCGACCTATGCATGCCTTGCACGACTCTGTGCTATACTTGTACTTCTACTGGTATAAGAACAACGATATCTCTCTTGAGCTTTCTTTCTGAGATAAAACTCAGAAAATCATCAACGCACTCTTTGCGGACTTCCACTGCACTCCTTGCAGGAATTATCAGGAAGAGAAACAATTGAAACTTATACTTTCCCTCTCACAGACTTCATACATTCAACATGAAATCACGAGCATACATACACAACATTGAAATGAATGCATAATAGAGAATATAAGAAAACTGTAAACATAATAATTCAATAGATGAAAACAGTAAGCATAACAACACCATGAAATTTGGATCAAAGCATTCTTATATTAATCCAAGTGCAATTGTACATGGGTCCAATAGCAATAGCTATCTACTCTTACAACTTCTACAATCTCTATTCTCCTATGCTCTCTTGCTCTCTACAGCTTCTAACTTCTACCTTTTTCATGAGAAAAGTAATGATACAATATAATACATACGAGGGATATTTCTAGAGTTTTCCCTCCTACAACCTCAAGCTATCTAATCGAATTAAAGCCTACATCTACTTTACATTGATTACATTAAATGCCTCCAACTGACAGATGAAAGCAACCGCTCAAGATCTGCATTACAATCTCCAAACATTTAAGAACAATTACTTCCTCCAACTATTGCATTAATGTTCTATCTTTTGAAACTCAAAATGTGCATTGGTGCATATCCAGTTGTCTTCCGCTTGCGCTTGCATTGTTGGCGATGCTCCTGCATCATACTCCTCTGGATGAAAAATTCATGGAATCCTATCCATGAGCTCCTGCATTGTCTATCCATGTTTTTGGATATTTTCTTCACTCTCCCAACTGGCATCCTCAATTGGGTGTCCTTTCCACTTCACCAGGTATTCAAAAGATGTCTTTCTCCGGGTCTTGTTGCTAACTCTTTGATCAATGATATTTTCCATATGTGGCTTCTCAACTACAGGAATTTGTTTGACCCATTGAATTTCCTTCTGGCTCTCTATCTCTCCCACTTCATCTGCTCTGTAAGGATACAGATCTACTATGTTGAATATGGGTGATATTCCAACCCCATCTGGCAATTCTATTTCATAAGCATTTGCCTCAAACTTCCTCAAGATTTTACACGGCCCTATCTTTTTCATTTTCAACTTATTATATGTTCCCCTTGGGAACCTTTATTTCCTTTAATGCGCTAAGACTAAATCTCCCACTTCAAATTGAATCTCTCTTCATTGTTGATCTTCTCTGCGCTTGTATTCCTGATTGGAATTCTGCAATTGCTCTTTAATCTTATTGTGGAGCTCTTGCATCTCTGCTGCAAAATCTTCTTCTCTAGCACTTCTGAATTCACTTTGTTCTAAGTCTCTCAACTCAGATACTCCTCTCGACTGCATTCCATACATTATTTGGAATGGGCTCTGTCATGTGCTTATGTTAGGTGAGTCATTATATGCAAATTTCACTTGTGGCAGAATCTGATCCCACTGACTATGATGTTCAGCTACTAAACTCCTAAACAAATCTCCCAGACTTCGATTTACTACCTCAATATTCCATCTGTTTGAGGGTGATATGTTGAGCTAAAAGATAAATCTATCCCCAGCTTCTTCCATAGTGTTCTCCAGAAATGACCAACAAATTTGGTATCTTTGTCTGAAACAATACTCTGGGTAAGCCATGAAGTTGAACAACTTCTTTGAAAAACAGGTTTGCAATGTGTGTTGCATCACTAGTTTTCTAACATGGAATGAAATGTGCCATTTTTGAGAATCTGTTGACTACCAAAAATATGGAATCACAACTTCTCTGTGTCCTCGGCAGTCCTAACACAAAATCTATGCTTACCACATCCCACAGTCTCTCTGGTATCGACAATGGTTGATACACTCTTGTATCCTTTCTTTTCCCCTTTGCAATCTGGAAAATTCTACATTTGTTGAATAATTCCTTGACATCTGTCCTCATCCCTGCCCAATAATATAAACTGTTCAGTTGTGCAGATGTTTTTTCATGGCTGAAATGTCCAGTCAATCCCCCGCTATGTTTTTCCTTCAAAAGGTTTTCTGTCATAGAACTCCTTGAGATACACAATTGATTTATTTTGAACAAAATTCCATCATGAATCATGTATTCAATCCATTGGATTATTTCCCTTAAAACAAGATTCTCACATGCTTCATACGCATCCTTGAAATCTGAATCATCCCTGTACATGTCCTTAAGGTTATCAAAACCTAAGGTATTCACACAAAACTCCTGCAGAATCGAACATTTCCTGCTCAATGCATCAACAACCTTGTTAGCAGTTCCATAAATGTGCTTTGTAAGAAAAGTAAAGTTCTGCATAAACTCAACCCATTTCGCATGTTTTTGGTTCAATTTCTCCTGTCGGGTTATGAATTGTAAAGCATGGTTGTCGCTATACAAAACAAACTCTTTTGAAACCAATTAGTGCCTCCATTTCTTCAACGCTTGTATGACTACATAAAACTCTTTATCATACGTGGAATATTTCATCTTGGCCTCATTTAGCTTCTCACTGAAGTATGCAATCGGTCTGTTTTCTTGGCTTAAGACTGCTCCAATCGCAAATCCACTTGCGTCACATATGACTTGAAATTTTTTACTGAAATATGGAAGAACCATAACTAGTTGTTCAGTTATATTTTATTTCAATAACTTGAAACTTTTCTCTGCCTCCTCTGTCCAATGAAAATATTTATGTCTTTTCTGGACTGTGTCCATCATTGATGCACTAATCCCACTAAAATTTTTGATGAACTTTCTGTAAAAACTGGCTAATCCATGGAAGCTTCTGACTTCAAAGATATTCCTTGGTGACAACCATTCCTTGATCACTTTTACTTTCTCTGGATCCATTTTCAACCCATTTGAAGAGATCACAAACCCCAAATAAATGAGCTCTTTCTTCATGAAAGACGACTTCTTCAAATTTATCAACAACTTCTCTTGCTGCAATATCCTCTTCACTAGAGTTAAATGTCTCAAATGTTCTCCTTTAGTCTTACTGAAGATCAGTATATCATCAAGATACACAATTACAAACTTTCCAATGAAATCTTTCAAGACTTCGTTCATCAATCTCATAAAAGTACTTGGTTCATTCGTCAAACCAAATGGCATGACAAGCGATTCATACAACCCTTCATTCGTATTGAATGTTGTCTTCCATTCATCACCTTCCCTCATTCTAATATGATGATATCCACTTTTCAAATCAATTTTTGAAAAACAAAGTTCCCCACTCAAGCAATCCATCAAGTCATCCATCATGGGTAAAGGAAATCTATACATGATGGTGATTTTGTTTATATCCCTCGAGTCTGTACACATCCTCCATCCACCATCCTTCTTCAGAATTAACACTGTTGTCACAACGCATGGGCTCAAGCTTTCTCTAACCAACCTTTTTTCCATCAAATCCTGGACTTGCTTCTTGACATATTCATTCTCTTGCAGTGTCAATCTGTATGCTTCTTTGTTTGGTAAACTCGCTCCCGGTATAAGGTCAATGTGATGGCTTATAATTCTGATGGGTGGCAACAAACAAGGTAAATCGTCCACCACAATATCAACGAAATTATCCAACAGTTCTTGAATTTCCTCAGGTAGATCATCCATCGAAGTACTGGTCAAGATGACTCTAGTTTTTCTTACCACAACAAACTGCATATATTCATATTTATTGACTTCATCTAGAAGTTCCTTCCCACTCATGAGAAGTATAGTATTGCGTGTTTCTTCTTTCACCTTCTTGTCTTCAATTGGTAGCAACATATGCATTCTACCATTCTTCTCTAAGGTGTATGTGTTCTTTCTTCCATCATGAACAACATTTCTGTCATATTGCCATGGTCTCCCCAACAAAATATGACAGGAATCCATGGGAATGACATCACATAAGATCTCATCTCTATAACCCCCTATCTTAAATTCAACTAAACATTGTTTAGTGACTGTTACCTGATGTCCCTTCTGCAACCACGAGACTTTATATGGTCTTGGATGTGCAACTGTCTCCAATTCCATGTTCTTCACCATTTCTGTGGATACTAGATTATTTGTGCTTCGAATGTCCACTATTACCTTGCATACCCTATCCTTGGTATTTCAAGCAGTTCTGAATAAACTGTTTCTCTTGACTGGATTCTCCACCTCTTTCTCTGGCTTCAAGAGAATTTTCCTCATCCTTAAGGATCTTCCTCCTTTTGCATCTTTTGCCTCAACATTTCGCCTTTGCGCTTCTAAAATCTGAGCTTCGCCTCCTCCATCTCTTTTTCTATCAAGACATTCAAAATATTTGTGTCCAATCTTTCCATAGACAAAACACTTTATCTCACCTCCTCTGCCTCTTCCTCTTCCTCTTGCTCACGAAAAAGTGTTCCTATCAGTATATTGTCTCCCCTATGAACTTCATCCTCTCTCAGGGTGATTATGAGGTTTCTTCTCTTCATCCTTGGGATTTTGTACTCTATCCTGGGCAATTTCTTTACCTCTGCTCTGACTTCTACCTCTACCCCTTTGACCTTTCTTTCTGGCCAATTTTTCTTCAGCCTTCAGAGAAACCTGATAAGAATCTTCCACATTCCTGATTGTTACCATTCTCATCTCATCTTGAATGTCATATTTCAGACCGTTCATGTATCTAGCAACCTTTTCATCATCACTCTCATGATGACCAGCTCTAATGTTTAACCTGTAAAATTCCTCAGTGCACTCCTTCACTATCATTCATTTCTGCCTCAAATTCTGCATTCTTCGAAACATATTGATTTGGTAATCTCTGGGTATGAATTTGGATTTCATCTTTGCGACCATCCTATCCCAACTTTTGATTATTTTCTTGCCTTTGCAATGCCTGTTGGCCTGCAGTTCATCCCACCACAGTGCTACATGCCCTTTCAGTCAAATGACAACATGTTTAACTTTCTTATCTTCTTTGATGTCTTCATAATCAAAGTACTTATCCAGGGCTCTAAACCAATCTAGCAGCTCTTCAACATCTAAGTTTCCTTTGTACATCAGGATATCCATATTTTCTCTGGTACCTATTCTTGCAACAACTCTGAATAGACATCCCTCCGTAGCATCTTCGACTACAACTTCTTCATCAGCTCGAGCTTCATTCTCTCTTTCAGCTTCATTGACGTCTCCAACATCAGTGGTTCACCTCTGTGATGTCTTCATAACATCCAATTGAGCACGAAGTTCTCTCATTTCCCTTTCCACAACTGGATCGGGCATTGCTCGTTCTTGATGTCTTCTCGACATTGTTTAAATTTGTCCATGCAGAATTCAAATCACAATTGTCTTCTGTCTTCCCTCTATAGAAAACAAAAATTGTTAGCTAAGCTCTGATACCACCTGACGCAACACCCCTACCTCGACAAGGTCTTCTTGACCTCCTAGTCTATGGATCTTCAATTCCCTTGAGCCGAAGTGGCTCCTTTAGTTCCCGCTGGAACCTTTACAGATATGACCACAGGTCCTCCTTTCAGAAGTTATGCCCGCGCGAACAAGCACTAGGTGAAAACCTCCACTCCACGTGACCATCGACATGACCACAACCTTAACCTCAAGGGTGTGTCACGTTTTGTGATATCGGTACTTCCGTTATGAGGCAACTCAACTCCTTAAATTCCTGAAACCCCAAATTGGGCTAACGATCCACTAGCTCCTCCCTTAACTTTTCGTTGATGTGACCTCAGTTATGACCTGGGGCCCAAACTTCTGGTGTGTCGAAATTTTGTGTATTGAGGATCTGCAATGCAACTTCCTCCCTTCACCCGATAGCTGAAATCATGACATTCCTCTGCCTCAACTCAACGATCCCAAACCTTTGATGATCTAACAGTCCAAATTACGTCAAGACTTCATACATCGCGACTTCCAAGTAACTACTCCTCCACACTTTCGACTTTCGAAATGCCAAAATTTTAGAGCGCCCAATCTACAGCTCACGCTCCTCTGGATCCAACGGTAGTTATCCCTCCTAAGCTTTCGAGTGTTGAAAGACACTTGATCTTAACCTCTCCATTGATCTACCAGATCCAACGGTTCACGAAAAATCGGTGATTCTTCCTCTGAGAATTTCAACCATCCGTTTAGTCTTTAAATGGCTTTCGTCCAAAGAACTCAATGTCCCTTCCTTCTGAATTTAACTCCTGCAAGGCGAATTTACCCTCGTCTTCCTTTCGAACTCTTTGAAGTCTCTGTCCTTCCTGAGATTTGTTCTGCTACAAACTCAAGGATTCTAAGGGATCCTTGCACACACTCCTTGCGACATTCACAATAACCTCTAGTTATTTGGACCTTTTAACTATGCACACTCTTTGTGACAGAAATCCTTCAACCATTCACTTAGGTTGGAAAGTCTAAGAATTCAACCGGCCTGTGCACGCCTTGCATGACTCTGTGTTATACTTGCAATTCTACTAGTATAAGAACAACAATATCTCTCCTGATCTTTCTTTCTGAAATAAAACTCAGAAACTCGTCAATGCACTCCTTGTAGGAATTCTCAGGAAGAGAAACAATTGAAACTTATACTTCCCCCTTCACAGACTTCATACATTCAACATGAAATCACGAGCATACATACACATCATTGAAATGAATGCATAACAGAGAATATAAGCAAACTGTAAACATACCATTCAATAGATGCAAACAGTAAGCATAAAAAAACCATCAAATTTGGATCAAATCATTCTTATATTAGTCCAAGTGCTCCTGTACATGGGTCCAATAGCAACAACTATCTGCTCTTACAACTTCTACAATCTCTATTCTCCTATGCTCTCCTTCTCTCTACAGATTCTAACTTCTACCTTTTTCATGAGAAAAGTAATCAAACAATACAATACAGGCGAGGGAGCTTTCTAGAGTTTTCCCTCCTAAAACCTCAAGCTATCTAATCGAATGAAAGCCTACATCTACTTTACATTAATTACATTAAATGCCTCCAACTGATAGATGAGAGAAACCGCTCAAGATCTGCATTACAATCTCCAAACATTTAAGAACAATTACTTCCTCCAGCTATTACATTAATGTTTTGTCTTTTGAAATTCAAAATGTCTTCAAAATGCACGTTGGTGCATATCCAGTTGTCTTCCTCTTGCGCTTGCCTTGCTAGTGACGCTCCTGCATCAATATTGGGAACTTCACTTCAAGACAAAATCAATTGCAGTTGCGGCTCTTTCCTCTATTTTTGAAGATTCTTGGCTCGTTTTGAAGAATCATTGATTTCTATGTATCGTTGATTCCATAAAATCCTCCAAGAAATTACCACAACATGATTTTTATGTGATTACAATTCTTCTATGCTTCTCAGCATGTTGTAACCATAGATGCTTACTTGTTTTGGTGTAAGCACGTAAAATATTACTACAATGTTTGTCAGGATATATGAAGTCCATGTGTCGTTCATTATATTAATGTTTTGTCAGGATGTAGGAAGTCCATGCACCGTTCCTTATATTAATGATATTGTATGTATTTATTCTTGAAATGTTGATAGAAGTCAAAACCACGTCCATTTCCAAGTCAATAAACTTTTGATGTGTCTTGTCTCACTTAGCAACAAAGTCCATCTATGTAGGAAAAAGCTTTGGTATTTTTCCTATAATTCTTCATAGATGACTGTTCTGGTGAACTATTTTATGGAATATCTTTCTAAAACTTGGCATGCATGTAGCTATTGAGGTTAAGAAAGGTTGGGTAGTTGATGAGCTATTGGTAATAAACATAAAAATTTCATAAAGAATAAACGACTGTTTTTATTTGTTCAAAATTAACTAAAATACCATTATCCGTTTGGGTCTGATATGAATTTTTTAAATCATTTTATATTTGTTTGAATTTGGTGGATGAAGAATTGTTAAAATATCAGTTTAAGTTATTTAAATTGTAATATTGAGTATCTAAATAAAATGAATTCTAAATTTTGGAATTAGTTCAAAATTGTAACTTACAAATGGTCCAATAGCAATTTTGCATCCAACTAAAAATTCAAATTCCAATCAAATTTTGATGAATAAATTGAAAATAAATCAAAATATTAAAGTATATTAACCACATAACCCAAACTTTATTCATGATACTTTATTCATGATACATGTTTGAAATTCTTCTGTAAAATTGGTTAGCAAATTAAATTTGTTTTTTTGGGGTGTTCCAGACATAAATTTTCAATCAAAGGGTTCTAAAAGGTCTTAGGTGAACTCTGCTCAGGGATAACCTACACAAATTACTTACAAAACTGTTGGTGAGTGTTTAGAAGTTATGAACCTTTATCTTTCAACTAGACGACCCATCCCTTACGAAATTCAAGCTTCAAGGTTTTGAGTACAATTTATAGTAATTATCCACGATTTCTACCTTAAGAATTACTAATTATTGCTCTTTACTTCGATGTCGACAGATTTGTCCAATATATGGACTTTAGAATACATGTATGTATATCATATTATACATTGTGGTGACTTAAAAAAAAATTATACATTTAATAAAGATGTGGATTGCATATCAATACTTATCACCATAAACATTTTAGTATGTTCAATTCCGATAGTGTTTTTTATAGTTATTATTGGTTAGTGCTTGTTTTATTTTGAGTGTTTTTTTTTAAATTATTGGTGAGTGCTTATTAAACAAGTTTTAGTATGTTCAATTCCGATCATGTTTTTTAAAGTTATTATTGGTTAGTGCTTATTCTATTTTGAGTGTTTTTTCCAAAATTATTATTGGTAAGTACTTATTAAACAAGTGAGATAACCATGTAGTGGCTAGTCCTTGCTTTTCTTAATAATAAAGTGTAAATAATTTTTTTAATACAAAGGTATTATATTAGATTTAAATAACTTTTAAAGGTATTATATTATATTTGAATTTTAAATGTCCATTTGAACTTTAAATTGTGAAATCGTGAAAAAAAAATGTTAAATGTTTAGTTGAATTTTTAATGGGATATGAAATTCTATTTTTAGGTTGATATAATTAGATGTAATGATATGGTTGATATGACTGTTTAATAGTATAATATTTTTGAGGATATGTTAACATGATGATTCAAAAACTGAGTTTATGTTCATTTATTTTGTAAACTTAAAAGTAAGATTAACAAAAAAATGTGGTTTATAATTAAAAATTAAATTTATAACATGATTTTGGTGATAATTTGGTTTTTAACTAAAGTAGTGTTTGTTAGTTTATATACTTTTATCATTGATTTTGAAAATATTTATAAAATTAGGCCCCAATGTTGAGTAAAATTTATAAAATTATGCCCCCAATGTTGAGTAAAACCAAAGAATAACATCAACAAAAATGAGCATGAGGCCATCAAGAACCTCAGAAACAATAAAAACATTGTGATTCTGAAAGCCGATAAGGGTGGAGCCACAGTAGTCATGAATAGAATATATTACAACACCAAAAGGAAAGAACATCTCACCACAATTGGTAGTTATAAAAAGTTAGAAAACAACCCAATATCCAAGGTCATCAAAGAAGTCAAAAAATCCATTAAATTTTCCAACCTAAACGAAACAATGAAGAAACGATTAACTCCAAGCTGCCTAATCACCCCTAGAATATACAGACTCCCTAAGATCCACAAGGAAGGAGTTCCTATGAGACCAATTGTCAACACAATCGGTTCCCCAACCTATGAACTAGCYAAGTAYGTAGCAAGGATCCTAGGACCTTTAGTTGGCAAGACAGACTCATACATCAAGGATTCAAGAGACTTCGTAGAACTTATAAAAGAAGAGAAAATTGAATCAAAGGATATGCTCATCAGCTTTGATGTGGTTTCACTTTTTACCAAGATCCCATTAAATGAGACCATTCAAGTTATAAATGAGGTTGCAGACCCTCAAACAATCAAACTAGTAGAAGTTTGTCTTAAATCAACCTTCTTTAGCTTCCAAGGAGAGTTCTTTGAACAAACAAGTGGAGTAGCCATGGGATCCCCCTTATCCCCAATCGTAGCAAACCTCTACATGGAGAAGTTCGAGAAAATTGCCCTTGAAACATACCCCCTTAAACCATCTAGATGGAAACGGTATGTTGATGACACCAATGTCAAGTGGCCTCATGGCAAGGAAGAGCTGGACAGATTCTTTGAGCACCTCAATGGAATTTCTGAGAACATAAAATTCACCATGGAACTAGAAGAAAACAATAGCATACCCTTCCTAGACGTGCTTATGATTAGAAAACAAGATGGTACATTGGGACACAAGGTCTTCAGGAAGAACACCCACACAGATAGCTACCTTCATGTGGATTCCCACCACCATCCCTCTCAGAAAATGGGGGTTCTCAACACCATCGCCACAAGGGTAGCAAGACCCTAGAACTTTATACCTATTTAGAGATAATCACTCATGATATATTAGTAAATTATCACTAATCATGATTAACTACCAATTTTAAAAACTTTTAAACAAAACATTAGAAACCCTAGACCTATATACATTGTCAGACATATCAAACATTTAGAAATCACTTATGTTATATTAATTATTATTACTAATTATCATTAGATTATTAGGTTATAAACAAAATCACTACAAAACAAATACTACAAAACCCTAGAACTTTATACCTATTTAGAGATATCAACTCTATAAAATCACTCACGATATAGTAATAATTATCACTAATCATCTTAATTTATTAATTCCTTAAGCTCTAATAAAAAATTAAAATGTAATACAAAATACTATTAAGTAATATAATATAATTAAACTCCTTCTAACCCTAAAAACTTTAAATTATTTATATTTATTAAAAAACTTTAATTATTTATATTATTCACTATTCAAAGTTACGTTTAAACTTATTAATAATTAATTTGTTTTTAATTAGCTCTGAATTAGGGTTACATTTAGCCGATCTAGTTATCTTATTTACTGTCCTGCATATACACTATTAATGACGAAGATCAGCTAGCTCTCAAAATTGACGATTAGTCCTAATGATGAATCCCGATCCGGATTCGAAACGTCGATGACAAAAGGACACCAACTGTGAATTCTCCAGCAAATGAATTTGAAATTCCTCACCACAGAAATCTGAAAACAACAATCAACTTACTAAATATTGACAAAAATAACAATAGAAAGATTTGCATCTATAAAAGTTTAAAGCCAACAGAATGATTATAATTGGAGATCATCATTTTTTTATAATAACAATTCTTAGCATAGAAGACTAGTAAAAAAGAGTAATTAGTACAATGGAAAATAATATTTATTCATATTTAATTTGTTTTTTGAAAAAAAAATAGTTAGAATAAATATGTATAATGAACTATCTATGCAATTATAGTTTCAATTTTATAATTATAGTTTCAACCATATTGAACTTTATAATTTATTAAAATAAACATGATGATGATAGCCATGTTATAACAAACATAAAAAAAAATCTAAAATACACATTTATATTCGCTAGATAACATCATCTAATTATATATACCTCTAGCACATATAAACGTCATTACTTAGCTAGCACACATATCTAATCATTTAATAGGGCATCATCATTCTGATCACATCTAACAAAAGACAAGCATTTTCTAACATCATCATCACACACATCTAACAAACATCATTTAACATACACATCTATCAAACACATTTAACATCCAAATCTAACATGACCTAACACTATACACATCAACATCAACATATAAATTAAGTACATCATCAACATGATCAATAGAAAAAAAGCACCATATATATATATATATATATATATCGTGGATAGGTCAAATAATTGCTATAACATATCTGGTCTAGATGGTGGGATAATGTGCATATCTACAATAGTAGTGGAGGCCTGGTATATAGTGGAAGATGATGGATGATGAATAGATCATGCCTGCTCATCTAGGTGATTTTCAATTCTTCACCAGACACCTGAAAATCAGTTAGGGATAGTACATCAACCCCAATATATTGTTGATATTACATGAACTGACTCTCAGCAGAAACACCTACTCAGACATCTAGGAACTGGGGAAAATCCTCCCCTCTCCTAGATAGCCTAGTGATAAAGTAAATATCCTCCTCAGTGGGATGATAGCACTAATCCAGACCCACATAGAAATCATGTCGATGGACATCCCATCGACGAATCAAGTGCACCAACAACCCAGAGTGCCTCTTAATGGATGTAGCCTCCTCATAGTACTTAAGGAGGCCTACATCCCTCAAGAGAAAATGAGTCATTGCAGTAATAGGGCGAGGGTACAAATCCCTCTCCCTCTCCCTCGCCTCCCATTCCCGTACAACATTGTACATGACCACCCTTTTCTCCTGTTTCTATTGTTGTTCTCTTTGCTCGTGTCTTTTCATGATTAACATATAAAATACATCAGCTTCACTCATACATAAAACATAAAAAAATAAAAAATAAAAAAAAATCTACGGAACGGTAAATTTATCTATAAATACAAAAAAATAACATCCTTAAAAAAAAGTTAATTACATTAATGGTGCGACCAAAACATATTCATGCATTGTCGACGATGTGCATATAGATATTGTGAGTGCCATGCTCGGTGCGTCAGTGTAAACTAATGCACCGAAAAAAATATTTTCTACTATGTTATGCGGTGTGTTGGAAAATAGTACCGCACTGGGGTGCTACAATACAACACATATGCCATGGTTCGTTACATTTATCCTATGCAACTCTTAAACCAAAAAATAAATTAAAATATTAAGGAACGTAAACAATTATTTAAAAATTAGCAAAAAAGCGGTGCATATATGTTCACTACACGCATCGGTGTGTGTAATGAACGTTGATACACCTTCACATAAAATTTTCCAAATTTTCGAGTACAAAAGTTTTTACCGTGCCACCAAAAAAATTACAGGGTGCAACACAATGTTACATTTATCAATAGTTTGTTTGGTAAACATGAATGCCTTGATGCACATGTTTACCAATGCACTGCATAAAAATATATCTGATAAGGGTGGTGCGCCATGTTCGTTAACGCCCCAGTGCATTATCTGTACTTTGATGCACCACCCCACCAGTTATATGATTTTCTTCGGTGTGTCATTAAGCAGACGCATCGGTGCATTTATGTTTACCAACGAACCATCGAGAAAGGTAACAAGGTACATGATGCACCCTGTAAATTTACAGGCCATAGGCGGTGCGATTCGAGCGCTTCAAACACACCGCACAGTTTTTTTTCTTTTTTTACACTTAAAATTTCACTCAATTTTAAATTTGAATCAGGTGAAAACTTAATTTATTAAGAAATAAGGACATTGCCTAGACATGTTGTCGTCGGGGAGGCATGGTTGCGACGTACTAAAAAAAATTAAATTTCCCCACCATTTGGAACAATTTGAAATTCACGCACTAATCAATAGATGAAAGGAATGCAACCAGGGAAAGCATCGATGGAAGGGTGCTTCAGATAGGAAAAGGTTTCACTAATACTTTTGAGCTCTTCAACACTAAAAAATGGTAAAAATGTTTTTTACAGTCGGTAATTTTTTTTTATAAAACCTTGTTCCAGTGTGCCCGTTGAAGAACTACACCAGGTATACATGTTTAATGAGCGCACCGGTTATATTTAAAAAAGAAAAATCCCTAAACAGTGAGGGTGTTTTTAGGCACACATGTGCACCAGTGATTTTACTAATATATAGCGCACCACCATACATTTTTTGAAAAACTACAATGGTGTGAAATATTTTGTTTAAGCATGACACGGTGTGGTATAATAATATATGCCCCAGTGCGGTCAATTTTACATAGTGCACCATGTAAATTTGGAAATTGACCCTAACACGATGCTCCATATTCGATCACTGGTGCACACTGGTGCGCATGATACAATGGAGTGCATCGGAACATATTTTTTGACACAATACTACATTGGTGCGTAAATGTTTTTTATTTAACCATATAACAACGTGCTCTACTAATAGCGCATCCGAGCTTCCAGTTTTATGTTGTGTGACAAATCTTTTTTAAACAATTCTATTATGGTGCATCATTATTTCTCGGTGCATCCTTATTTCCGTAGCGCATCAAATAATATTTTTCTTTATTTGAAATAACCCTGCTACGATGCGCTAGTTTTGAGGGCACAGATACACTTGTTCTATAAAATGCACCAGTGCATTATTTACTTCTAAAAGCACTGGTGTAAAAGCATCCACTAAAACCTTCGCCCGCTTACCTCCGCTAGTATAATACGCTATAAATGAAATTTTGGGATATTTTTATAGGGGTGTCTGCAAAAGCCTCTGCTAGAGGGTCTTTTCCTTGTAGTGTAAGTCAAGGATCAACGATATGTTTGATTATGAGCAATAGTTGTAAGTATATTAATATATATTCCTTACATCAATGGTTTCATGGACATTATTAGCAGGTACCATGGGCATTGTTAACTTAATAGAGTTATGGGCATGAATGGATTTGAGCCAAAGGGGGTTGATTTTCAAGCCAACACCTTTAACATTCTATATTTCTATGCAAGTAGAGGATGAAAGGAGGCATAAAAGGGAGCTATAAAGGTGGTGATGAACAAAGTTTGTTTGAGTTCCTACTATCATGTGTAGTTTCTACATGGAAGCTATCATGGAGAATTTGGGCACTTGTTATGCATCCACTAGGTAGTGTTTCATTTATATAACCATAAAATTTTGTGTTTCCATTTGAGTCATTTCGCAAATCATTTATTGAGCGGAAGAGGCCAAGACAGGCCAAGAAGCCCTTGGAAAAAATTCTCCTATAGATCTGGGATATTTCACCAATACCCTTTGGAAATGGATGAAATAACTAGTAGTGAAAGTTCCATATCTCATCTTGATTTCTTACCCTTGGTAGAGCTTAAATACTACTTCCTTTAGGCTCAACTTAGTCACTAAAAGCAAAAAAAAAAATTCCCAACCCTTTTCTTATTTTGGGTTTACTGGTAAGGAACCTAGGCATTATCAACTTAACAAATTTTTGGGAGAAATCAATTTGAGCTACAAAGCATCCATTTCAAAGGAGGTATATAAGGGATCTATAAAGGAAAAATGTTACCAACAATAAATTCACTCTAACAGTTCTAAAAAGCATACAAACAAAAACATTTGCATATTTTCCTAATGAGGAAAAATATGAAGGGATTACTATGAAAAGAAATAGGCATTCCAAAAATTAAATTAGAGCCACATACCTGAACAACATTGGAAACCAACTTGCAAGTCACAATGAACAAACTTGAAGGTTGTCTGGAGAGCTTTGCACAACTAGTGCACCACTGTAAGATAACAAGGTTTGTATATCCCTCTACATAGTTTAGTTTCCATGTAAAACACAAGAACTAGACCACCAAACCCACACCACACAGAACTAACCTCGGAAGTCACAAAAGAGGTATGTTAGCATCAACACCATGAAAACACCCAGACAAGACATAGAGAAAACCATGAAAGCCCCAAAACAATACCTCGCTAATGCCCAAAGTGACAATGCGGGCCCTAAACTAGACTATGAAACCCTACTTAAAAATTTTAGAAAATGACGATTTCATGAAAACACTATTGGTTAAAATTGCAAAGATTAATGTTAAATCAATGTTTTCTATTATTTACTTCACCATATCTAATTTTAATTGTTTTATAATTCTAAATTTTTAATTGAAACATATAAAATACTTGAAAAATGAAATTTAGCTTGATATGATTATTTTCAATTGGTTGAGAAAAAGCTTAACTTTTATATAGGCTCGAAAATGTTGGGATTTGGTGACAATGAATTCCTACAAAGGATGGATCTGGATCCTATTATTCTGCATTGGTTACAACCAAATAGATCAAGTTAGAATATGGATAGGGATTGCATTTAATAATCAGTTTATTGTGTGAATGTATAAATTCATGTAAGCCCATAGAGACAAATGACTGAGTGTGAGAGACAGAGTGAGAACTTGCAAATCTGTTGTAATCTCCATGATCTGAATAATAAGACAACCGATGCCTATAATTGGTGGACGTAGCCCAACGTTTGGGTGAACCACGTGAAATCACTGTGTCTATTATCTGTGTGTGATTGTTAATTATCAATGTAAATTGTGTTTTTCGCATTTGTAATTCTAACAAGTGGTATCAGAGCTGGTTTGAGGAGCTTCAAATTCTTGGAAGAGCTGCATAAGTGAAATCTGTGTGAGGTGCGTCGATTTGTACATCCCCGCAGGTCCCTCCTATGGAAGGGTGCGACGGTATACTACTCACACTTTACACACGTTTGAAAACCTGGAATTTCCGCACTCCCGCTGTGTATTACAGTGCGTAAATTTTTAAAGATAGTCGCACTCCAAGTGTAGCATGAGGTGCAGACTCTCCGCACTCCAATGGTAGCATGAGGTGCGGACTCTCCACACTCCAATAGTAGCATGAGGTGTGGAAACTCCCTTTAGTACAAAAAACACAATCTATTTTTTATTTTTAAATTCGCATATGGTGTTTTGAATTTTGAAAAGATTAAAATGTTTTTTATATTATATTATTAATACGTGAACAAGTCATGTGGATGAAGATGAATAAAGTAAAAAAGTTTTATGGAGTAAAAGGATTAAGGTAAAAGGGTGGAGGAATTAAAGTAAAAGGGATTTTTTTAGTGAAAGGTCTTTTATTAAACTTTTTTTTTATTAAACCTTGTGAAGTTATTCCTTCACATTATTTTTAAAGTCTTAGTTATTATAAGTTTTGATTTGGGCATTAGGAGAATTTTTTGTGCTAATGAATAAGATGCAGAGTTCAAAGTTTGAAGTTGAAAAGTTCAGCAGTAAAAACAACTTTGAGCTTTGGAATCTCAAGATGCGGGATTTACTGGTGCAACAAGGGTTGAAAAAAACATCGGCAGACAAGTCAAAGAAACTGACAGCCATGACATAATGGGAATGGGAATATCTGGATGTGAAATCTCTTAGTACCATTTTTTTATGTTTGGTGGATGAGGTTTTGTTTAATATTGTAGGAGAGGATACAACATCAATCTTATGGAGCAATTTGGAAAGTCTATATATGACGAAGTCCTAGACAAGCAAAATCTACTTGACGAGACAGTTGTACAGTTTGTGGATGAAAGAAGGTACAAAAGTTGTTGACCATTTAAATACCTTCAATACCATTATAGTTCAATTGACTAGTATGAAAGTTAAATTCGAAGATGAAGATAAGGCTATTACACTATTGTGTTCGTTTCCTGAGTCTTGGGATAATCTAGTCACCTATATTAGCTTTATTTCAACAGAAGTTTTAGATTATGACTCTGTTGTGGGAGTTTTGTTAGTTGAGGAGATGAGGAGAAAATGTAGTAAAGAAAACTCAACTTTAGAGGCACTATTGATCAGAGGTCGAACCACATAGAAGAATGAGAGAAGTTCTTTTTTATCTAAGTCAAGACACAGAAAGGGTAAAGCAAAATGTTGGTACTATGGAAAAACATGACATCTCAAGAAAGATTGCTGGAAAAGAAAGGAATCTGAGGAAAACTCTACGAAGGAATAAAATTTGGCTGTAACAAATTCAAGTATAATTGATCAAGTTTTATCCATTTCTTGTAATTTACAATATCAATAAGAATGGCAGTTAGATTCAGGTTCCTCCCACCACATGTGCTCACATAGAAATTGGTTCATTTCTTACCAATCTGTTGATGAGGGTGTAGTGTTTATGGGAAATGGTATTCGTTGTAAAACTGTTGGGGTTGAAAGTATTAGAATCGGGATGTTTGATGGTATTGTTAGGGAATTAACGGATGCTAGATATGTACCTGAGCTTAAATCAAATTTGATTGCATTGGGAGTGTTGGATTCTTGTGTATATAAGTATACAGGTCAAGGTGGAGTCATAGTGTTGAAAGATAATTTAGTAGTGATGAAGGCAACAAAGGTTGATAACCTTTATAAGTTGGAAGGGAGTATTGAAGTAGCATCTGAAGTGACAGATATATCTTATTGTTTATGGAAAAAGCATCAAGGTCATAAGAGCAAGGAAGAATTGCAGGTACTGGTAAGCGGTAAATCATTTCCAGACTTAAAATCTTTGTTTCTGAATTCCTACTTGTTTTATATCTCTGCAAGTTATGATCACGGTATAAAGGAATGTTGTGTGTGGGATCCTACTTCTCACAAGGTCATCATTGACAAAGATATAGTATGCATGGAACAACCAAAAGGGTTGATTCAAGATCGCAACGGTAATTTTTTTTGTATGCTAGATAATTCATTGTATGGCCTATTGGTACCTAGGAAAATATACAAGAGGTTTGAATCCTTCATAGTGAGTCAAAATATTTCAAAGGGTAGGAATGACTATACAGTTTATAGTACATTCATAGTATTGATGTTATTTTCTAATGATATGCTCGATGCAAGCTAAGGCATGGATACGATCAGTAAGAAAGTGACTCAGGTGAACATGACAATTCAGATGAGGAATCAAGGAGCAACAAAACAAATTATGGGCATAGAAGTACGTAGAGATGGTAATGGTAAGTTGTGGTTGGAGTTCAGAATGAACATTATAAAATCAATTTTTATGCCTCTTGCTTTCTATTATAAGTTTTCTTCAAGCATAGGGCCTATCTATAAAGAAGAAAATGTTATGTCTCGTGCCAGTTCAGTAGGAGGTCTGTTGTATGTGATGAAATGGTTAAGACCAGATGTTTCACATGCTAATGATGTTGTCAGATACGTGACAGATTTAGGTATTGCAGTGAAATGGGTGCTTCAACGTTTGAGAAGTACAAATGTCACATATAATGGTTACACTGAGATGGTCTGTGATAATTGTAATGTATATTTTACAAGTGTTTTGGATAGAAGGAGATCTATCACTAAATATGTCTCACAACATAGTTGTGAAAGACATGTTGGAGGTGGAGTGACCCCTTAGGAAATCCAAACTCATGCAAGTCACACAGGCGAGATCATGAAACCAATTTTATTAGAGGAGCTATAGTGGTGCTTGACTTCTCTTGGCTTGCAGAAAAGGTAATCAACAAAATGAAGGAGCAAGGTATCAGGTTAATTGTTGTCAAGGTGGAGATTGTTGGGATTTGGTGACAACGAATTCCTACAAAGGATGGATCTAGATCCTATTATTCTGCGTTAGTTACAACCAAATAGACCAAGTTAGATCATGGATAGGGATTGCATTTAATAATCAGTTTCTTATGTGAATGTATACATTCATGTAAGCCCGTAGAGACAAATGATTGAGTGTGGGAGACAGAGTGAGAACTTGCAAATCTGATGTAATCTCCATGATCTAAATAATAAGACAACCGATACCTATGCTTGATGGACGTAGCCCAACATTTGAGTGAACCACGTGAAATCCCTATGTCTATGATCTGTGTGTGGTTGTTGATTATCATTGTGAATTGTATTTTCTATATTTGCAATTCTAACAGAAAACACATTTTCACTTACATTTATTAAAAAGCCCATCAAATAAATTTATAATTTCTAATATAAAATAGAGATTAATAAAGCGTCCCAATTGAAGCTGATATCAAATTTAGCACCCCGTCAGTTCTGAAATCAAAGCCCCAATAAAATCTGTGCTAGTTTTCTTGTTTTTGGTAAGGTGTTTATGAATTTTGTAAAGGACATGTAATATGATTTCAAAACCATATGTAACGTTTAACGTATGTTAAAAATATAAATGTTAAAAAAATGTTTACTTTTGAAAATACACATGCAATATGGTGTTGTAAGCATTGGTCAACATTTAACTTGGTTAAAAATCTACTGCTCTCGACATTTAACTTAGGTTAAAAATATATTGCTTTTGATTGATACAAGAGGGTACAATTAATAAAATGTTAGAGAATAAAATGTTAGAGCTAAAAACATAACGATTATTACAATTTCTATTAAATTAAATAATTAATTGTATTTAAAAAATAGTAATAAAAAATTTAATTTAATATTTTTTTATTATTAATAATTAAAATGAAAAAAAAAATCTGAAATATTAAATATATTCACTTATATTTATATTTAAATGTATAAAGTTCTTTTATACCTGATGAAACATACACATTTATATGCAATATGTTATCTTTTGCAAAAACAACTTAATTCATATAGTTTTGCTATATTTTTATTCTCTTTTTCTTCACCATTTTTATTTTTTTTTCATGCATTCAAACATGATATTGATATTGATAGAATTGCTTTATTTACATCACATAATAATGATATTGGTAGAATTATTTTGTTTATATTACATAGTAATTATATTAGTAGAACTGTTTTATTTACATTACATAGTAATTGGATAGAAATTACAACCTGCTTAAAATCATGTTATGTTGGAAAACGATATATTTACATTCCGTAAAATGGTTGTGGCATATTATAGGTCACACCCAACACCTAATCTGTGGTTCTTTTCCATACCATGAGCACACCAACAACTCCGCCAAATCCAATCCTGAGTCCCATCCCTAATGTTATTAATGATATTTTTTCATCTACTCTACTCAACCATCCCACTTTAACATTATTACTCTCAATATTGTCATCACCTCCCATTGTTATTGTCTTTTGTTTGTATGGTTGCAAGGGATATCCCCATAAGAACTTTTTATTTTGAAATGAAGTCTCATTCCATGTGGTAAATTGAGTTCTAGTTGGGATCGGTCCACAAAGGTTATTAGATGAAATATCAAAAACCTCCAACATTGATAATTTAGAGAGCTCTTGAGGGATTTCTCCACTCAAATTATTTCTGGTTAAGTCCAACTACTCCAAAGTAGATATCTTACTAAGAGATGTAGGGAGTTTTCCTTCCAAATGGTTTCCAGATAAATTTAGCAACCACAAATTGCTCAAACTTCTGATACTCACGTGTATTTCTCGTGTAAGATTGTTGTTCGACAAGTCAATTATTATGTTTATTGAGTGCACATATTTCATAACGTATTCAACCCCTTTTATGTCAATATTAAAGGGAATATTAAAGGGAACAACTAGCCAGCCCCAATCATCCCCACCAACCAGCCCCAATCATCAGCTTTGGCCGCTCCTGGCTTTAAAAAGTAGCCTAAGTAATTAAAATCCAAGTTTAAATCAATAAAGGAGAAAGTTAAAATGGATTTTAAACGTTCGAGCTCCACATCCTCAAGCCCCCAATAATGAACAATAGTTTTTGAAACATTTATACTAAGTCCAGAAATAGAACAGTAAGCTTGAAAAGTGTCTAATATCAATCTCCATTCCATCGGGTCAGCCTCAGACATTACAAGGACATCATCAACAAACATTAAATGGATAATTTTTAGATGCTGCGTTAACTTTATACCAGAGAAATTTTGGTCAGCAATGCCTTTTGATAGCAACAGACTTATCCCTTCCATAATCAATATAAACAAATACGGGGATAATGGGCATCTCTGACGAAGACCCCTCCAACTCTTAAAATAATCCATCGCCTCACCATTTATCAGAACAGAAAAACTGGCACTCGTAACACAACACATTATCCAATCCATGAGCTTTACCCCAAAACCTACCGAGAGTAAAACCACTCTAAGGTACTCCCATTCTATGCTATCATAGAATTTTTTGAGGTCTAATTTTAACACCAGAGATTTAATATTTGTTTTTTGATACTATGGAGAGTCTCATGGGACAAACCAATTGCATCCTGAATTCTTCTACCCTTTAGGAAACCAAGTTGTTCTGAAGAGAGGCACTTAAATAGAACAGGGTTTTTACGGTTAGCAATGATTTTTGAAATAATCTTGTAGATAAGATTACATAAGGAAATAGGATGAAAATCATCGAAGGAGTCTGTCTTGTTTACCTTCAGAATAAGGGCCAAGAAATTTGAATTAAGACCTCCAAAAAGTTTGTCATTCCTCCTCAAGTCCTCCACCATCTCGAGCAGATCTTCACCTACTAAAATGAAGAAAGAAGTGAAAAACTCAGTAGTCCACTCGTTAGGACCAGGGATTTTGTCTTTGTTAAACTTTTCAAGAACATTTTTATTTCCTCCAGCGTAACCGGTTTGAGGAGCAAATCGGCCTCATCCTCAATAACCATTTTTGGATAAAGGTTGGAGATTCTCACAAGTTCCGAGTAATCTGATCTATCTTTTTCTCTAAAAGATTATTTGAAATGATTAAATGCCTCCTCTTTAATCACTTCCTGACCAGTTATCTTGATTCCAGTACTCGATGTTAATTCCCACACATGCTTTCGATTTCTATTATAGCTTGCCATCTTGTGGAAAAACTTAGTATTGGAGTCTCCACTCTGGATCCATGTAACCCTGCTACGTAACTGCCAAGCCTCCTCCTCCCCTCGCAGAAAATTATTTCTATTAGATTCTAGCACTTGGAGCTTTCCATCTTCCTCTAAGGATACAGATCCCCCCGCTAATTTAAATAACAGTTTCTCTATTTCCGATTCCCATTTTTCCATTGACTCTTTTTTTTTAAGCGATACTTCTTTTAACCAAATCTTTGTTTGATTTTTTAGTTCTTTTAGCATCCATACCAGTCATTGTTGATAATTGCCTTCCAAAATAAATCGGGGGTCGCTCCAAATTGTATAAACTAGGTTTTTAAATTCAGATTCCTGCACCCACAAATCATTAAACTTGAAAGGGAAAACCTTGTACACCGAAGCATTCTTGAGTTGAATAAGAATAGGAGCATGGTCTGAAATATAGGGATATTCCACCCATGTTCTTGAAATACCCATAGTTGACAACGTTATTTAAGAGACTAAGCATCTATCCAACCTTCTGGCGATAGAAAATTGGCCAGCACGCCCATTACGCCATGTGGGAATCATCTTGGTTGGCTTAAGATCAACCAACTTCAAGGAGGTAAGTAAATCTCGCAAGAAAAACTCAAATGAACCAGGAACAAAGGATCCACCCTAGTTTTCTTCCGAAGACAAAATAAAATTTAATTCACCTGCTATGATAAGATTCGGTATTGTTAGAATATCACTCTTTGCAAAAGAACTCCACAAGAGCTTTCATTCTTTACACGGTTCATAAATATTGAGGAGTGCCACCTCCTTTTTTGAGGAAACACAACTACCTGTTAATAGAATTCCACCAGCCGTCAGGAAAGGTTTCAGATCAAAGGAGTTTGGGTCCCATGCAACCAATAAACCACCTGAAGTTCCTAAAGAGTTTACAGTAGCTGCAGCCCAAGAAGGACGAATTCGGAGCATAAAATCACTCACTTTTTGTTCATCCGAAAGAATCTCTTGAAAAAACACAATATCTGGTCTTGTAGGATCCAGCAGTCTACGAACCGAGGCATCTTTGAGGGTGCCTCCAATCCCTCAAATGTTCAAAGAGATAAATAACATCACTTCGACCTTGCTAGGGCCTTCATTTCTCTAAGGCCCCCTGAATCCGGGGAGGTAGGAATGCTTTCGTCTTCTTTATGACTATAACTTGCCAATTTCTTTTGTGAGATTCTTGTTTTGACTGGTGAAAGTTCTGAGGCTAGACATCAGGACCAAGCAAAATCTTTACCCCCCTTACCTATGTACAGAGAGGAAGACGAACCAAACTCCATCATTGATTTGACAAATTTCTTTCCTAGGAAAACATGTAATGGTTGGGGGAATCAAACGTCATTGAGACTGGGTAGCAATGAGCCAAGGGTTTCAGAGAGCTTAGAGTCATCCTTTTCTTCTTCTCCGTAGCCTGGAAGAATGGGTGAATGTTGGAGCACATCACCCAAATAGGAGTCTGAAGACACAAAAATACTAACAACAGAGGTGGCAAGGGTTGGATTCAGAGTGTTCTGCAAAGGGGGGGATGGAAGAGGGTATAAAGGCTAGTTTACAGCAGAAACTAGAGGATCCTCAATCATAAACATAGAAACAATCAGACCCTTGGGATAAGTAGGAACTATCTGCATGGAAATTTTAGACCCATAAATCAGTGGAAAATTACAAGGAATCGTAGCTTCTACCGGATCGTTGAGAGGAGTTGTAGACGGAGGAATGGATCGATAGGATTCAGAGGGAGAGCGACCTTTTTTGAGGAAGATAACCTCTGGATAATATCCAAGGATAGGAACCCACTGGTGCTTTATCCACTCCTCCAGAGAGCCTTTTCTCAAAGACTTATAAGATAAATGACCTACAAGAGCGCAAAGAGCCATTCTGCAAGTGTCTTCTAGTCCCACGTTGTTGCCTAATACCAGGTGCTTGGCCTTCTTATTGGCTTTCCACAGCTTATGGTGAAAGGAGAATGACTGGAGCTGATCAACTGGATCCTTAAATCCTCCCAAGGATGACAGAGACGGATTCGGCAAACCAGGAGGCATCGAGGTCGATTGAGTACTAGACCTACAACTAGCAGTAGGAAGGGAGGCAAACTCTAGAGATGTTGACTGTTGCAGAGGGCAACGAGAATGGAAACTAGTTGAACTAGTCAAGAATGATGGCTTGTTTAACAAAGGTGTGCCTCTCAAAGACCTCGCCTGCAGTTTATCCATTAACTCAAACAACCCCACTCGCTTCCAAATTTTCTCATCCTCGAGACTCATAAGTAACTTTAACTTCTGCTCCATGAAAAATAAGTCGACCCAAATAAAAACAGGCTGCTCAATGGTTGTCACACTGTAGCTAACAAAATAACAGACCAAGAAATAGTAACTATCATATTGTAGATGACAAGTTAGCAGACCAAGGTTGAAAGGTCCTTGATCCCAGGAGATTAGTCCCACTCTTTTCAATAACACCAATAAATAAAACAAGAAACCCCTCCCTATTGGGAACAGGGAACCGACAAAGGGGGATTTGATCAGCAGACGATCCAAAGTCCAACCACAAAACACTCAAATAGAATGACAAAGAGTTTGGAGAGAGGACCTGGAGTCCGACAAACAGATAATGAAAACAATAGGAACACAAGAAAACTCCTAGCCCATAAGGCTAGTCCATCTGATAAAATTGACACCAACTAAAATGAAGATAACAATCGCCCGAATTCATACTTTTGTTCACAACAGAGCATGGATGACCAATTGTTCTACAACATTTTTTAAAATGGCTTCCCACTGCTAAGCCTCAGCCCTCTCCATATCAAATTGAATTATGTCATTGATGACACCTAATTGGCACTTTCAATTTGTTTGAGAATATTAATCATGAATAATATATTGGTTTACGTATGTTTTTATAGTTAAACCAATATATTATTCATGATTAATATTTAAAAATATTAAAATTTATGATATTATCCATAATCAATATCTTGAAAAGAAATATGTTTTTGCGTGTATTTTTTATTTATTAGTCCCTGTCGTAGGTATAGAGGGACTATAGTGATCGATAATTCATTGACTACATATTAGTTTGTCCTTTGACCATAAATATTTTCATAATACCTATTGTTGGAGCTAGGGAACTAAAAACATACATTTTTATATAATAAAAAGTACCATATCTGTACTAATCTAATTGGATAAGAGATTGGAGGTCTTATTGTCAGCTTCATTATTCCCAATGTTTTATATGGCAACATATCCAAACTTTTTATCGTATACAGTCTTTTTGAATCATATATTTTTCCTATGTATTTCTTGAAGGTGGATTAATGCTAGCATTAGTTCGAATGTTTGTGTTAGCATTTTTTGCTAGCTGAATATATCCCTAATTTTTTATTTGTACTAATCATATTGAAATTTTTTAATATCCAAGATTTATAGTGATCGACAATTCCAAGGTTTATAATGTCCTTGCTGCATGTATTTGTATTGAAATGTATTGACACTTTTTTCGAGGTGCTTCAATAGGCCTGACAGCTTAAATGTTTACATGACGCGAGGTACTCCAACAAGCCTGGTAGCTTAAATCTTTGCATACCATGAGGTCCTTAGACAGCCTGAAAACCTTAAATGTTTATCTAAATACACTTCTCGGATTACATTTTTCCTCAAAATTTTCCACACAATGTTGCAGTGATTTTGCACAGTATTGTTGTCCACCACCAGTTGAATAGGCATTGTATGTTTCATCCTTCTTCTATCTTTGCAATGCAATTTTGTTATCGTTGAAGCTACATACATTGTTTACTGGTTCAGTGAGTGCTTATTCTTCATTGGTTCATTGGTTGCTGCTTGTTGTTGTTTCGTTCACAATTCGACTTGCGCTTCTGCATTTCATCATTTCGGAGTAAGTTTCCATGCCATAGTTTCATTTTCTATACCTTGTTTGTTGTTCGGTGTTTGCAGTTTGCAAGTAAGAATGTTTTCTTATTTTCTAGTGGCATGGTCATCTTATGTTTCTGGTTCCTTTTGTACTTCGGCTACAGTTTCGTAATCGTTGGAGAGCATATGTTTTTTACTAGTTCAGTGGTTCTCGCTTGTTCGTTGGTTTGTTGGTTCGTGGGTTGTTGGTTGTGTTTGCTTGGCTCGGGTTTACGCTTTGGGGCCCTGGGGATGAAGTTATGCATGTTCATGATTTCTTGTTGTTTTGGTACTTGTTGTCTTCTTTTGTTTGGTTCGGCCTTGCAAGGTTGGGGTCCAGCGACCGTGGTTGGAGCTATTTTTTATATTATTATTATTATTGTTTTTGGGGCACTTTACGGTGTTCATCCCCTGCACCCATGAGTTGACATGCAGTTGTGTTATTTTCCCTATCTACTGAGGTTAGTATCTAGTCTTCTATGAGATTTTGTTGGTGCTTCAGTGCTGGCATGAAAGAATATAGTTGCATGCAAAATTTTTCAAGAATGGCATGTAAAATTGCAATATCCATTGTTTTTTTGGTTAAAATAAAGCATATGCAGGATGCATTTATAGACCATGTATGGTCAGATGTGCCCATATGACATTACATGTTATTTTTCCTCTACACAGACTAGTGTGTGCACGATACAATTTGTGTTGATATGTACAACAAAGATTCTGCAAAATTATATTTTGATGCCTGGAAGCATGTCTGGGTAGTTTGCCATGAAAAACCAAAATCTTGTATCGTGGGCACAACAGTTTGTGTAGATGATAAAGAACATATATTTCCATTGGTGGAAGCATATATGGATAATTTTCCATGGAAAACCATAAATCATTTAGCTATGGCCATGCAATTTTGTGATATTGTGTGGCTTGTAATATATTTTTGGGCAGGGAAAAAAATTACACATTTGCAGCTATGGATGGAGAAGTGCAAAGGTTCATGTTTCTGCCTATATTTTAGACTATTCATTGAGTCTCTTTTACTATATGTACATATTACTTTTTCTCCGATGCATACCAGCTTCCATTCATGTTCATTGTATTTTGTGTGTTCCCACATTCAAACAAATAGAATAACTGGACAAAATGACGGACTCTTGACTGCATCGGTTGAAGAGGATATAGAAAGGTGCATGCTTGTACTGTTATTTCTTATTTCATTGTTTTGTATTTCATTTATTCTCTGTATATGTGTTCACCTAGTTTATTATGTGTAGATGTTGCGTGCCTTCCTACATGATAACTTATCTTCATCACATGCCTTTTTGCATACTAACCTGCTTCATGTCCTTTGTGTTTTTGTTGCATTGCTACATTTAAACAAACATAATGGTTGGATATGAAAATGGACTCTTTCGTGGGTAAATAGCCCTGTTTCTCTTTCTTTTACATTTCTGTGTTCATTATAACTTATCTTCATTACATGCCTTCCTACATACTAACCTACTTCATGTCTGTTGTGTTTTCACTACATTGCTACATTTAAACAAACAGAATGGCTGGAGAGGACGATGGAATATTTGGCGGGTAAATAGACCTGTTTCTCTTTATTTTAGTTTTTTGTCTTCATACTAACTTGCCTTCATCTCCATTGCATATTCGACGTTGCTACCTTGGAAAAAACAGGTTGGTTGGACAAGAAGATGAATTGTTCTGTGCAACAGTAGAGGGTTTTGTGGTACAATATTCTAAAAGGTATACCAATTGTGCTGGTAAATTAAATATACCATTTTCTATTATCCCTTTTGTTTTTTAATTCATCTGCTTAGTGTTCTTTCTAAAAATGCCTTGGTGCGTCGATTGGCTCACTATCGATTTCACATCTATGGTCGCGCTTCTACCTTATTCCATAGTCACCCACTTTGTCGATTGTGGGTGTCGGGATGGAAGGTTCAAGATTTCTCCCCTGGATTCCGGGGGTTTGCGATATACAGATTGGTCGTGGTGCCCCGCCCTCATGCCTTGTTTACCGTTAAACATTTTTCCAGTTAAAAAAATCAAATGCATATTATTTTATGGTTATTTAGTCCTTCTGATGGACAATATACAATGCATATGATTTTTTAGTCCTCATGTTCATCTCCACATGCTTGCATCAGAAAAATTTAGACTAGTGACATGGGCATGAGAAGTTAGTCATCCCAGTCATCAGCAGATCGACAAGGCCAAAGGTAAATATGCATACACTCTGCTCTTACTATGTTTACCAAAAAAATATCGTCGGCTATATATTCATCTATGGCATGGTGAATATGTTGATGTCATCTGCAATACATGGTTTGCAGTTGACAGGAAGTATCAAAAAGTAAAAGCAAGACATTGAACGTAGCGCATGTTCTGCAGACTAAGAGGTGTGGGTGCAAAACTATGGCTCCATAGTTCATCAAAGCTATGCATGTACTTGTAGATTTATGCTAGTCAAAGAAGAATACAAAAAAAAAAAATGCACAATACCATTCACTTTAGTTTTCCTGTTCAAAAATTGTCACCAGGTCTAGAGTTGTAACACCCAAAGTACTATCAATAGAGGGCTTGAACTACCACCGAACTGGACAAGTGTTTGTCGGGGACATAATGGTCATCTATAGAACCTACTTGGACAAGGAAAAAAAAACTAGATCCATTATGCATGATGACATGACAGACAAGGAAGCCATGATGACAGTGACACTGACTATTCCTACACAACTTGTCCATAAACATGCAGAAAAGATATTGTTGGGTAATGGGATATCCATTACAAATTTTAATATATTGCCAAAATAGTGTATGACCGTGGTGATTGTGATCGAATTATTTCACTCAACGAAACAAGTATTGTGGAAAAAAAATATGTTGTTTGTTTAGAATATTCTTTCATCCTGGATGTGACTATCAGCTAGATTGCATAGAGCATTGATATTTACCCAATCGGAATGATTGGTGCAGCTGTCACACTGGCGAGAAAACTTGGCTCGCAACACAGTCTCCATATAAAGGATGGAGAGTCAAACATCAACAAGGCAATGGTACCGCTTTTCATATCCAATTTTGTCTTTTACTTTTGCATGTGCATGTATCTCAGGTAAGTTAGACAAATATTGCATTGTTCCATGTTGCATCTATAATTGTTCAATACGTATTCAAATTTGTTTTCGTCAATGGAGCAGCAATTGCATAAAGGGAAGATTCCACTTATGCTCTTCAAAAATATAACAAAGAAAAGGGATGTTAGAGAACGAATATTTTGGACATCCCAGGCAACGTTTGTAATAGAGTTGCAAGAAGATATAGTACAGGATCTGAAGAAACTATCTAGCTCTACAACTGTTGTGCGTATACATCAACAAAATCATCCTCACTTTTCTTATACAAATAGCCTTCAACAAATTTCTGCTGCTTGTTTTATTTTATTTTTATTTTTTTAAGGGGGTGGGGGGGTGGGGTGTAGTTGTGTATTATATTGTTCAATGTATTAATTCCTATGCTCACGTTCCTAGGTTGAAGGTGTTTTAGTTGCAACCAATGTGTACTCGACCCCCTTTGAACCTGTATGTGCGAAATACAACTCTCTTGCTTCTACCTTCGCTTTGATAAGTGATGATGCGATTGATTGTCTACGATGTGGTGAAAAATGCCCATATATATATGGACATTGCCTCAATGCTACCATCCGAACCATGGGAAAAAAAACTTTGCATTGTACGATTAGGCAGCCTCTGTTACAAAATGTTCTTCCTAAGTTGGTAGAATTGTCGCATGAAACATATCTACAAAAAAGGAAAGCAGTGTCTACATGTTGCAGGACCTTCGGATACAAAAAAAATTCACCTTAAATGAGGAGAATGCAATTTTTCATATCGGCTGAAGAAGGGAAAAAATATATATATCAAACTTTGGCAGGAAACGAAAATACGTCATGTGTCTCTGTAATATTTCTTCAACATCCAGATGAATGTTCGTCAGACTCGACTACTTGGGATTCCATGCACATAAGATTTTTCGGTCCAAAAAATGGGAACAATGGCAGAAAACCCCATATATCCCATGGCCCCAGTTATTTTCTACTGGGAACATATACCAAATGTAAGAGAAAACGAATGTGGCGACGTCTTTTCTTTGTATATCAAATTGTTTGATGCAAAGGTCAATGCGTCCTGCTCTACGGAACCTTGTGGGAACTTGATTGTGTCTTGTTTGAAGTTTAGTTGGTTCTTGGTTGTATGCTTCATCTGTCAATTTGTATATCACGGAACTCTGATTGTTTTTTGGAGGACACAGAACAATAGAATTGAATTTTTTAGCCAACTAGCTTGCAAATCTGCCTGATAATTTCTATGGTGTTGTGACGCAAATGTAATATGTGGATTGTTTTATAATTTTTCCTTAATCGATGGACTTGGTAAAATTAATATCCTGGAATAATTTGAAATCGACGAATATATACTGTGCAAAGTGCAATTTTTCTATCATATCAACAAGAGGCCCTTAAAATTCAAATTAGTAGTTGTTTTAGCATTTTTCGTTAATCGATGAATTTGGTAAAATTAATCTCCTGGAATAATTTGAAATCAATGAATATATATTGTGCAAAGTGCAATTGTTCTATCATATCAACAAGAGGTCCTTGAAATTCAATTTGGTCATTGTTATGTTTGTGGTGATAGAATTTTTAAAAACTTTCTTTTGTTTCCTTCATTTTTTTTAAAATAAACGATTTAACATCCTTTGATAATTTTATGTAATTAAATTGTACAATATCAATATTTAATATTAATAATTTAGTATTTGAAAATAATGTTTTTAGATAATGTTAGATATGATGACCATCCGAAAACAATCGCAATCTTAAGCCCGTCAGTCCTGGAGTCCTTTTGTCAATTTGTATGCCGTAGAACTCTCAGTGTTGTTTGGAGGACAGGGGTCTCTAGAAGTGCAATGTTGAGCTAGAGAGCCCGCAAGTTCGCTTTTCAATTTGTATATTGCAGAAATCTAGGTGCTATTTGTAGGACACAGAACAATAGAGGCTCAATTTTGAGCCCGCCAGCCCAAGAACCCACTATCCAAAAAGTGGCTAAGTATGGAATGAAGGATTCGTACGTGCTCTATAAAAATTTCATGTCCATACTTTATAAAATTACATGTTTACTATGTATTGCTCGTTTCTCAGAAAATTTCTAGATGTGGAATTTGGCAGATGCACGTGTTCAGATTTCCACTTACTTTTATATCACTAGCCTGACCAAATTGTACAAAATTTCTTGTCTAATTAAATTGTGCAATATTAATATTTAGTAATAATAATTTGTATTGAAAATAATGTTTTTAGATCATGTTAGATAGTTGATAGGGATTACCATCCGTAAACGATGGCAATCTTGAGCTCGCCAGTCTTGGAGTCCATCTGTCAATTTGTATATTGCAAAACTCCTAGTGTTGTTTGGAGGACACAGAATAATAGAAATGCAATGTTGAGCCAGCCAACCCACAGGTCCACTTGTCAATTTTTATATCACAGAATTTTGGGTGCTATTTGTAGGGCATGGAACAATAGAGGCCCAATTTTGAGCCCACCAGCTCAAGAACCTGTGATCCAAACAGTGGCCAAGTATGGAATGCGGGATCTGTACATGCTCTATAAAAATTTCATGTCCATAGTTATATCTATGACTGAGATGCAATATGACCATTGGCGCTTCATGTCTCCTGGGTATATCTCCTGCCCTTTTTATTTTGTAACCTGCCTGACCGCTTTCCATACTTAGGCATTTCTTGGAATTAGTTTCACGGGTTGGCTGGTGCACAAAATGTACAATGCTTTGTCGCAATTCGCCATCACTGCTACCTTCATACTTGTTTCCAAATATTCAATAATTAAGATGTAATGCTAGTAGTTCATCCTACAGGAACCGTTAAGATTTTCATTAATGTGTGGAAGGTCGGAGAAGATTTTTCATTACTACAAATTAAACCAATATTTGCACAGAAGTATGTTATCCTTTCCAAGTATTCATTTCAAACATGATGCAATCTGTTTTTGTGTGCCAGCGGGTTGGTGCCTTTAAGAAATTTCTAATTCTTAATCTCTCTTCGTCGTCACCGCGACCTTCGCACTTTTTTCTAAATATGCAATTAGTGAGCTGTAATGGTAACAACTCATTCTGCACAAACCCTGGAGATTGTCATTCATCAAAAAAAGGCTCGAGGAGATATTCCATTGATATACATTAAACCATAATTTGCAGAGGGTTATATTATCCCTCCCCAATTTTCATTTCAAATATCGTCTCAAGCAAACGAAAATTCTCGTTAACTTGTGGTAGCATTTTTGTCCAGATACAGTAAACACATTCAGGCATAATGGCCAAAGGTTCTACTATTCCAAGGCATATTCTTACTACTCATCTCCCTCCGCCCAGGAGCAAAAAAGGAGATGGTCCCTTGGTACACCGAGAGATATATTTCAAGACAGAATTCCAAGGCAACCTTGCTACTCACATAACCTACCCAGTTGCATTGATGGTTGACGTAGAGGTTGATGTCATGGATTCCGAGCCAGAAGAATATGATCTAATGTGCGATGATACAACAATGGATGATGGCAATGTAGAGATTGTTCCCACTCCTACGCCCAAATTGAAATAAACCATAACAGGTGGAACTTCCTGGCTCAGGGATGGTGGTCCTGACAACACAAAAAGGAGTTTCAGAAAAGAAACTGACGCTAAGCGCAATAGTTGTTTTGTAGTGCAAAAGTAGGAATTCTAGAGTTCCAAATTAGTTTGTTCTGGGCGAAAGAGTTTCACTGTAAAGAAATGATATGTTGATGCTCCCAGAAATATATTTCAAGCCAAAAAATTATTCACTTGAAGGACTATTGTCATGTTCTCTAGATATACGATTAACATCTTTGGGAATCAGGTCTAGAACTCTCACTGCTGCAAGGAATATTTCTACTGGTCATCTCCTTCCACCCAGAATAGACTAATTTTGGCCTTTGAAGTTGCACATGAAACCTGTGTCCCTGATTTTTTTTCGACTATGTAGAGGCAGTTTCTAGTTGTGTCCTAAGTTTCAGTTAAGGGCTATTCCATTTTCCCTGCAACATTTTTCGTCTTCTTCCTCATGGGAAGCTTTTGAAAACTATCAATTTTACCACATGATGATTCATCGAGGAGAAAACTGCAAGGATCCTGCATACTGTGGATCTCGTGCCTGTGTTTGTGGAAAATACGTTCAATGTTTTGGCTTGAAAAACTGGGTCCAATTTCTAAGGATAGATGTACAATACTCGGTGTTTTTCTTTTTTTTAAATGGATTTGCTATTAAAAAAAAAATCCTTGGATTCTTCATTACTACTTCTTTTATGGATTTAACGCATGTTCTCATTGGCATGGTTCGGTGCTCTCATAGTTCTTCGATATTGTGTTTACTTAGGTTATTTTTTCTAAGATGGAACATCTAACAATTATATGAAAATGTACTGTGTCAATGCACCAGCCTTTTATGAAAACAAAAAATGGATTACACACAGTTTCAAACCAACGTTCAATTTTATTCATAATGCAGATAGAACATAGCAATATCAATGTACAATCTTGTAGAAAAATTGTCATTCTTGTTTCTAGACATGCAGTTATTAAGTTTTAATGCTAAAAGCCCATAATGCAAGAAGTTTAATACTTAATTTAATATGTTACAGTCATTGAAGAATGTATCAAGAACACACTTACACCCACATGTTCCAATAAAATCTAATCTTCAACAAAGCATTTGCTGGCAATTAGTAGAAAATGAAGTTTAATAGTTAAGTTAATATGTTACAGTCATGGAAGAATGTATCAAGAACATACTTACATGCACAGGTTGCAATAAAATCTAATCTTCAACAATGCATTTGCTGACAAATAGTAGAAAATGATGGTTTTGCAACAATGGCACTTCTTTGAAATCAATTCACGCTTACGAAAATTGCACTCCGCCTTTCAATTTTCCCACTCTTTTATTCCTTGTAGTTTCTCTTCCTGGTTACTTAATCATTTTTTTCTGAAAATTCCTTGTTGCGTGGCTTGGCGGATTCACGTGTTTCCACTGAGGGCTTTCCCTTTCTTTAAATTGGCCCTCTATTGTTTTGTGTCCTACAAGTAGCACCCAGAGTTATGTGATATACAAATTGACAGGCGAAATTGCGTGTTGGTTGACTCAACATTGCACTTCTATTTTTTTGTGACCTCCAAACAACATTCGGAGCTCCGCGATATACAAATTGACACACGGGCTCCAAGGTTGGCAGACTCAAAATTGCCTTTGTTTATGGATGGAAAAGTTCTAAAACAAGCCATACCGCATTTGCGACACAGAAGCTATATTAAAGGGAAAATCATTTCCTCTATAGTTATGTGTCCTACAAACAACACCCACAATTCCGCACTATACAAATTGAAAGTCAGACTTGCAGGCTGGCTCGCTAAAAAAATGACTCAGAGTTCCGCAATATACAAATTGACAGATGAAGCATACAACCAAGAACCAAGTAAACTCGAGGATCATATTCGTAGTCGATGTTTTTTGTGCTCACCAACTTTGCATTTCTTTCCAAGTATATATCTTGGCTGGAAAATGTGATATTTGTTACACATGTGAATATATTGGTCCTTCTTTTTCGTCTTCTATACTTGGCCAAATATTTGTTTCTCTTTTCCCTGAACTTTATCTTTCTTATCACTTATTCATTTTTTGAAAATATATGGTTGCGTGCATGGGTGGACTTGCGGGTTCACGCTTGCACTCGTGCTCTTACATCAGGACCGTGACCGACTGCTTCCCCATTCCATGCCCAAACACTTCTCCAATCACGGATTCTTAGTAGGCGGGCTCTAGATTGGACTTCTATTGTTCGATGACCTATGAACAGTACTGTCACTTCCGCGATATACAAATTTGTTACATATGTGAATATATTGGCCCTTCTTTTCCATCTTCTATACTTGACCAAATATTTGTTTCTCTTTTCCCTGAACTTTATCTTTGTCGTCACTTATTCATTTTTTTGAATATGTTTGGCTGCGCGCAAGGACGGACTTGCGGGTTCACGCTTGCACTCATTCTCTTATATCGTGACATCGACCAATCGCTTCCCCATTCCATACCCAGACACTTCTCCGACCGTGAATTTTCGGTAGGCGAGCTCTAGATTGGACTTTTGTTGTTCCATGGCCTCCGAACAATATCGTCACTTCCCCGATATACAAATTTACAACTGGACCCAGATCATACCCTCTTCTGTATTACGGTCCACCTATCATGCCCTCTTCCGTGGTATACATTTTGCACTAAAAAATTTCGAGAAATACAATTTAACCGTTGGGTCCTCACGTCTTTTGTGGAACTATTGTTACCCCATTTTGAATCTCATCTGTCTGCTTTCCATACTTCGCCATTTCTTCGAATTTCTTTGGCGGATCATTGGTTTGGAGGGTTAAAGAAATATTCAGTTACTAGTCATTGTTTCCTGTGCCTGCACCCCTTTTCAATTAGCAATTAGCAATTATATATAAGATCTTATTTCTAGGCATGCAATTAGCAAGCGCTAATTTCAAACATCATGGAATGTCATTTGCACGTCGTCAGGTTGGTCCATTCATGAAAACTTCAATCCTCGCTTCTGAAAATGAGTCTACCCGACCATTTCCCTATTCCATAGTTAGCCACTTTCTTGGAATTCCACAAATATACAAACCGACCGCTGAACTGCCCCATCATGATCTCTTCTGTTTTACACGTTTTGCAGTCAAAAGTTCCGATACATAAAATTTGACCATCGAAGACTCTCTTCTCCTGAGTATCCCCGTAACCCTTTTTTGAATCATGTCCGACCGCTCTTCAAACCTTGCCATTCTTTCTTTGGTCTCCCCCGTCTCTATGACCTTCGCACTTGTCTATAATAAAAGAAAAAAAAAATTATATATATATATATATATATATATATATATATATATATATATATATATATATATATATATATATATTGTTTCTAAAAATACAATTAGTGAGATTTAATTCTCACCGCTCATCATGCAGGAACCGTGTAGATTGTCATTGATGGGCGAAAGGATTGAGGAGATCTCCTATTAATGCACATTAAACCAAGATTTGTGGGGGGTTTTATTATCCCTTCCCAGTGTTGATTTCAAAATCATGAAATGTTTTTCACACGTCATCGCCTTGACACATTCATGAAAACTCCAATCTGTAATTGCTCTTCGTCATACCCGCCACCTTAGCATTTCTAAATATGCAATAAGTAATCTTTACTACTAACAGTTTATCATGCACCACCCATACAGATTGTGATTAATCAGCGAAAGGCTCGAGGATATTTCCCATTCATAACCATTTAACCAAGATTTAGCGGAGAGTTACATTATCGACTCTAATTGTTCATTTCAACCATCATCTGGAGAAAACCAACGTTCTCGTAAACCTATGGCATCATCTCGACAACAGTTATGTGGAGATACAGTGAACATCTTCGGGCACGAACCAAAACTTCCAGTGGTCCAGGGCATATTCTTATTACTCAACCTCTGTTGCAGAGAACCAAGTAATTTGGACCTTTGGGATTGCTCGTGCAAGCTGTGTACCTGAGGTTTTTGACTGTAAGGACCCGGTCTCTTGGTGTGTCGATAAATTTATTTCAGACAAAATAATTATTCCACTACGGGACCTCTCTTTTGTTTCTTTGTCACTTCAGGTCTTCCGCCAGATGCTAAGATTGTCGAAGCCAACATTGACGTTCAGAGGAGAAGATTGCAAATGGTTCCTAACAAAGCATAATAACAGGTTGGACCTCTTGCCCCATTTATTGGAAAACCCACTTCTAGTTCCTAAAGATATTACAATCTTGCAGGTAAGTTCATTTAGAAATCCATTTCATGAAATTGTCTAGATGTTTACAAGAATAACGGGACAAGAGTCCACAATAAATGTTTCCCAGATGGATATTTATATTTTTTATTTCACAGTCAACGAACAAGCCATATTTTATTGGGGCAAGTTAATTTCCCATGAAATATGTTCCCAGTTGTCAAGCTTCAAAAGGGAAAATAAATTTTATATGTCGCCCTACTTAGTTTTTGCAATAGTGCATTCCTGTCATTTTCCACAACTGTCTCTGTCCAAGAATGTCAACTAGGAATTAGACCCAGTAATGTTTTGGTACCAGGCCTTGTGGAAGCACAAGGATTCCCACTGTTTTTATGAGTTTTTTATTGGCTTTGTGTCTGTTTTCAAAGTTTTGTTGTTAGGAGAAGATGCTCCCCGCATATCTGAACAGGCAACCAATTTTTTACATAGGAAGAGGACACTTGAACATTTGGATAATTACACTATCATAAGAATTTTTGGGTCCACAGAAAAACCTGCTCTCCTTCCATGTCACATTATGGACAAAATATTATTTGAATAAGTAGCACGACAATACAACTATTGGTTGCATCTCTTGCAAAAGAAGAAGAAAAAAATAGTTTGTTCCTCTACCTTGGAAAGTAGGGGAGTTCGTGTTGAAAAACGTCAACAAAATTGACGAATTTTCAACACATTATAGCATCTCCAACCTGAGATATGCTAAAATCATAAGAGGGTTCGACCCCTATAATATTTTTCGAAAACATTTACAAACACTTGGCCTCGGCGATTGTTTTTTCAAAAAACACTTGACCAAAAACAAAGACAGTTGCGGCAATGCTCCTCCCTCTGATGTCGGTGACCTAGACACAGTGCAAAGCTGCACTAAATTGAACATGCAACAGGGGAAAGGCCCTGGTGAAAAGAGTGTTCAATCAGAAAATAACACTCCAAAAAGTATGACATCCCGAAGCATCACTCCAACGACCCACCATAGAAAAAAAAAACTCAGAGTTATTCAAATGAAGGAGGAGATAATGACCCTCCTCACTCTCAAATTGATAGTTCTCACAAGCTTCCAGTAGAGAAGAAGAGAAAAAAAAAATGTGGGGTGGGCAGAAGAGCCGTAAATTCAAAGTGAGAACATGGAACTTGACACTGATCTCGATAGCATGCTCCACTACCTTGATCATCCTGGAGAATCCATCAAGCATAGTCGTCCAATGGGCATATCAATTACCGAAAATTTTGACAAATATGAATCCTTTCTGTTCCAGAGCGTTGTTTTTGATAGCCAGTCCAAAAAATTGATAATTGAGAAAAAAAGATGTAAAAAATAAGAAAGGAAAATCTCGTTTAGAGGTTGACCTTGCCAACATGCACCCATCCCAAATCTGTCAACTTCATAGTGCCAGCGGAGAAGCACTTCATGATTCCATTGGAGGCATCGAGGTCAAGAATGCTAGACTGAAGGACTGGGTCAAGGAATTGGAAGAGGCTTTGATTCCTATGCCATTGCTTGTCAATCCTTTGGCAATAGCCATGCCTACCACTCATGTAGCCAATGTAAAAGCATCCTCCACCCTGCTCACATCCTGTAGAGGATGTGTGGAGAATAATATCAAGAGAAGAATAGAACTGGTTACCGAGGCATGGAAAACATCACAAACCATCACTTCCCTTGGAACCAGGGCACATAGTTTGCTCGAACATTTGCAGGCAGAGTTAAAAGATGAAGAAAAATTCTTTTTTAAAACGGTCCTTCCTTTTGGCACCATTGTCAACAATATGACAAAAACAAAAAGAAGAAAACAAGATCTTCCATCCAAAAACCAGATCGGTAAATTGAATGCATGTTGGAAAGAAAAAGTGAATAACCTGCATCTCATTGTTCAGTCATGTGAACAATCCATATTGAAGAAAGATAAATTATTCACAAGGCTGTCAAGAATAAACTTAGCGAGAAAAACCAACGACTTCCAAGACCCCAACTTAATCGAAAAATCATTGCCCTTAACTAGGCAAGAGTTCAATAAACAAGTTGCTATGTTTAAGGCCTTGTCTCTGGAAACTTTTTACATCATCCTTCACTTTGATCAAGCTCACGTCGACAACTGGTTAGTCAAATATTCAGTACATAATGAGGAAATTCATCAGGCTCTGTGTAATCTTTCTATTGACTTCTGGGAATTAGAAAACGATATTTTCAACATAAAAATCCAGAATGAGATCAACATCACCCTAATGAGAAGCTACATTGAAGAATGGTTCGAAAGGAAATTCAAGCAGGCCGCCAACGAAAAGCAATAGGCAATTGCCAGGATTCCAGCATCCATCGACGACATCATTGAAACCGTAGTCGTCGGTGACATCAATGAAACGAAAACCACAAGCAAATAGCTAAAGGGATCATATGTACCCGCATTGTAAGTCTATTTATCGCATCCTACTTTGTTTATCAACCCATTTATTCCACTTTTTTAAATAGAGATGTGTAGGCAAACACTTATGCCTTTCAATTATTTCTTTTGTAGGTATTGCACTCTATCTTCTTTCTACAGTCCTATTTCTTGTACATATTTCTTGAATGGCCCGCGGGAGATGCAATCCCAGTCTACATGACAAATGCATTGAAATTTCGATTTATGTGTAACAGACTTTAATTTTTTTGTATATTCTAAAATTTCCAGTAGTATGTAACAAACTTTTATTTTTTGACATATTTCAAATAAAACTATTTTCTTATCTCCTTTTAAATTTATGTCTTCATACATTTTTATCTTTCACCAGTCTGTATGACAAATGCATTTAAATTTTTATATGTAACAGACTTTTATTATTTTATATATTTCAAAATAAATGGTGCTCTACATGCCAAGCGTCATTTACTTGTGCCCCATGTTCCGTGATATACATGTTGCATACAACATTTCCGTGATATACATTTTTCACCGAACACTTCCATCATTTACAATTCGACCGCATTTTCCACAATTTTCTTTCTAACCTCGTTGGTAGGGACTACATTGCCACACATCCTTGTCTTATTATGGATTTACAAAAAGTATGTAAAATGAATACTTGTTAGATGTCTAAATTAATTTCACAACCAATGAATATCTATAAGGATATAGAAAATAAGATATAGATAAATAGTTAGTTTTTTATTTCCCTTTTGAAAATTCATATCATTTTAACTATTATTTTTATATTTGTTTTAAAGGTCCATTTTAAACCTCAAAATTTCTCTAATGATGAATAGTTTTGTTCCATTCATTAGAAGCCTTAAATATAATTAGAGTGAGTAATGTCGTTCCATTTCTTAGAAGCCTTAGATATGTTTAGGGTGAGTAGTGGAGTGCAAGTTTGCAAATGGCAGTGCATTGTTTTCTGATTAGTTGAACTAACAGGTTTCTCATCTAGATATATATTTCTGGACCTTTTCAATGTTTCTTACTTCTAAGGTTTAATTGATTTGTGTGTGTTTTATCTTTGATTCTCTAGTGTATTAAAATGAATGAAATGAAATTCATAAGAATTATATGTTGCAATGAGCAGTGGCATGCAATCTTAGATTAGTGGTGCCTTTTTTTTATTTGTTTAGTTGAAAATATTCA
>JZKD02S1423762.1:224300-237988 GCA_000966675.3 Picea glauca | reverse complement strand
TGACACTTTTGGGGGTCAAAATTTAGCTCCTCAACATTGTTCTACATATCGAGACCTTTCCAATAGTGTGAAAATCACCTCAATTAGAGTTCGTATGCAAAATTTATGCCTCCCACGGGTTGACCTACCTCGTTCATCACCATGGTACTGAGTGGATGTAACATTAGCCCCAATTACTCATGTGTGTGGCTAGTCACATGTGGAATTTCTAGAAGATTCTAGAAGGTCCAAAGCCCTAACACTAATTGAGGGTCAAGGTATGCAAAAATTGTAACCCTAGACAGCTATCAAACTATGTTAAATACTAGGTCATGAGGAGGAGAGGGGGTTCCATTATTTTGGCATTACACTTGTTCTATAGTTGAGAAGAGCATGTAAGAGTGGGACTTGAGATCATAATCGAGGAGGAAGAAGATTCTATAGCATCCATTTAGGCCATAGTGTTAAAGGAGACTCCATAGTGAGTGACCCTTTCTTTGTATTTGCATTTTCATAACCAAAGAAAAAAATAAAAGCATAGGTCTTACCTTCTAGCTGGGTTTTCTCTCATTTCAAGTTTCCTAGTTGTATTTGTGTTCATTTATGTGGATGGTGTGTCCATTTGCTTGTTCTTTCAATTTCATATTTAATTTATTTTCATAAATTTCACCAATAAGCTATTGATAATAAATATAAGATCTAAGGAAATAAACTTGCATAGTAAAATATTTAAGCACAATACATGATCTTTTGTGATGAACTATTCTAGTGGAATATCCACAACAATTTATAGATCATATTGGTATCACAGTAGTTTTCTTTGGGGTATTTGTGGAAAGTTGTAGGACTCAAGAATTGGCTTAAGAAGGAATTTGTAGAACCCTAACCATGATAGATGAGTCCATTCATAACAACCCTTTGGATTTAGTAGAAGAGATATTTACGAGACTGGAAGATAAAGTCGTTGATATCTCTCCTAACATGGACCTCCTCATGGTAGCTCTAGAAAACAAGTTCAAACCTTTCGGGGATGTTGGTGGCTCTAACTCAAAAGTTGTATTTGATGAGAAAATGGGAGATAGTGAACAATTAGAAAAGAAGTCAAGAAAAGAGCCCAAGAAAGAACAACCAAGTTATAGTGTCATCACTTCTTCACAACCTTTGCTTAAAATGGAAGCAAGAGTGGACATCAAGCCATATCAAGGTGAAAATGATGTTGTTAAGTTGAATCATTAGTTTCAATAGTTGGAAGTGTATTCTAGTGTCTATAATATAGGCAAAGAGTACAAAATTTCATTTCCCAATTGAAACTAGAAGGCCATACAAACACACTTAGGTTGGAGGTTGATCCACTAGAAACTAAGTGGGATGTGTTCAAAACCCTCATCAATTCTCAGTTTTACCCTATTGGGTATGTAAAGGACTAGTGGATCCATTGGCATCACTTCGGGTAGAGGCAAGGGAAGAGTGTGAAAGAGTACACTATTGATTTCAGGAGGATGGAAATCATGTTAAGTATCTCTCCCAAGCACCCAAACATACTTCTCAAGTATATAGGGGGTCTACACAATCATTTTTTAAATAAAGTGATGATCTTCGAACCAAGGACCATTGATGAGGCATGTGTGCAAGAACAATACTTGGAGAACATAGGCCATAACAAAGGAAAACCAAGTGGCTCTAAACAAAAAGACCACCAAGATGATTCCAAGGAGGGGAAGAAGAAGTGGAAAGGAAAATATGAGAAAATGATAGCTACTGAACATTAGTGTAAGGATCCAAACAACCACTACAACCATTAAAATACTGATGGTCATACTGAAGATAAGTGTTGTAAGATACATCTAGATTTGAATCCAAAGAACTATATGAAGGATGCCAATAAGAAGAACCTGTTAGCCATAGATTCAAGAAACCTAATAGAGAGAATCATGAATGTGTATAAGAATATTGTCTTCACTTCAATGTAGAAGAAGGTGAATATGATTATCCTTCATCATAAGGAAGACAAGAACATGGAAAAAATCTTCCATATTTAGATCCAATTCAAAAATACCAAGGTAATTGTTCTATTCAATTCTAGTTCAGAGACCAGCCTCATAATAGTCAATATGATCAACAACCTTGGGTTAGAAGTTCATGGTGATCCTATCCCATATCCACTAGGATGGGTAAATAAGGACGCAGAGCTCAAGATCACAGAATGTTACAATGTAATATTAAATTTGTATAAGTGAAAATTTATTGATGAAGTGGAGTTAGATATAGTACTCCTTGATGTGTGTGGTGTAGTGTTCTGAATCCCCTACATACATGTGATGGATGTGATTTTCATGAGGAGAGAAAATTAGTATCGCCTAATTAAGGATGGGATGTCTTTCAACATCAATGCACACAAAGAAAAATCAAACATCTCTATGGTAAGTGATAACTAAGCCAAAAAATTGACCAGTTCTTGTAAGAAGTACATGTATTTATTTTTTTAAGAGAGAATCAGTTGGGTGATGCATTCGTAAGAGTAAAGGAATCCTTGGAGGGATGTACCAAAGAGAAGAAGCAATAGTTGGGGGAGTTGTTGTAGGCATACAACGGAGTGTTATAGGAGCATAAAGGGTTACCACCTAAGAGGGAAGTGGAGCATGATACAAATTTTTTTTTGACTCCCCATCACCAAATATTGGGTTGTATAGGCAGTCTATTCTAGAAGAAGAGAAAGGGAATAAAAAATTGTAGTAGTTGTTGGAGAAGGGAGTAATTTGACCAAACACCTCACCTTGTGGGTCACCTATCATCATAGTACCCATGAAGGATGGAACTTGGTGAATTTGTATCCATTATAGAGATTTAAACAAGTTCACACTTAATAATCGATACCCTCTAGTTAGGATTGATGATTTGTTAGATCATTTACAACATACCAAGTAATTCACCAAGTTAGATCTCAAATCATGATACCACCAACTATGTGTTAAAGTAGAAGATACCTAGAACACCTCTTTCAAGACACGACTAGGTCTATATGAATGGATGGTCATGCCTTTCAGTTTATGTAGACAAATGGATATGGCCGAGTCAAAGGTGAGGAAACATGATGCGAGGGTGGCATCACATGAAGGCAGATCGAGGCTCGAAGCATTTAGAAAGGATAGTTATCCAAATGATATCATGCAAAGGAGGTAGACGGGTACACCATCTACCTTATGACATGTGCAGACTCTGATGGATGGGATGTGGAGGATTTCATGCAGTGATCCTCCCATAATGGAAACTCATGGGAAGATGATGTTTTCTCCCAAATAAGGTACCATGCATTCATTTCGAAAATGGGGGAAGGATCGATGTCGAGCAAGGATTAATTACGACGACGAAGGTATAGGGATGATAAGAGTTCAAACTTGTGTGTTTATGATGGTTCTCTTGCCTAATAGGAGGGCTAGCAGTCCTATCTATAAGTCGATCCTACTAAATGCCCAAAGCGTTGGGATCGTGGCAGTTAGTTTGGGGTGGGTGTTGCTTCTCGGTCGAACATAGTTCTCTCTGTCAGGAAACATTTCACTTCCCCATATCAATCTTAGGTGGTTTAGATTCTAATCTAGTAAGATGAAGACGATGGCCCGCCTCTCGAAGAGAAGGCCAAAGGGAGAATTACAAGCCACCACGACAAGGAAGCTTCATCTTTGAAAGGCCCCGTCCATTCCACTCAGGACGAAAGGGATGCATGGGAAGTTGAGGAAAGATTCTTGGAATTTTTCTCGGAAGAGGAGATTGAGGAAGTAGAAGCAGTGGAGGAATTGGTGTGGATGTAGCATAAGGAAATCCTAGATAATGAGATTGTAGCTGAGATAGGCGAATACGTGAAAGATCCAATCCATGACAGAACCAAGGAACACACAATATTTTAGGTTGCTCAAAACCTATTGGATGGTCAAATCCATCGTGAGTCAAGCCTTGCATAAAACCAAGAGAGACCAAGCAAACCTACTTCATGCCATCCACATTCTAGAAGGAAAGTTTGAGTTGTATCGTAGGTCCCAACACATAATTAGATTATGAGTTACTTAGAGAAGTCAACAACACGAGTAACAAGAGATTAGTCAAGCAAAGCAGAGCTCTCCAAGTTCATTCAATTTCCCCATTGATGTGGATGAAGGATGAAGACTGGGATGAAAGGATTACTAGGGAGAATGAAAGTACCCATCCCCAATCAAGGGCCATAAGGTGAAAACGAAACTAAGTTGATTGGCTTCCATTTCTTTTTTTTTTTTTTTTAGACCACGATTCAAGTTTGTATAATCTATAACTCTCTATCTAAGATATCCTTTCTAACATAGATAAGTACTAAGTCTATAATCCCTCGGACCTAGTATCTTGGTGGAAACTCGAGATATCATGTTCACTTGGACAAGGTTTGGGGTTGCATTATTAAGATACAACCTACTATTTTATTTTTTTGGTACATTTTTGTGAATATAATAGAATCTTAAACCTTTTTAGATTAAAAAAACTAACTATTCAAAAAATTCAAAATCAATAAAATAAAATAATAATATTACAAATTAAAAATTCTTTCAAAAAATGAATACAATAAACTGAAAGTGAAATTCAATAAAAGAGGGGCTAAACAATTTATATCGATAACATTCTAACAAAATATCTATCAAAATATATTTAGACCTCAGTTGAACAAAAATGAAAACTCCAAATCAGTCTTAGTCATTGAAGTGACATGTTGGACAAAATATAATATTTTAACATTAGATAAAAAAAAATACTTTCACAGAAAGTCGCGCAAAAGAGAACCATACATCATTGTTCATAGAAAATATGATATATGGATTTCCTGGACAAAATGGACTTCATAGGACGTTTATGTTAAACTTAAATGTCCTCCTAAACAGGATCCTTTCATCAAACCACCTTTACGTCACCTCAACATCTCTCCGTTTACATCATCGCTTCAAACTACCTTGACATCTTGACTCTACAACGACCTATACATTTCGAATCCAGACCTTTACATCTTGACCATGTGACGACTGTGACAATTAAACCAAAACGATTCCTTCTGTCCATTCACCAAGTCTTGTGGCATATACACAATGTGTATGTAGCATAGCGTCTGCCATTAATCCTCCCCAATTGCGAGCATTCAGTTATCAAAAAATAAAGTCCATATATCATCCAGTTGTGTGAATAATCAAAGGTCGACGCGTTTCCAGACGTATACATAGTGTGAATTCATCATCATTTGTAAACAAGTTTTCCGGAGAAAAAGGAGGTTAGTCTCCTCTTCGATCCCCTTCCTCCCGTAAAAGCATTCCATCAGGGTAGGAATTTCAAAATAGAACAGTCTGTATGTTAAATGTGAAGAATTTGATGATAAATATGAATGTTGATGGTCATCCAAAATTTTAAATTACATTTAACGACAAAATCGCCCAAGACAGACAATTTGTCCAAAAATTCCATCCCTAAAATTTCTATTGGTTTCATCCCGCTGTGATCCATGAAGCTGTCACCTTTGATGGAAACTGAGCTCCGGCGTTGTCAGTGTCAAGTCACCTACCGCGAAACCTCGTGCAGTCTTAGTGGCGACTCTGGAGATGGTAGAGAAAGGTTTGTTCACTCATGTTGAACTCAAAAAATGTGCATGCTTCCATACGACGATGAAGGTTGGAGAAGAACCCTCTGTAATGTACCTTTCCAAATAGGAGTTCCATAGAAGCATCCTGATTTGGCTCACTGAGAAAACTTATTCTTTGAGGACACTTGCTCGCAAGTGATCTGGGCTTTTATGATGTTAAACCATTTGTACTGGATTTTGATGCGATTGATAGACGACATGATGTTTTACTATTTGATGTAGACAGGTGCTATTGACTCAATTTTATTGAGTGTGCAGGGTTTTTGACCTTGAGGATGCAGAGGCATCGGTGGAACCCCTTGGACTCTAGATTAAGTTAGGGAGTGTGCTATTTGGGTTGATTTATGTACTGTGATATTTCGTTGATTTGATGATTTGATGTTGACATATTCTGACACGATTGTCAATGATGCAGGATGACGATAGCTTGCTGACCAGACTCACATATGGAGTAAAGGGGCCACACACGATTTCCAGAGAGGTTGAGGGAGAGGGGTGGACAAAAGCCCTGCCACCACCTACTAGCACTCCCGCCGTGGCTCGAACTGTAGGTTAATGATTACCTAGTTCGAGAGGATCCATGATGCCATGAGGGCAGACTGCGATAGTCGCTCACGATGATTCTAAGGGGTGCGCAATAAGGCGGGGGCCTTATTCCTTAGAGCCCTTAGTCTCCCACAATTTCACCTAGCGGAGTGTTGACTCCAGGGGTTATAGATGTCTACCAATCAGTCTAGTTGGCGAGTGGCACCCTTGGAGCATGTGGTGCATCCTGAAGGGCACATCGTACAAAAGAAACACAAGAAGCGAGTGGCACCCTTGGAGCACGTGGTGCATCCTAAAGGGCACATCACGCAAAGGAAACGAACGAGGAGAGTGGCACCCTTGGAGCACGTGGTGCATCCTGAAGGGCACATCACATTGATGTGGATGAAGGAAACAAACCTAAATAGCCCTAAGACAATAACGCCTTAAGAAATCCTTAAACAACTCCCCTAACCCAGTGTCGCCCAGTTCAAAATCTAAGTACCGAGTCTAAAAATTTTAGGGTAAAATTTTAGTCTAACCTTAAGAACATGCCTTGGAATAAAAATAACAATTTAAACCAGAACCCACCTAAGTAATAGATAGGTCTTCATAAAATTATTGGGGTAATTAAAGAGAGTAAAGATTTAATTAACTAAGGGATTTAAAAATTTGCAATGAGGAAATTAATTCCTAACTTGTGAAAGAACCAAAGATATTAAATAAATAATAATTGAAAAGATTAATTGGTGCATTTACCTTTTGGTTTTAAAAAAAAAGGAAGGGGTTAATAAAAAATAGGGAAACTAAGTAATAAGGAAACATAGACAATTAATAAGTAATAAAATTATTTAATGTGCGAGAGTTTAAAAAGTTATGAATTTAAAAAATAAAATGAAAGGATTAATTAACGCATTNAAAAAAAAAAAAAAAGGAAAGAGAATAATAAAAATAGGGAAATGAGCTTTTAATAAACTTAAAGAAAATAAGTTGGAGAAACGTGGGGGATGAATGACACTTGTACAACCGAGAATTTTTGAGGGTTTTTATTTAAAACTTAAATTAAATGAGATTAGGGCAAGAGGGGTCTCAAAACTCTATAAAAGAAAGGGGGATGGGGGGAAAAGGGGATGGGCTATTAGGTATCGTTATGCTACCGAATTTGGACTGGACTGATTGCTTGTGAGGAGTTAGGATTTTCTCAGCTGGGATTAGAGTGGTAGCTCAGCCTTGGAGGCAAGCTGGGAAGCTAGGTATACTATTTGGACTGTGTGTGGCCCCTTTGTAGCTCGGGGGGCTAAGGGGGAAGCAGAGTACCCCTAGCGATTTCCTGGGAGGTATCGGTGAGGTCTCGATGATCAGCAAGCAGGAGCGGGACGGAGCGCGGGGAAGACACTCAAGGGCAGGCGAAAAGGCAAAGGTATGTTTTGTATTTTAGTGGATTAGAATGCCTTACGACTTACCCTGGTTGATAAAATTACCTACCTCCATTATTGGCGTGATTAGGAAAATTTTTACAGCTGCTACTCACCTCTGTTAATAAAGTATTTACCGCTATTCTTTTTATAAAAGAAAAAAGAAATCTGAATTTGTTTTGGTTGGGGAAATGGCGAAATTCGTTCTCACCATTTCATCCTTGGCATTTCATTCATACAATGGTTCTAAAATTGTTCTGTCCCGTTTTCTTCATTGCTTTTCATGTAAATTCTAGTTCTGGCATTCGACCTTGCAAGTCGGTTAAGAAGGAAAACCCCCTTGGGCATTTTCGATGGTAAGGAGGCACTAAGAAGGGTGTCTGGATTGGGATGGGGTAAATAGATTTTGAGACTGCCTTACCCTCTGCATTTTTGTTAGCTGGTATTTCCCTTTGTTAGTAGCATCAATCATAATTGTGGCTTTGCATTTATTTTCTTGAGTATCTCTTCATTTACTTAATAGCCATTGGTTCACATAACTGTCATCCTGTACACAGGCCTGCGATCCTTCTAGGTCTGATTATCCTATCTGCTTTCTTGGATAGAGAAAGCACACCAGCCGCATTCACCTTCCACTAGAACCGTCCGAGTGTACATGGCTCCGCTGCCTCTTGATTTTTGAAATTTCTTTAAAAAAAAAAACTAAACTGATTATTAGCCACTGCTCAGGAGGCCTATGCCCGTTGGCTGAATCCACATGTAGGTAATGCAGTAATGGATTGAACCGGTGGAACCACCATGAAATATTTTGTAGAAGCCTGAACCCTTTTACGCAAACTGCACCCATACACTTATGAAACCGCGGCCATGGCAGTGACCGCCATACTCTTCTGAGAAACAGTGTAGCTAAGGCTCGCCGATAGTTTTTAAAAGAAATTTAAAAAAAAAAAAAAAAAACTTCATCTGTGTAATTATTGCAACGTTGATCGAATCCCTTGGCTTTAGAAAACTGAGTTTCACCACACGTAGGTCGAGGAGATAATCGGTTCACACCAACAGAGTACAGGCAAATTTTTGCTTCTGTTGACACCTTATGTGCATGAAGGTGCCCCTCCTTCCTATAGGTTGTCCTGTTATAAATGGAGTGAATGTTGGTCGATGATCAGCGTTCTTACTAGGCCCGAGATTTCGTTGTTATTTGGAAATTGGCGGTAGCTATTAAAAGTTTCACGCAGGATTATTGATAGGAATTACTTCTATATGTTCTTGTTAACTTTTCAGAGCTGTACCCCCTCATCCTCACTGACAGCCTGGTGACTCCGCCTGCATTTCCAGCAGCGATTCTTGCCGAGTTTAGAATTGAATTAACTCCCCTTCTCTGCCACGTAAGTTTCCTTGACTTTGGTAAAACTTTGTCAGCTCGCCTAAAAGACTTAAATTTATGCAACAATGAAATCCTATGCGTAGGCCCGTTGCGTTGTTAATTACGAGAACACAGTTAGCTATATTAAATTCATTCCTGGTAATATCCTGTGCCCGTTTCTTTTCTATTTTAGCGTTGTTTTACTAAAAGAATTTACATGAATAGGAATATTCTAGACAGAACTAAAACATCCTTATCGGCAGTTATATAAGATGCGTGTGCTTGTTTCTTTCATTCTGGTCTCGGGCATTTCCATTAAATTATTATTCTTTAGTCCATTTACATATGACATGCATATGTGAGACATCGATATGAGAAGGCTATATTTGGAATTGTATAACATCAATGAAGGATGTTTTAAAGTGAAAATTTTTATTAAAGTTTTATTCACTAATTGTTGGATAATTATGAGCTAAAAATATTAAATCTGCTAAATAGAGTTAAACCTGCTAAAGCATGTAAAGGTAACATCAAGGTAATACATTGTTTGATTTATGTGAGAGTAGTGTTGCAGTAAGATATGGAGTGTAAATGTTAATGATAAATAGCATATAGAACAATGTCATGGATATTTAGTGCAATGTTAATGTAATTTTAGGGTTATTAGTGTTATTATGGTGTACTTAACAATTATGTAATGAATGTGGTGTTGATACCAATATTTAGGGTAAGGCTAGTTTTCAATTACTCTTGTTGATCATGGTAAAAATAATGTAATGTATTGATTTAAGTTAATGCTAATGTATGGAATGATTGTTAAAGTAATGTTACGACAAGAAGGTGAATTAAATTAGCTTAGGTACAACTGCTTGTTTTATATCGTTTTAATGAAATAGTGATGGTTTCCTTCCCAATGATCGAGATGTTTATTTAATCTATTGAATGAGAGGTAATGTAATAACAAGTTAGGTTATTGAAGACAGAGATATGGTTGTGATCATTTATGGTTATGTGGTCAAATGTTGTCGAATCGTTAACATAGAAAAATGCAGGCCCCTAAACTATGTACGGTCAATTTTTAGGAATTAGTATTGGGGAATCAAATTTATTTGATTTTACCTTCTTTTAGGGGTAGATTTGGCAGCTAGTGAACTAATGGTAATTACAAGTAGTAACAGATCGGAATTTAATGCTAGTTGAGTCGTGGAAAATGCCTCGTCTAATGATGGTTGGTTGTGGTCAGAGTTCCTTTGGATTGCGCTTTCCGTAGTGGTCATGGTTTTCTTAAGTATTATTGTACTGGGTTGTAATTATTTTATTGCTTGGTCTGCTTGTGTCGGGTGGGATCTAGACACCTCCTTGTAGCCTTAGTATATATGTCTGTGTGTGTGATTATTTTTGTGTAAATAATCTAGTGTCGTATCAAGAGTCTCAGGCCCTTTAAAGGTAGGGTTTCCACTCTTGTGACACACCTGAGGGGATTACTAGTTCCTGCCTAAGCAGTCAGCCAGGAGCCTATCTGACCTTCTCTCTCTCCGAAGCAGAGGACTAAGATTAAATGCCCTTCTTTTCTGTGCAGAAATAGTAAAATCTACTGCGATGGATTCTTCCTTCTGTGTTCGTACTATGCATAACCCAGTATGTCATTAAATGCTCCCAATTACCTGTTGGGCGCCTTATGTCTATGGTCATTTAGTGCTTGCAGTTGTGCGCCTTATGTCTTATTGTTGTGATCATCGTGGTTGCGTCTTGTTAGTCGTCGGGTGGCAACATCGAGTCAAGTGTGTCTCTCCATTTTACATGAGTGCACACACCTTAAACAAAAAAAAATTGCACCTTTTATCAGAGTTGTTGTCATAACGAGGAGGTACGTTACATATGGTATCAGAGCCAGTTCGACCCGTGACTTGGGATTCGCTACGGCTTCCATAACATGATTTGATTGAGTATACTATTGTTGATCGAGTTGATTATGTGTGTGCAGGTAATCATGGTTATAGGACGCTACGAGGTGCTAGGGGAGGAGGCGTCATGCCTCCAGTAGCATCCATGCCTGAGGGGTCTAACCCCCAGGGAGGCGAGCAGGTTCTCGGAGAGGAGCAGATAGCGGTTGGTGATGTTATTGGGATGATGTGATCCTTTCAGCGCATGTTCGAGGCTCTGATCAGCCGATTGGACAGAGACGAGGCCAGGGCACCAGCACCCGCTGAGGTTCCGCCGCGCACACCGGACGTTACAGGTAGCATTCACCGTGAACTTGAGAAGGTAAAATTTCCCGAGTTCTTTGGTGCCCCGGATGGCATAGCTGTCGAGGCATGGTTGGAGAATATGGTGATGTGCTTCTCACTTCGCGATTATCCCTCCAACATGAAGGTCCGCATGGTAGTATTTCAACTGAAGAGAAGCGCTCTTCTATGGTGGAAGATGCTCCTGCCGCAGCTGAACTTGGCCGTGGAAGACATGTCTTGGGAACTGTTCGAGGAACAATTCCCAGAGAGGTACCTTTCAGAGGAATTCATTGAGCGTCAGCTCAATGAGTTCAACGCATTATGACAGGGAGGTCGTACGGTGCCCGAGTATGAGGCACGTTTCATGGAGCTGCTCTGGTATGCTCCGCACCTTAACACATGGACACTCAAGGTCAACCGGTTTGTGTTTGGCCTTAACGACAGCTTGCATCCAAAGGTTAGGATCTTGATGCCTCAAACCTTGCACGATGCTGTCCAAAAGGCCCTCATAGCAGAGGAGGAGCTTATCAGTGGGGGTCAGACCAAAACTCCATCGAGACCCGCAGGGAAGGTTTCATCTGGTACACCGCAGCATCAGACCCCAATGAGATATACGTCAAGATATCATGGTTTCCAGAGAGGATCCACTTTCACTACACCTAGACGACCATCGTCTCAGTAGCGAACACCTTATAGGGGACCACAACACCAGTAGCAGCATCGCCCGCAGCCGCAACAGTTTAGGCCTATTCAGCAGAATATACCGGGGTTCCAGGCCGGTGGGCTGTCATCTTCTACTTCGGGCACCAGGACTACTGGGCCGAAGAAGGGGTGTTGGATGTGTGGGGAGCCACACTACCAGCACGACTATCTTGTGGAGAGGACTAGAGCGTCTGAATCAGCCAGACCCACTATAGTGGGAGATATGGGCAAGGCCCATCAGATTCACGCAACGGTGAATAACCACTAGGCAGAGCACCAGTCAACTGTGCTCGAGATGACAGGTACTGTCGCTGAGCAGACCCTTAGTATTTTGATAGACCCAGGTGCTACTGAGAGTTTCATTTCTGGTGCAGCACTAAAAAGGACTAAGGTGTAGGCAGTCGAACAGGATGAGTTTAGCTTCATAGAGATGGCCTCGGGAGCCAAACAGAAGGTTGGAGGAAAGGTTACGGGCTATGCCCTTAACCTGGGAGAGTTTGTCAAGAGGGTCAAATTGTATGTCACGATCTTAGGATCTTATGACGTAATGATTGGTATGGATTGGTTGGAATCACATGAGGCGATACTCAACTGTAAGACGAAACGGTAGAGCTTGGTTGATGACGAAGGACAGAGACGTGTGATTGTAGGATGGAACCAGGGAGTTTCCCTGAGGTTCGTCTCTTCCTTATAGTTACGAAAGAGTATACGCAAGGGGTGAAAGCTTTATGCAATCCTCGCGCTAAACGAAAAGGGAGTAGCGGAAGGTCTAGAACACCTTCCGGTGGCGAAGGAGTTTGCGGACGTGTTTCCAGAGGAGTTACCTGAGATGCCGCCGAAAAGGGAATTAGAGTTTACCATAGACCTAAAACCAGGGACCGAACTGATAGCAAGAGCACCTTATCAGATGTCGACCTCGGAGTTGCAAAAGCTAAAAATGCAACTGAAGGAGTTGTTGGACCTAGGACTGATACACCGTAGTGTGTCACTGTGGGGTGCACCAGTTATTTTCATATGAAAGAAGGATGGATCGTGGAGGCTTTGCATTGACTACCGTCAATTGAACAAGGCTACGATCAAGAATCAGTATCCCTTACCTATAATTGATGATCTGTTCAATCAAATGAAGGGTGTGATGGTGTTCTCCAAGATCGATTTGCAATGAGGGTATCACCAGTTGTGGATCAAGGAGGATCACATCCCTAAGACCGCCTTTAAGACGACATTTGGACATTACAAATTTACTGTTTGACCATTTGGACTGACAAACACCCCAGGGGTATTCATGAGTTTGATGAATGGGGTGTTCCGCAAGTACTTGGACAAGTTTTTCCAAGTATTCATTGACGATATCTTGATATACTCTCGGACGATGGAGGAGCATGACGAGCACTTGCGCTTGGTACTACAATGTTTACGAGAACAAAAATTGTATGGGAAGTTGTCCAAATGCTCTTTTTATCAATCGAGGATTCACTACTTAGGGCATGTCATCTCCGGCGAAGGTATCATCATGGATCCAGCCAAAGTTGAGGCTATTATGGAATGGCCTGCGCCGACGAATGTCATAGAAGTGCGTAGTTTTATGGGTTTAGCAGGATACTATCGACGGTTTGTCGAGGGATTTTCGAAGATAGAAAATCTGATCATGGAATTGAAGAAGAAAAACAAGAAGTTTGTCTGGACCGAGAAATGCGCGGAAGCATTTCGGAGGCTTAAGGATTTGTTGATGACAACGTCGATACTAAAGGTCCTTGACATGGACACAAACTTCTTGGTATGCACTGACGCATCCAAGGAAGGATTAGGTGGAGTTTTGATGCAAGACGAAC
>JZKD02S1423762.1:166126-181062 GCA_000966675.3 Picea glauca | reverse complement strand
ATACGCGGTCCTTCCAATAAAAGCATGCAGCCACCATTTCTGATCAAAACACTACACAGACAGTCTTATACTCAAACCATTCACAAACTGCACAGACTATGAGCATACATGTCAGCAAATAAATTTCAATATGCAAGATGTAAAACAGTTATCAAAAGTAACACCGGATGTGTTTGCAACTGCTGAGAGGGGTGCTCGTTTCCACCCAACCGTAGGCTCAGCGAATCCCAATGGATTTACCACTAGCCACCCCCGAGCGGAGACCACGATGCTACGAGACTACATTACTGTTTTCCAGTGACCGAGAACGAAGGTTACTCTCCTTCTTCTTTGCTATCACTCACTCTGTATTTTTCTAGAGTTATCCTCCTTCCTCTTTCCCTTGTGTCCCCCCTTGATCGCCCACTCTTCTTGCCTTTTCTCCTTTTGGCGAGGTTGCGTGTGGCATGATATTCCTCGCAGTGTTCAGTTCTGATGACTCTAGGGATGGGCGGTTCACCCCCCCATCCCTCGTTACTCATGCTGAGTCATTTACCTACCAGCCTGGTGAGTCATTTAATTTGGGGCCAGTGAGTCAGTCTTGGTTCTTCGGGCCAGTGAAGACCAAATACGATATCAGTTTTGATGGATGTTAACACCACTATTCTGGGTGCCTTCCAACACCTTTCTCCAGCCATCGTGGTCTCTTTTTCAACATATCCCCTCTCAGCAATCCTGCAATATATATATTCATAATATTATTCACATTCATCGACCTTTTTCACAAGGTCCATTCACATCACACATTCACATTTTTGGGTTTGCCACAGTTCTTGGCCAATATAGTTATTTTTACACACTGGGGGAAACAGGGTGTTACACAAACCCTCATGGCATCCTCTGTCACTATGGTATCATCAAAATCTTGATTAAAGTAGAATTAAATCTCAAAAATGATGATTGTGTTGGTTTCTTACATAGAAATGGGTCTAATCCACATTATGAGGTAGTCATAGAAAATCAAGAAGTATAGTCTATTCATCTCTTTTCCTAGAAGTGTCACAAGAATTATGGCAAAGAAAACTACACCTTAGAGCATTTAGAATTCCACTCCTACTCCACAACATAATTTTTCCAAGCAAGCTCTATAGACTTAGAATTTGAAGAGGGAGATATGAGGAAAATTTATGATCCTTTTAAATATTTCCAAGAAAATGAGGTCTACACCCTCAGATCCTATGCAGTCTTTTCCATGGAAATTATCTTCTACTCCACCATTTGAATATGACCCATATAAAATTGAAATCCATGATGATTATATACCACAGGTAACATCCACTAGATCAATAGTTTATGCAAGCTTTGTTATCCCATTTGTATTTTCTAAGTTAAAGAAGAAAAATAGGAAATTAAAAAGACTCAAAGAAGAGCATCAGGGGTATGAAAATTTGGACATACATGCAAAAGAAAATAATGAGATATTGAAACCCCAAATCCATAAAACCCAACACACAAATGAGAGGCTCCTTACTCAAAACATGAATCTCTACAAGTTTGACAAGCAATGGTGTATGAGAGCCAATAAGAACATTCTTTATAATAGGTCATTGAACATGAGACTTGGTGGAGGGAGAACTAGAGTAGGAGGTAATATCAGTATTTTAATTGATGCTATTGGGATTTCCTAGAAACATGTGGAGTCACTGCAATTTTTTCAAATTTTATGGACTTGTCAAAAGCTCTATTTACATGAGGACATGCAAAAAAATAGGCATGGGGGAGATGTTGGCTCACTGTTTTGACACATTTTTCACTGATCATTTGGCCTATTTTACTTTATTTTACTTGGTTATTACCCAACATATTTCTTATTGCATGCATCCTCATTGGATTCACACATAGGCCACCCATCTACGCCACCTCTTCCATCGCATCCACCTACAGTGGATGCACATGTATGCCACCCACCCCCACCACCATTTCCATCAGCCCCATCCACCGATGTTGCCACAATAGAGGTTTCCTCTGAGCAGGGTGTACAACCTAGTGGTCTGTTTGCCAACGAATCTCCATTGAGGCATGTGATATTCATGGTGATATAATGTGTTGATGATAATTTATTTATGTATCATGAATTTGATTTCATGAATATTTGTTTAATTTTATCAACTTGATCATTGTAACTGATGCCATGCCATGCCATGATTTTCCTTGCCATGCCATGTTTTTTCCATGCCATGCCATGCTTTACCTTTCCATGCCATGCTTTACCTTTCCTTTCCATGCCATGTGATGGCATGCATTGCCTTGCCTTTCCAAGTCATTCCTTGCCATGCCTTGCCATGCCATTCCATGCCATGCCTTTCCTTGCCATGCATTTCCATTCCATGCCATGTCTTTCCTTTCCATGCATTTCCTTCCCATGCCATGACTTTCCTTGTCTTCATTTTCCATGCCATTCCATGCCATGCCTTGCCTTGCCATGACATGCCTTACCTTGCCATACCTTTTCTTTCATTTCCAAGGAATGCATTTCATTTCCATTCCATACCATGCCATACCATGGCTTGGCAAGGCAAGGCATGGCAAAACAAGGCATGTAATGACATGGCATGGCATGGAAAGGAAAGGCAAGTCATGGCATGGCATGGCATGGAAAAGCATGGCAATGTAAGGCATGGAATCGTAAGACAAGGTATTCAATGGAATGGCATGACATGGATTGGCAAGGAAAGGCATGGCATGGCAAGAAAAGTGAAGGGAATGTCAAGCCTTTCCATGCCATGACATGTCTTTCCATGCCATGCCATGCCTTACCTTGTCATGGCATTCCATGCCTTGCCTTGTCTTGCCAATCCATGCCTTGACATGCCTTACCATGCCATGCCATGCCATGCCTTGTCTTTCCATGCCTTTCCATGATTTACCTTTCCATGTCATGCCATGCCTTGCCTTCACATGCCTTTCCTTTCCATGCCATGACTTTCCTTTCCTTCACTTTCCATGCCATTCCATGCCATGCCTTGCCTTTACATGCCATGTCATGTCATGCTTTTCCTTTCCTTGCCATGCCTTGCCTTTCCATGCCATGCCATGCCTTGTATTTCATTTCCTTGTCATGCCATGCTTTTCCTTGCCTTTCCATGCCATTCCATGTATTTCCTTGCATTGTCATGCCATGATATGCCATGCCTTTCCTTTCCTTTTCATGGCATGCCATTTTTTTCCTTTACATGACTTGCCATGCCTTTCCATGCCATGGCATGCCTTGCCTTGCCTTGTCATGTCTTGCCATGCCTTTATTTTCCATGCCATGCCTCACCATGCCTTGCCTTGCCAAGCCATTCCTTGCCTTGCCATGCCATGCCAAGGTATTCATTAAGTTAATTTGATAAAAAAAATAACGGCATTCATGTATCATACCTTATTTTTTTCCTAAAAAAAACAATGCTTGTACTAAATGAACAACTTCAATACGTAAAAATTATAATCAAAGGATTCATTAAGCATATAATTCTACAAGTTGTTATCCTATCTATCTTAGATAAAAATACTTGCATGAGAATTTCAATGTCATGACATAAGATCTCTTTATTCATATATCTAAGGTATTTTCATAGTTGTGAAACATGGATTATCATAATTAATAGGATTTACCTAGACCTAGACCTAGGCCTAAAACTTGCCTTTAGTTTCCATGCCTAGCTTTGCTTAGCCTTGTCATGTCTTGCCTTTCTTTTCCTTTCCTCTCATTTCAATACCTAGACCTAGACATATACCAATGCCTTGCCTTGTCGTTCCTTTCCATGTCCCTGAATGGCTTGAGGAGGTGAGTTGCAACTTGTGATAAAACACAAATCGAGACTCAGATGGATGAACCATCTATTGCATTGGATCCAAAGCATCGAGTTTCATCTAGTAGGGCCCATTTGTTGTCATTTCGTTGACCAGAAAATCATTTGTTGGAGGATCTATGACATTATGGTTTTTCTCAATGAGGCATAGTGAGAGGTCGATTTTCAAGAACACAGTGTTGGGAAATTGTGGGTAGTGTAGTCATGTGGGCCTTGGAAAAATATATTTCTAGGAGCTTACGGAACTCCATTATGCTGCTTGGTTTCAATTTTATGCCCCTGGACCAAAGTGTTTACATGTCCTTGAATGGCTTGAGGATGTGAGTTGCAACTCACGATAAAAATCAAACCGGGACTCAGATGGACGAACCCTTAGTTGTATTGGATCCAGGGCACTAGGTTTCAGCTAGTGGCACCCATTTGTTGTCATTTTGTCGACAGAAAAATTGTTTGTTGGAGGATATCCAACACTATAGTTTTTCTCAATAAGGCATAGTGCAATTTATGAATGGGAGGTCAATTTTCAAGAACACTGTGTTGGGAAATTGTGGGTAGTGTAGTCACATGGGCCTTGGAAAAATAGATGTGTGAGAGATTACAAAACTCCATTATGCTGCTTGGTTTGGATTTTATGCCCCTAGAACAAAGTGTTGACATGTCCCTGAATGGCTTGAGGAGCTAAGTTGCAACTCACAATAAAAATCAAATCAGGACTCGAATGGATGAATTGTCGGTTGCATTGGATCCAGGGAACCAGGTTTTAGCTAATGGGGCCCATCTGTTGTCATTACGTTGACCAAAAGAACATTTGTTGGAGGATATTCGACACTAGGGTTTTTCTTAATGAGGCATAGTGCAATTTTTGAATGAGAGGTTGATTTTTAAGAACATTGTGCTGGGAAATTGTGGGTAGTGTAGTCACGTGGGCCTTGGAAAAACATACATGCAAGAGCTTATGGAACTCTATTATGATTCCTGGTTTGGATTTTATGCCCCTGGACCAAAGTGTTGACATGTCCTTGAATGGCTTGAGGAGGAAAGTTGCAACTCACGATAAAAATCAAATCGAGACTCGGATGGATGAATCGTCGGTTGCATTGGATCTAGGGCACTGAGTTTCAACTAGTGGGGCACATTCGTTGTCATTCAGTTGACCAGAAAATCGTTTGTTGGAAGATCTCTGACACTAGGGTTTTTTTCAATAAGGCATAGTGCAATTTATGAATGAGAGGTTGATTTTCAAGAACACTGTGATGAGAAATTTTGGTTAGTGTAGTCACGTGGGACTTGGAAAAGAAGACATGTGAGACATTATAGAACTCCATTATGTTGTTCGGTTTGGATTTTATGCCTCTGGACCAAATTATCGACATGTCCCTGAATGTCTTGAGGAGGCGAGTTGCAATTCACAATAAAACTCAAACCAAGACTCAGATGGACAAACCTTTGTTTGCATTGGATCCAGGGCACTGAGTTTTATCTAGTGGAGCCCATTTGTTGTCATTTTGTTTCTAGGACAATTGTTTGTTGGAGGATCTCCAGCACTAGGGTTTTTCTCAGTGCTTATTACACATGTTTGTCAATTTAATAGCTTGTTAGGCTAGGCATGGAAAGGAAAGGCATGGCATGACATGGCATGGCACATGAAGGAAAGGCAAGGCATGGCAAGGAAAAGCATGACAAGGCAAGGCATGGCATGGCATGGAAAGGCAAGGCATGGCTTGGCAAGACAAGGAAAGGCATCGCATGGTAAGGCAAGGAAATTCATGGAATGGCAAGGCAAGACATGGCATGGCATGGCATGGCAAGGCATGGCATGGCAAGGCATGGCATGGCATGAAAAGTGAAGGAAAGGAAAAGCATGGAAAGGAAATGCATGAAATGGAATTGCATGGATTGGAAAGGAAAGGAAAGGCAAGGAATGGCATGGAAAGGAAAGGCATGGAATGAAAAGGAAAGGCAATGCAAGGCATGGAAAGACAAGGAATGGCATGGAAAGGAAAGGCAAGGTAATGTAAGGCATGGAAAGGTAAGGCAAGTGAAGGAAAGGCATGGAAAGAGAAGTCAAGGCAAGGAAAGACATGGCATGGAAAGGCACATGAAGGAAAGGTAAGGAAAGGTAAGGCAATTGAATTCAAGGCATGGCAAGGTAAGACAAGGCAAGGCAAGGGATGGCAAGGTAAGGCAAGTGAAGGCAAGGCATAGAAAGGTAAGGAAACTAAAGGCAAGGCATGGCATGGAAAGGTAAGGCAACAAAAGGAAAAGCAAGGAAAGGAAAGGCATGGCATGGCATAGCAAGGTAAGGCAATGAAAGGAAAAGAAAGGAAAGGAAAGGCATGGCATGGCATGGCATGTCATGTGAAGGAAAGGAAAGGCATGCGAAGGAAAGGCAAGGCATGGCATGGAAAGACAAGGAAAGGAATGGCATGGCATGGAAAGGTGTGGAAAGAGAAAGTAATGCAAGGAAAGGAAAGGCATGGCATGGCATGGAAAGTGAAGGAAAGGCAAGGCATAGCATGGAAAGGAAAGGCATGAAATGGAAAGGAAAGGAAAGGCATGGCATGACAAGGCAAGGCAAGGCATGGAAATACAAGAATATCGTAACAACCATAAAATGAAGCCAAATTTTCAATAATTCATAAATCTGAAATATTTGTTCAAATATTACTTTTACATACCTATGGTCATTCAAGTAGACCATCAGGATCACTTCTTATATTGACGGTCTCCATTAACTTCTCATGCTTACAGTAAGGTAAGAAGTAGCGTACCTTTGATGAGTTATTACTCGATATTGTTTGTAGTAGGAGGCTTGTACCAACAACCAAGTTCATAAAGTGGTATACGACTTGACCCAGTTTATAATCTTGAAATACATAACCACCTTTATTATGTGTTCTTTCATTATGTGTCAGATATTTTTCTTTAACAACCATCGACCAAATTGAAAATTCAATTCCTTCAGAGCCTGTTACTGATCGCATGAGGGTATGATTTCCCTCTAAGAAACGTGCCAACCAATAATTAGTGCCCCATTCATTATCTCTTAGGGAAACCACTGTGTATATGTGCCCTGCAAAAAATGGAGTGCCAAAATGTGAGTCCACTAAATGACCAAATCATAAAACATTTATGCTAGTTATTCAAAATTTAATAGAAGGTTTCAATGAACCTGGCAGTACAAGATCTGAGACATGATCATAATAAGATGAAATACTTGATTGGTCCTTCTCCAACTAGGATAATTCCATAGTTATATGCTGACCAATGGGGAGTGATACACAATCCCATCTATCAACCCATTCTATCGATTCACAATCATCCCATTCATTACTACGACATGGACCACAGAAGCAAGAGAGTTTTCTCGTCCATATTTCAACTATTGCATTGTCTAATGCTCTAACTGAATGGAATCCACAAGTGCCCTAGATTGTTTTTCATTCATACCAATGTGATTGATCTACATTGACCACCTCCAAAAAATATCTATGTACATTTATGTTATAACTCAAAGTGCCACTACTATGCATTTATGATGTTGGCCTACTCATTCATACATCTATCAGCCTTTTTTGCTGGAGTTCTTCTTAAAAAACAATTTTTTGTATGGTATATGTGCCCTGCTTCCTATGCAGAGTCCATACACACACTAGCTGCATGCCTAAAATTCTACGTGCATATGTTAGTTGCATAACTAAAATCTCGTGTGTACTCTAAAAAGTTGCAAAAAAATATAAATTTTATGCTTTTCGATGGAGTTTACGAGCTATCTTATGTTTTGCAGCCATATTACCTCCTGTATCCCTTCTGACAATGAATTAACCATTATTTTCTCATATAAAAAGGTCCCTAGGGGGGTCATTTGAAATAATATGAAAGATAAGCAAGAGAACTTTGCCAAAATTTCTCCCTTGTATTCCAAGCCTTCTTGCATTCTGTTATGACTTTCATCCTCAGCATTCCCTTCCATCCATCCTCCTTATAAAATCCATCCTTTTACCCTATATTGGTATGTTGGTTGTGAGGATAGCATATTGGGAATAGTGCACTTAGAGACAAAGTAGAGGAACCCAGGAGAGGTTAATGGAGCGGTGCTAACAAAATTCTGGTTGTAACTTCTGATATTGTTATTAATAAAAGAGAAAACTTCTTGTCCCAGATCTTTATGTCTATGTGTTTGTGTTTATGAATGTTTTCATGAATAACTAACCCTTTAGATGATCTTGATAGTTATGCATATGTTTTCATAGTTTGTTTTATAACATAGTTTCAAGCCAGCTTTGGGAGGAGGCCTACAATATTGGAATGGACAACGACCGAAAGGGATCAAAAACAGTCGTAAGGACTTAAGGTACAAATTTCAATCTTATTTCTCTTCCATTAATTATCATAAGTTCTTGTTTGGTTTGGGTAGAATAAAATATTTTATGTCTTTTAAGGTGTTAAGGCTCTGTGTAGTTGCTAGACCCAGATTAGGGGGATTTTCCCCATAGAAGAACTGGTGACTCCACTTGGGAGTCTCTCTGTATTTTTAGGAGATATTTATTTGGCTTGAATTCCTGTTTGTTGAAGTGTTCTGAGTCTTTTTGGGTCTTTGGTCACCTTACAGGGGCTTACCAATTTTCCTCGGTTGAGTTCTCTGTCTCAATCTTTCTCTTTTTGAAAATTTTCAGTAGTGTACGTGCCCTAATCTATACCCAACATGTTTACATACGTGTTTTGTATTATACACAGGCCGCATACATACACAGGTTGACTGTGCACAACATGCTTGCCTGTTATCTTGAAAAGATTTTTTCAAAAACCTTTTCTTTCCTTTCAAGAAACCCTTGGCTTCTCAGGTCTTCTTGAGTTTCATGAGCCTTTGTTGACTATCGTTTGGATAGATTCAAGGCTCAGATTACCTATGAACTTGTAAAGAAATATTTTTTGTTTCTTTGTCTCTTTTTGTTTGTTGTCAAGGTTAAGGGTGTACTTGTGAGCTTTAGGTCCTCCTATGGATTCTGGTGAATCCCTACTCTCATGCAGTGGTTTAGAATCTGAGTCAGTCTTTGGTTTTTCATCCTTCTCTCTTGATTGTCCTTTGAAAAGGAAAAACATAGTTTCTTGTTATTTTCATTTCTAAGCATATAAAAAGAAAACAAAATTGTTGTAGTTTCTTAACTGCATTTTCATTTTACTATGCATGTTTGTTTGGTGTTAGTAGCTTAGGTTGTTTTTATAAAAGAAAAGAATTATGAACCCAAAGTTTCTTTTAGGATTCTTCCTTGAAAGTTTTAGTACTTCCATGGCATTTGAAAATGAAAAAGCATTCTAGGAAAGATTGCAATTTAGGATCTTATTATTTATTTTGAAAAGTTTGAACCTTCAAAGTTAAAAAGACATTTTATTTTTCATTTGTAGAACGTATTTTGCTTTCAACATAATGTTCTAAAATCTTATTAACTCTTCTCTTTCATATCTCAAAGAACACCACGAGTTTCACTTCCATACCCCTTGAGTAATCAAGCCACTAAAATTAACATTTAATGCTAAAATCTACTAGAACTTTTTGTTTATAGGGTACACCAAGCAGTCTAGGCTTTAATGCCTTGGAATAGGTGTGGAGAGGAAACTCTTCAAGGCCACTTAAATAAACTTGAGAGTCTGAGATAGGGAGTGTTAAAGTCCAGTATCGTGAAAGCTATCCAGGAACCCCCTCTAACACAAGGGATAAACACGAGGTCACGCGAGGAAAGGTAGAGGAGATAACCCTTCCAAAGTCAGACTAAGCATAGTGGAGATCGTATATTAAGGTCATTCTTGGAATTTTGTTGGCTGCATTTGAATAAGGATCTTCATGGACCTTGAATCCATTCGGGATCCTCATGTTTCTTCCATAACACTTGATTTCGGTACCCTTGAAAGCCTTTATACATAGTTATACTTCTCATAGGATCTTCCCGACTGTTGACTGTACCCGCTTGGTGACTGACTGCATGTTGGCAACCTAGTTTAATTTTTGTAGGGACTCACATAGGTGGTTGTGGGGGTATACCATGGTACCTAGGATAGACATTAGACCACGCTTTGCAGAGTATACTCAGAGGGTGTTTCCTTGTTCGAGTTACACTTACGTCGGTAATTTGCTCTAGTGTTGGTTGGCATAATTGTTCTTCCTACCATTATCCTAATTGCTTGATTTGTATTTACATACTTTGTAGTGTGTGATATGTGCTTCTCCCTATCTTGACCTTAGAGTTCCAGTTGATCATTTCATAAGGTGGAACATCAACAACTCCTCCATTCGCATAGGCTTTAGAGCCTGTCGCAGGTAACTTTGGAGCCACCTCCATCACCGCTGATGTGAAGGCTAGATCAAGAGGGTTCTTTCGGAGTGACTGGACCATAAGAAATTGCACCCAATCCTATTCCTATATAAGATACACTTTCACCGAAGGAGCCTACCATTTTTTACCTCAAAGCTGAAGGCTTCAGGCCCGCAAACCCTCTGATCATTGATCTATCATCATGAATCCTTGTTCAGGTAGTCTCTCCTGAGGTGAATACTCATGATCGTCATCTTGTTAGGCGATTGGCGACAGAAGAAAATATGCTACCTCTATCAGGAGTCCTCATACTCCCATCCCAAATACTACTGGAGGGGGTGTCATCCCCCCTCCCCCACCTTCACCTACAAGGATTACTTATAAACAAACACCTACAACTTCTGCCAGTGGCACATTCTCTACAACGAATACAACCATTGTCCCTACTATACAGAATGCGTCCGACGCTCCTTTTTCATAAAGGATGTTGGGTTTCGACACAAGCTCGACTTTAACTTACTCCACTCTACAAACTATTGGTTTGGGGGCAAGGAGTTACAACACTCCCTTCCAAGGATCTTTCACAGGCACCTCTAATCCATTTAATGCAATCCCTTATAGTGGGGGTCATATCCCTCCTCTGTACCCCTCGCTTGGAATTGCTTTTCATCAACTACCTAGGCTTAATAACAGTTCTAGCATGTTCAGTGGAGGGAGTCATGGGTCTTAGTCCTATATGACTCCAGTTGGGTCTATGACTTTCTCTTTGTTTGGTGCTTTCAGAAACAATGCTTTCTTATTGTCTGCATTTTTATCAGGGGGTAACCCCTTCTTCAATCAACCCAACCCTATGCAAGGCTTTGTTCCTTCACAGGGAGTGATGATAGGAGCCTTCTCCTCTCAAGGTATTGGAAATCCCTGGCAGGGTTCTCTACCTTCGCAAGGAATTTTGATCAAGGGAAATCCCTCCCGTGCTCAGTGGAACCCCGAACAAGGTTCAATGCCTATGCCAGGAGGATCGAGTAGGGGAAACCCCAACCAAGGTCTTTGTAATACCATGCAAGGAGAAATCCCAACCCAAGGTATGTGATCAAATTATGTGAATCCTTTGACAATGAAGAATAGAATGAAACCTCCTAACACTGGCCAAGGACACCCTCATTTTTACTAGAACCCTAGTCAGCAAGCAAACTTTTCCTGGAAACTTGGTGTCAGTGAAAATCCAAGTTCCTCTTTTCCTTTAAATCTGTCGCAACCTAGGTTACACTTTTTGGAAAATATTCATTTGATAGATTTGTCAAGGTTGTTAAATGATCCTATTTGTCATGATCCATGTTTTCCTCCTATTCCAACTAAGTTTCCCTTAGACATACCTAAATTTTAAGGCAAGCTTGGTGAAGATCCAGGTGATCATGTTATAACGTTTCATTTATGGTGCTCCTCCAACTCATTGAAGGACGACTCTCCCATGTGATTGGTATTCATGGGTTCTTGTTCCCTCTCCCATTATTGAAGAACACCATTCAACAATGGATTTCACATCTTGAATGAGGGAATTAGTTGTGAACTTCATTTCTTTCCTGTGTAACACTTTTTTTATGCATGCACCTTCTCCATCATGATCCCCTTTACCTTGCCCGGACTCAAAATAGTTCCAAATGTGTGGTACCTTGAGTTTTTTGTGCAACATACACAATAATTTTTGAATTGGCTTGGGCAACCATCTGACCTAATCTAATGTTGATCAATTTGTATGTTCTTCTCCTTAAGGTGATTGTAAAACAACTGAAAGTAATGTTGTACATAGGCTAAGTCATGGCACTAATAATTGCTTATGTAGAAGTGACATTCCTTCAATATAACTTTGTTTTCTTCATTACTATTTGGCCCATTCATGTATGTGATATGGACCATTATGTTGACCTTATCTAAGTGATAATATAGGATTTGAATCTCATTTTGTGGTTGAAGGGTGTAGTTCTCTACAAAATTAACCACTGATAACACAATACCAACAGGAAATGTATCTCTGCATATTCTAAAATTCTCATCCTGCCATCGAGCCACATAGACATGTTGAACATAATGTCGTGTCTTTTCTACGAAGTCCTTCATGAAGTCACATACTCGTACTCGGAAAGTCACCAATTGTATCTTTTTTTTTCTTGTCCTCCATCAATATCATATGCAACATATTTAAAACTTTGCAAGGAAACCTCCTTCCTCCCCAATTCATACTCATTGCTTACATGGATGCACTTGCTTAGTAATGTCATTCCACCTCACCTGGGGCATGTCCCATCTAAGGAATATTTTTTATCAAATGACAACCCTCTAGTCTTGTACACAATATGTTCTGAATGAAGTCTCTAGATGATGATGACGACAATATAAATGAGAATTCCTGCAAAAGGGTGTTATGAAAAACACAATATATATATATATATATCTGTTTGTGTGTCATAATAATAACCATACTCAATGTGATATCTACAACAACATGTGTTACGAGTTGTGTTTATTCAAACATAACAAGGCTTACATTTATGGAAATATCTTTGGCCCAAGTTAAGTGCACTATGTATTGTCTTGAATCTCTCATACAATTTTGTCTTTGTAATGTCAATAAAGTGTTTAATATGGGGTTCACGGTCCCTATATTCCCTTTTCAATTTTAGTACATCTTTTTGGTTGGAAGAAGGCCTAGTGTTCTCATGCCAAAAATCTTGTACTAGGCCCTTAACTGCTCCAATTAACTTCATGTCAGATCAAGGTATCCTACCAGTGAAGGCCCACAAATATGTCGGGCCACCTGTGTCGAGGCTATCTCGTCTATGAGAATACTTTCTAAGGGTTTTGACATTGCATTTCATGAAGTGTGAGGTTTGTTGTAGAAAATGATGTTTTCTTGTGAGCTTTCTAACAATTGATTGTGAAAAGACATGTTAGGATGCATTGCGGTCTTTATAATGATATTTCTTACCAATTCATTGAAAAGAATCTCCAAGGTTTATAACAATATCTTGACTTGATTCTAAACTTTCAATTGTTTTAATGCCTAAAATTCTCCCAACAACAGTAAAACTTCTAGATTTTATAATAGCCAAAAATAATCGACATTTAGTAGTATAGGATTTTGGTTCAAAATATTCTTTAATGATTTTATAAGAATGATAAAGAATAGTTTGGTTAGGTAAATTACCTTCAAGTGATTCTAGACCACTTTCATCGAACTGAATGTGTTTAGGAGTTCTTCGTCGCACAATGCTCAATCTAGGTAGGGACGATGAAACCCTATTCTGACACTCTTGACCTCCCTATTCTGGAGTTAATGATGTTGCACTTGCCCCTTCAATCACTGGCGAATCAAATTTGGGAGGAGAGTGGACATGGCATTGACTAGTTTATAGAATGTTTGACTGTCCAACAAGAAGTTGCACCATAGAAAATTCTTCGCCATAATGTTGTACACCATTTGCCTCTCTAATTTCATCCATTGTATAATCATCTCCAAACAAATCCTCCATCATTTGGTCATCCACAAAAAGTTGTCTTGATGAAATATTGGATGTATTGGTCTCTACTGAACTCCTGTGCTTTGCTTGTGGTGATGGAGGAGAAACAACAAGGGCATATATTCCACTAGAAATTGGATTGGCCTCTTATAAAAGCCTACGCTTTGACATACATAACCAAATTTGTTTTTTGGTATTACACAATAAGGAACAACCAATTCCAATTCCAAGTGGAAAAAATTTTCATATTACAAAAGAAGACACAACTGATAATTCTGATTCCAATTGGACGAATTTTTCTTGGTATTACACAAGAAGACAACTAACAATTCCAATTCCAATTGGATAAATTTGTCTTGGTATTACACAACTAACAATTTCAATTGGACAAAATTGTCTTCCAATTCCAAGAAGACAAAAACAACAATTCCAATTGGACAAATTTGTCTTCCAATTCCAATAAGACACAAAAAGACATAAATAATAATTCCAATTCCACTTTGACAAATTTGTCTTTCAATTCTTCCCACAATGATCTTGCAATAGCACAAAATTGTCTATGAATCAAACAAAAATACTAAAATAAGAAAAACTTGTATGTACGCACTATTTTTGTGTGCAGATGTCAGGAAATATTTTTTGGGCTTGAGATAGATGAGGTAGTGGAGTGTGTTTGGCACCAAAAAATTCTCACGAGGAATGTGCATGTGTTTCTTCTAGGCATAAACAAACAAAAACTACAAGACTATCAAGTCACAAGAGCGTGTGTGCACTCTTAATGCAACGGATATATCATTTATTATATACCAAACTTCTTTATGAATAAATATGTATAGGGGTATGGGGACAAATAGGACCTAAGGGGTTAGGATTGAAAGTGTTTTCAAGAATAGAGCAGTGGTTATAGCATCAAGATGTGGGTGATGTGGGTGCAAGGATTATGGGACCTTTAACAAGAGGTATATGCATAGTGCACTCAGGGCTCGAGTGTGGAGGGGGTTAAGGGTTGAGTATAGTTTATGCCTATGATTAGATGGAGCTAGGGGGGACTAGGTCATGCTCTAAATATAGCTCTATCTCTATGTCATGGTCTAGGTAATGGTCTAGGTCTACGTCATGGTCATAGTATAATTCTAGGTCATGGCATAAGTATTTCCATGTCTAGGTCATGCTACGTCTAGGTCTAGGTCTAGGTCTTGACATATCTATATCAAGGACATTCATTTCCTTGCGATGTAGGGAGGGGGGGTGCAGAGAGAGGAAGAAAGGGAGAGTGA
>JZKD02S1423762.1:143077-154938 GCA_000966675.3 Picea glauca | reverse complement strand
GTGTGAAAGTCTGAGGCATGTCACTGTAAGGTCTAGGTATGCATCTTGCCATGCCTTGTGATGTCTAAGTATTTTCATGTCTAGGTATTACCATGTATAGAAGTGTGAGGGAGGGAGAGGAAGACATACATGGGGGTAGAGAGGGAGAGTAAGAGGGAGATAGAGAGGGGGGGGTAGATGTAGGAGAGATAGAGAGAGAGGGAGGGAGGAAGGGATGACGAAGGGATGACTCGTAGGAGAGTGTACACGCTCCTAAAGCCTGTGCGGTCTCCTAAAGTGCATGCACTCTCCTAAGAATGCACACACCTTCTTTTGAACTCAATTTTTTTTGGGCAGGATTGACAAGGTGTATGATAACTTGGCTAGCTCAAATTTAGGTTTGGTATGAAAAACCTAGTGGTTTCGTCTACAAATTGATAAAAACCTCCATTTTTGTGAATACCCCTCTATATATTTGTCTTTGACGTTATTTTTCTACAGGCTAAGAAATTCAGTTGTTGACAAAACTATAGACATAGATAGAGTCTGCTATGCAAATTTCAAATATATAATTTTTTTTTAATTAATATTGTTTACTATTTTTAATCTATTTTTTTCTTCACATATATCAAAATCCTAAATACATACCTCTCTTATTTCCGCTATAATTTTTTCTCGGCTTAACCATTTCTCAAATGAATTATATGTGACACTAGAGGAGATCGATACCTATGATCTAAAGAAAAAATATTTTTTTTGATCATGTTAAGACCCTCTTAGCTTGCACGAACAAAAGACGTTGTAATTTCAGGCATATGTTGACTTTGATAATTTAAAAAAAATATTAAATTAATATTAAAAATTTCTAAAAAATACATGACATAGGAAAAACGGGTTCTCTACAAGAATACAACTTTTTGGAATGAAATTCTATCGTTAAGGTACTCAACACCTGCACAAACAAAAACATATACCTTACATTTTGTTGGAAAAATAAGATACCACTGTTAGAAAAAATCATATTTGACATAGTTATTCACAATTTCTCTAAATACAAGTTATATATTTGGAAAGATAATTAAATTTCCTACGTTTCATCTTCTTACACCATATTCAAATTCATTGTAAAACTACCTTGAGTAATCCGTCCAAGTTAACAAATTGTTGTTTTTCTAGGTTTGCATTGCCACTAATGCATCATGAGAGACCATCATTAGCTTGCACATACCATGCACTAAGAAAGAGAGAAGAAGAGTGCTTAGATGCTTTTTCAATATAACCATTTTTAACTCTTTCCACATCAATAAACTTATTTAAAATATAGTACCATACCTACATATTCCATCTGTGAATGCCCTTCATAATTATGTGTTATGTACTACATTTGGTTTTCCTTCATATGCCATGGATTCCTCTTGTTTCTTATACTCTATTTTACTGATTTAAGATCTTTTAAAAAACATGTATGTATTCCAATGCCATACCAAAAGGCTATGAGTGTTTGCAAACAAAAATAAACAGAATAATTTACATATATATAACCTATCTTCTATCATTTTTCTTACTTTTATTTATACTTCCTTTCATTTTTTATTTTTTTTTGTAAATAAAAGGAACTATATATTAACAAAAGTGTGTGGCATTATAATAACTATAGTATTCCATATATCTTTCCACATCTAGGAAACCATGACAGGTGGCCATCAAAATCAGAGAGTAATTGTAACTGTTTAAACAAAATAGTGGAAATGACTAACTGTAAAAAATGGTCGCAATGACCGACTAACCAGTGGCCATGGCCAACTAACATACATTGTGTGAGGCATAGAATCTATCAATCTTTGCATAAGTGACAAAGCCAAAAGAAGAACATACACCTGGAGGAGCTAGTCCATATGTGAACTCAGGCTTCCATGAGTGTTGTAAGCTGGGATGAATTTATGGCCGCGGGTTGGGCACCGCTTGCTTGTTGGATCTTCAGTCATGGCGTCAAACAGGAGGTCCATTCTCTATCCCAAAATTCGTTGGATATGCACTTGGTCATCAAGCTTCTGCGGCATTTCAAAAATGAGTTGAAGATGCTCATCTGAGAGTCGAAGTGGGGCGGAATGAGGCAAGTCCTCCATCAAATCAACATCCATTTCCAAGTCTTTGTCCATGAATATCGGTTGATTTTCCATATGCCAACTAGGAGTAATTTCTTCCTCCACAATGCATCCTCCAGTGCCGTAACTATGGACTAGTGTATGGACTCTGATAGGGGAAATTTCAAGATGAAAGCTCAGCGTAGGAGTAAGCTCCCCAGTAGGGAGAATTTCCTCTTTGAAATGGAAGCTTCCAAAGTCAATTATGGGATTAGAGGTGGGAGGAAAGGTGTAATGTACCTCAAAAATCACCATAAAAAAAAAAATTTATTCCCATGGCATAAATCGATTTCGTTTTAAGCTTATATTGTAAAAAAAATGGGAATGATTCAATTTTGATCGTAAGGGTATTATTACACCCATCTAATCTACTTCGAACAGAAGCTTCTATGGGTAAAATGAAAAAGTCCCTCCATGATTTTGTTCCTTCCCTTATTCCCTGCACCCTTCCAGCATACTCAAAGTAAGAGGGCGATAAGAACTTAGCTCGAAGGAGCCTCTGCTGTTCAGAGAGAGAAAAGGATATCACCCTGAAGTGTTCAGAGCAAGGCTGAGAGCAACATCGTCTCATAGAGGTCGAGATCCAATGAAAAATGCCAAATCTTCCTCACCAGATATCTTTAGGAGAACGAACGGTGATAAAAATGTTGGTAAAAGGACCGAAATCTAGTGGATCGTTAGATCTCATAGATCTATGTAGAAGTTAAGGATGATCTATCAAAACTCAGGAGGGTAACGATCAGATGTCTTTAGAGGAACGAACGATGGAAAATTCATCGGGAAAGTATTGAAATCTCGTGAACCGTCGGATCATAAAGTTCTACGCTGATGTTAAGAATGATCCTTCCCAAGCTTAGGAGGATAGCAACCGTTGGATGAGGAACCTCTGAAATATGAAAAGGAATAGGTGGTACCCGTACTTCGAGGTTTTTGGGGTTTTGGACTTCGTGAGTTCCAATACTCGAACATCAACTCACAACAACTTGTGAAATGAGAAAAGGGATGAGTGGGGCCCGTCTTTTGGGGTTTCGGGGTTTGGAGTTTCGTGAATTCAAATCCTAACCTCTACACCCCAGAACTTCCAAAATCATGAAAAGTGAAAAAGAGGAAAGGTGGGACCCCCTTCAGAATTTTGGGATTCAGAATCCCATGACTTCAAACGCCAAGTCATTACACACAAAAACTTCCAAAATCGCCAAAAGTGAAAAAGAGGAAAGGTGGGACCCATAATTTTGGAATTTTGGAAGTCGGGGTTTCGGGGTTTCAAAAGTCAACAATAGCGCAAACCTATCCCGAAGCTCCGAAAAGGTAAGGTGGGAGCTTTGGGGTTTTAGGATTCGGAACTTCATGAGTTCAAAATCCATACATCAATATACACAAACCTCTGAAAGGCGAAAGGGAAGTTGGATTAAGTGTTCCTGTCAAAAATTAAGGAAATAAAAACAAATGCAAAGGGAGAGAGAGAGATCCTAATGTAACTCTTCACACTATTTTCATCACTCCTTGGTCTTTAACCTTTGCAAGTATTCTCAAACTTCATTTTTTGGGAGAAATCTTATTTTTGTTCCTGGGAGACTGAGGGTGTAGAAGGATACGATATACCTTTACTTCATAGAATTTCGAATGCCTAAGGACTTCGGAAATTTACACACACATAGGGACACAAAGGATAAAATTATCTGTATAGGATAAATTCTATAATATCCACTCAGAACCTCTTTTAAATCAATGCATTAAATGTCAACAATACTAGATCTGGGCATCTATGAAAATACATAGTTAAGAATATCATTCCATCAGAGTTTGGTAAATATAATTTGATGTTCCGAGGGATCTGAGTTTGGTTTCCTGGGGGTTTAACTACCGAGAGGACCTACCCTATTGACATTAAGCTCCTCCTTTCCTTACTTACTTATAGGAATATGAATTACATGTGCATCCATCTAGCATTTTACTCACAGGAGGAACAATTTTACAAAGTTTGGATGTTTATTCCAAACAGACTTCATCTTCCACTACCAGTAACTCTACTTCGGCAGAAAGATGAGAACATTCCAGCATACAAATTACAATATATATATATATATATATATATATATATATATATATATATATATATAGATTTCTTTCACATAAATTTCTCATAAAAAACATAAAGAAGGAAGAGGAATCGTTGCAGTTCCATTTTTTTAATCAAATACAATGCATCAGGAATCAAATCATTCAATAGAGAATGGAAACTATTCTAGTTCAGATTTACAGGATATATGACATCGGGTGAAAATATAGCCATTCATAATAAAAAGGGATAGATCAACATATCTGAATCCAATCTATGGGAAGACAAAGGGAACGACCACGTTCCTCCCAACTGTAGAACAAGGAAGCCAAATCTACTTGTCCGTTTCATCCCCTAGCCTAACCATGAATCCATGAGGGTGAACTTGGGAACTCCTCCTCAGCCGTGTCCTTCAATTCCAATAGTTCTCCTCTTGCCTCACACTTACTCAACAGTGTTCATAACAGCAAGACAATTATGTTTCAGTAAGCTCCTCTTGCCTCACCCTCAATCCGCAGTGTTCATAATAGTAAGAGAGCTCATGAATCCTTTCCTAGCATACTTGGCAGCATCCTGCCTCCTCAAATATGCTATTTATCCATTTTTTCCCAGGTCTTTTCCCTCCTTTGGGGATTTTCGCAGCTTTTCTTAATCAATTTTCAGGGGCTTCCAGTGGCCAAATCTATGATTTTCCACTTGTAATCATCAACCTAGGGGAGGTTCCAACTTGTTCCCCACTCATGGAGTCATGGTCAGCTGATTTTAACATGGTTGTTCCATTTGTCCTCTTGCAGTTAATATAATTATTCTGTTGTGATACAAGTGTCATAGTCAAATAGTTAGTTGGGTCCAAACAGATCTCTGGCCAACAGTCACAAAAATTAAATACAATTATTAAATTCGAAATTCGAAATTTCCATAAATGGCAAAAATTTTCCAGATTCGAATTTGCCAAAAACAGAAATAAATTTCTAGGACATAAAAATATTTATTTTGGGGGGATGTCACATCCTTTCCCCCTTCAGTAAAACACTGTCCTCAGTGTTCGTTCCTTTCCTGGAATAGGATTGGATGAGATTTCTGCAAATCTCCCTCCAATTCCCAAGTGGCCTCCTCAAGACTAAAGTGCTTCCATTGCACCTTTACCTGAGCGACGACTCTGTTTTGAAGTGATACTTCTCTCTGGTCTAGAATGTGGAGGGGTTCCAACAGCATCAAGTTACAATCAATCATATGAGTAGGGTCATGAATATACTTTTTTAACATAGAAACATAAAATACATGATGAACTCTTATATTAGCTGGAAGTGCAAGCTGATATGCTACGGGTCCAATTCGAGTTAGTATCTTGAAAGGCCCACAAAACCTTGGTGCCATCTTGACATAGTTCCCCAATTTCAGTGAGATTTTTTGGGTTTTGACCTTCAAATAAACATGGTCTCCCACTTGAAATTCCAAGTGTCTTGTTTTCTGATCCGCATAGCTCTTCTGTCTATCGTGTGCTTCTTTCAAGTTCTGTTGTACTTTCTTTACCATGTTCTCCATTTCTTGGAGCATCTCTTGTCCAACCATGAGTCTGTCAGCTGGGTTATCCCAGCTAATCGGAGTTGTACACTTTCTACTATATAGTATTTCGAAAGGGATCAACTTAGCTGAAGTTTGGTACCCATTGTTGTATGCAAATTCCACCAAGTGTAGGTAGTGCTCCCACTTGTTCGGTGTTGTTCTTACATACATGCAGAGCATATATTCTATGATTTGGTTTGTCCTTTCGGTCTGTCCATCTATTTGTGGATGATAACTCGTGCTGAAATTCAAATTAGTATTTAGCCCTGCAAACAATTCCTTCCAAAAAGTGGATGTGAATTTTACGTCTCTATCTGAAATCATTATTTTAGGAATACCATACAGTCTAAAAATTTCTTTCATGAATATTTTAGCAATGTTAATAGCTTTAAAAGTAGACTTTACAAGAATAAAGTGTGCATACTTACTGATTTTATCGATTACAACCATGATAGAATCATTTTGTTTATGAGTTCTAGGAAAACCTGTGATAAAGTCCAGTGAGATGGTCTCCCATTTCCATTCTGGTACTGGTAATGGCTGTAAGAGGCTGGGTGGATGCTGGTGTTTAGCCTTAACCTACTGTCAATCTTGGCACCTAGCCAAGTACTCTGCTTTTTCTCCCTTCATATTAGGCCAGTAAAATAGTTTTCTGAGTGTTGTTATTGTTTTCTGGTAACCTGGATGGCCAGAGTGTGGTTTCTTATGCACTTCGTCTAAAATAGTTAATTTTAGCTTTACTAAATCTGGTACATAAAGTGTGTTTTAAAATCTTAATAGTCCCTCCTTGTCGATACTTATATCTGGTTCATCTGAGTTTGTGACATTATTTTGCAATTCTGCCATCATCTTAGTGTAATTTTTGTCATTAACACCTGCCTTTCTTATTCTTTGTTCCAGATCACTTTATGCTCTACTGATATTTATCTCAAATAACCCATGGATTCTGAGGCTTAAAGCATCTGCTACTTTATTTTCCTTACCCTTGATATGTCTGACTTCGAAGTCAAATTCGCTCAAGAAGGCTAGCCACCTTGCTTGTCTCACATTAAGGTCTAGTTGGTTAATCAGATATTTCACTCCGCTATTATCTGTCAATAGTAAGAATTGTTTTCCCATGATATAGTGTCGCCACATTTTTAAGGCATGTATCACTGCTGCCAATTCTAAGTCATGAGTGACATAATTTTTCTCGTGTTCCTTTAATTTCTGGGATTCATAACAAATCGCGTGCCTTTCCTGAGTTAAAACACCGCCTAGCCCCTCTTTACTTCATCAACGCATACTATGAAGTCTTTATCTGGGTTTGCTACCTTCAATATGGGCGTTGATGTCAATAATTCTTTTAGCTTGTTAAAACTGTCTTGACACTTTTGCGACCAGTTAAACTTGGTCCCTTTCTTTTGTAATGACGTGATAGGGTAGGCTATCTTGGATAACCCTTCTATAAATCTGCGATAATATCCGGTGATTCGCATGAATGATCAAATATCTGCCACATCCTTAGTACGGGCCATTCCATAATGGATTTTATCTTTTTCGAGTCCACGACAATACCTTCCGAGGAAATGACGTGTCCTAAATATTGTATTTCTTTTTGATAGAAATCACATTTGTCAAATTTTGCGTATAGTTTGTGTTTTCTTAGTGTTTGCAGAACTATTCATAAGTGTTCATCATGTTCCTCCTCCGTTTTAGAATAGACCAGAATATCGTCAATAAATACTACCATGAACTTGTCTAAGTACTTGCTAAAAATGTTGTTCATCAAGCACATAAACGTGGCTGGTGCATTAGTGAGTCTGAAAGGTATGACTACAAACTCATAGTGTCTGTATCTTGTTCAAAAAGTTTTTTTGTTTATGTCTTAGTCCTTTATCCTAACTTGATGATATCCAGATCGTAAATCTAATTTTGAGAAGATCTTGGCCCCACCAACTTGATCGAACAGATCATTTATCCGTGGAAAGGGGTATTTGTTCTTAATGGTCACTTTGTTTAGTTGTCTATAATCAATACATAGTCTTAGAGTACCGTCTTTATTTTTCACAAAGAGGACTGGTGCTCCCCATGGCGAGACACTTGGTCTGATATACTCTTTATCCAACAATTCCTATAATTGTATTTTTAATTCTGTCAGTTCTGGTAGACTCATTCGGTAGGGTGCTTTTGAGATAGGGGCTAATCCAGGTAGTAAGTCTATGGAGAAATCTATTTCTCTCCTAGGAGGAAACTCTGGTATCTCATCAACAAACATGTCTTTGAATTCACGTAGGACAACAAAGTCTTCTAACTTGGGTTTATCTTCTTTTTCTAATAGATTCGTTAATTGGATGGCATAAACTTGACATTCCTTTCTAATACATTTCTTCAATTGCATCGCTGAAACTTGTCTGACTGACACAGCTTTTGGTATGCCTTGGGTTGTTCTAACAATGCCAAAATTATCTTTATAGCTAAGTATCTTTGTATAAAAATCTAGTATCGCTTTGTGTTGTTCCAACCAATCTATCCCAATAATCATATCATAAGACCCTAGTGGTAGGATGTTCAGATTGGTCCTTATCTTTTGACCATCTAAACTGAACTCAAGATCATAAATAAAGTTAACTACTTTTCTTTTAGTCCCTATTTCTAGTTGTACAAGCCAAGGTTTTTCATACTTTTGTTTCTTAATTTTATTTGACTCTACTACATCGGGAGTAATATAACTTAACCTAGCTCCAGGGTCAATTAAAATAGAAATTCAAGGGTCAATAATTTTACCTTCAATCTCTACCACTGAGGATTGGTGGTCATCTTATCGAACATCTATGGATGTATTTATCCGATGCAGACTTATGCCCATGTCACCAACTGTCGAGGCTTCCTACAAATTGTGAACAACAGTTATGTTTGCTGCAATTAAGCATGGATAGCTCCTCCTTAGAAGAGGTTCTCCACACTCCCAACACTTTAATGGCTCACGGGAGTTGTCCCCAAACTTCTGCATTCCAAGGTTTACCAGTTTACCACTACCTTGCGTATTCGAATGATTGGAGTGAAAATCCTTCCTTGGGAAACCTTTTGTTGCATTATATAAAGGAGCTGGCTAGTATCTCTTCTTCCGTTGGTTTATTCCATCGTGCTTCTTATCCTTCCAGGTCTTGGGAAACTCTACCCACTATTTATACTAGTCATAGCACATCCGTGCCTTTCTGAATGACTCACTCAAGGATTTGGGGTTGTCAAAATCAATTTTGTCCCTATAGGACTGTGGTAAACAACTTAAGAATCGTTGGATTTTTACCTTATCCTCTCGGATGTATGGTACGAACCTTAGTAGTTCCAGAAATTTATTTATAAGGTCATCCATAGTCATTTGTCCGAATCGTAATTCATAAAATTCTTTCGTCTTCCTTTCATAATAGCTCTCAGAAAGGTATTGTTTCTTAAAATACTTCTTGAAGTCGAACCATTCCAACTGTTTGTCCTTTAGGCCCTTGGCCAATTTCAGGTCCTGCCGCCAAATGTTGGCCTTTCCCTTCAGATTGTAGATGGCCATTCTAACCTTCATGTTGCTGGAATAGTTGTAGATTTGGAAGTATTTTTTGATTTCCAACAACCATGCCTCGGCTTCTTCTCCTATCCTGAAATCTCGATCAAAAGTAGCTAGTTTAATCTTTTTAAATTCTCCTTCAAGGTGGTCTGTTTGTTTTCTTTTCTTGTCTGGTATGGTTTTGTCTTCAACTGAAGGTGTCCCTTCAGACAAACTGTCTCCTTTTTCTGTTTTCACACCAGAATTCTTGGAGGCCCTTTTGCTGACCTCTTCCTCATGGTTATCATCTTTTGGGCTTTTCTTGGTTACTATACTACGCATCAAGACTTCATTTATCTCTTGTTGTTCCTATTGTGCCTTCTTTAATTTTTCATTGTCGGCCTTGAAAACCCGTAGTTCAACTATATGGTTTCTCATTGTTTCCAACACCTCTGTGGGTGAGCTTCCATAACTGATTTGTAACAGATCTCCAGGAGGTCCTTGTTGCGTATTCTCTTCGATCCTAATTTCTGCACCTTCTTGAGTTGCCATTGTTTAACACAAAACAGAAAAGCTTTATGTTTGCAATTCACAAGGTTTGTTAGTTTTCTCATAGATCAGAATATATATACTAAGCATTTAATGTGGCCCTGTTCAGGCTTAGTGTTGTAACTTTTTCTCTGATACCATATGTAATGTACCTCAAAAATCACCATAAAAAAAAAAAAATATTCCCATGGCATAAATCAATTTCGTTTTAATCTTATATTGTAAAAAAAATGGGAATGATTCAATTCTGACCATAAGGGTATTATTACACCCATCTAATCTACTTCGAACATAAGCTTCTGTGGGTAAAAAGAAAAAGTCCCTCCATGATTTTCTTCCTTCCCTTATTCCCTGCACCCTTTCAGCATACTCAAAGTAAGAGGGCAATAAGAACTTAGCTCGAAGGAGCCTCTGTTGTTCAGAGAGAGAAAAGGATATCACCCTGAAGTGTTCAGAGCAAGGCTTAGAGAAACATCGTCTCACAGGGGTCGAGCTCCAGTGAAAAACGCCAAATCTTCCTCGCCAGATATCTTTAGGAGAATGAATGGTGATAAAAATGTCGGGAAAAGGACTGAAATCCAGTGGCTCGTTAGATCTCATAGATCTATGCGGAAGTTAAGGATGATCTATCAAAACGTAGGAGGGTAACAATAAGATGTCTTTAGAGGAACGAACGGTGGAAAATTCATCGGGAAAGTACCGAAATCCCATGAACCGTCGGATCATAAAGTTCTACGCTGATGTTAAGAATGATCCTTCCCAAGCTTAGGTGGGTAGCAACCATTGGATAAGGAACCTCCGAAATGAGAAAAGGAACAGGTGGTACCCACACTTTGAGGTTTTCAAGGTTTCGTACTTCCCAAGTTCCAATACTCGAACATCAACTCACAACAACTTGCGAAATGCGAAAAGGGACAAGTGGGACCCGTCTTTCGGGGTTTCGAGGTTCATATTTTTGTGAATTTAAAGCCTAACCTCTACACCCCAGAACTCCTAAAATTGCGAAAAGTGACAAATAGGAAAGGTGGGACCCCCATCGGGATTTCAAGATTCAGAATCCCATGACTTCAAACACCAAGCCGTTACACACCAGAACTTCCAAAATCGCCAAAAGTGAAAAAGAGGAAAGGTGGGACCCATAATTTCAGGATTTCGGAACTCGGGGTTTCGGGGTTTCAAAAGTCAACAACAGCACAAACCTATCCTGAAGCTCTGAAAAGGTAAGGTGGGAGCTTCGGGGTTTCGGGATTTGGAATTTCATGAGTTCAGAATCCATACATCAATATACACGAACCTCCGAAAGGCAAAAGGGAAGTTGGACTAAGTGTTCCTGTCAAAAATTAAGGAAATAAAAATAAACGCAAAGGGAGAGAGAGCTCCTACTGTAACTCTTCACACTATTTTCATCACTCCTTGGTCTTTAACCTTTGCGGGTATTCTCAAACTTCATTTTCTGGGAGAAATCTTACTTTTGTTCCTGGGAGACTGAGGGTGTAGAAGGATATGATACACCTTTACTTCACAGAATTCTGAACGCCCAAGGACTTAGGAAATTTACACACATATAGGGACACAAAGGATAAAATTATCTGTATAGGGTAAATTCTATAATATCCACTCAGAGCCTCTTTTAAATCAATGCATTAAACGTCAACATTACTAGATCTGGGCGTCTATGAAAATACATAGTTAAGAATATCATTCCATCAGAGTTTGGTAAATATAATTTGATGTTCTGAGGGATCTGAGTTTCATTTCTTGGGGGTTTAAATACCAAGAGGACCTACCCTATTGACGTTAAGCTCCTCCTTTCCTTACTTACTTATAAGAATATAAATTATAGGTGCATCCATCTAGAATTTTACTCACAGGAGGAACAATTTTCCAAAGTTTGGATGTTTATTCTGAACTTCACAATAACAGACAGATTAAAACTACAAACGGACTTCATCTTCCACTACCAGTGACTCTACTTTGGTAGAAAGATGAGAACATTCTAGTAGATGAATTACAACTATATATATATATATATATATATATATATATA
>JZKD02S1423762.1:89618-99914 GCA_000966675.3 Picea glauca | reverse complement strand
TTTCAGCCCTGAATTCCTATGGACAGGTTGAGGCTAAAGCTTAAATGTTTTATGTAACCTGGTTTGCATATATAAATAGAAAATAGACAGGAACCATCTAATTTACAAAAAAAAAGAAATAAGGTTGTAGATTTGAATTGATATAAACTAACCAAAGCAAATTTCCATAAAATTATTGAGATTTTTTTATTTTTATGTTTTATTCTAATCAAATTGATAAATATAATTATTTCTGATTCTTTATAATAATAATTATTTAAATTACAATTATTGCTTTTTTTAATTACTTTAAAGTTCTGATAAATATAATTATTTCTGATTCTTTATAATAATACTTATTTAAATTATAATTATTGCTTTTTTAATTACTTTAAAGTTCATGTCTGTGAAGCAGTATATCATTGGTGGTAAAGAGTATAGGTGGTTCCATAGGTGGGTGGATAAGCAAATTGGATTAATGAGTGTTCTCTCAAAAGGTTTTTGTTGTATTTAAAATATGTTCTTTATTGTATATTAGTTTAAGTTAATGAAGTGTGTTTTTAATTATAGTAGATTATTAAGTAGACAAATATTTAGTTATTTATACAATATGGAAGTGATAGTATTGAAAATATTTTAAATATAGAAGTACCTTTCAAGCTTCATTCTCTTTTAAAGATGGGATGAACTACTTCCCTTTATTTTAATTGTTGGTTATCTCTGAAATCCTTCCAACTCTTTGTAATGTAATAGAGGATCTAGTTTAATCAATATAATTCATTCTTTCACTTGAAATTGGCCCAAAGGAACATATAAATTTATCTATTTTACCATTAAAAAATGCTAATTGTTCATAACATGGTAACAATATATGTTGGTAACTACAAGCACCTTAGTACAAATTTGGTAATAATCTACCAAAGGTAAGGTCTTAATGATCCATTTGTTTTATTATCTACTTAAGTCTGTGCATTGGAGTATTTTCCAAAGATCTTTAGGGGAGGATTGAAGCATAAAGACACTACCTAAAATCTTAAAAAAATGCACTAGTTAGATATGGATCTAGCTCATGTTTTCTAGCTACTCTTATAGTGATGCAAATTGGATCTACATGAAAACAAAATTGGCTATCAGCTTAAGTTCTATGAGGATCTCTATAAGAAAAGTCTGAGGCTATAGAGGAAGTAGGATATAGGGTTGATGACGTGAAACATCCCATGCCATCTTGACCGATGTCCACACCTATAATAATAAAGTCATCTGAATTTAAGCATGGAAAATGTAAATGGATGAAAATAAAATTCAATGGGAAAAAAACGTTGGAAGAAAAAAATATGTATATTCCCTTATGGCCAACCAGTACCCACCATTGGGGTCAATCAATATCCCAACCCCTATAGAGGAGCTCCCTATTATACCCCTTCGTACCCCAACCCATGTTTGCAAACCCTCCTACTCCCACACTTGGAGGATGTCTCCCTACACAATTGGCATATCCAGTGCAAATATTGCTTCCAAGGTCACCCGTGGCCCTGACATACAATCCTAGTAACGGAAGAGGGAAATCAACATTTTACAACCAATACAAACCTCCCCCACATAGTAGCCCGTACTATCCATTTAGTGGTCCTCCTCAAAATGTTTCCCCACCACCACAAGGGTCGCAACAAGATGGTGTCAATTTTGTTCAACCTTCTCCTAGACAATAAGTTCAATCCTTTTAATAGTTAAACATGATGAATCTAACGAATTGGTCAAACAATGCCAAAAAGAAAGGGAATTAAAAAAAATGCCAACCAAGGACAGGGGGACAACACCCAACAACAAAACCCTTAAATAGGGGGAAATTACAATGTTTGCAACCAAAATCAGAATGGGTGCAACACCAACGGATAACAACGTCAGAGAAAGAACAATAACCTAAGAACCAATTTCTCTTGTGTATTATGTGATGAATATGGGTATTATACTCACCACTTCCCCCAAATCATTGAATACAAGTGAAAGAAGGAAACCATGAACACACAAAGACCCCCTACCCCACAAGGTCCTCTATAGGTTCCAAAAAATTACCTGCAACCTCAAACACCAATGGTTCTACAGAACCTGATCCCTCATCAAGGTGTGATAAATACTCCATAATAATTCATCCCTGCCCCACAGGAAATGGGGTAGTATCCCAACCCAGGTCAAGCTCAACTTGGGAATCATATAGATCATAGTATCTTCCTCACCACTGAAGAGGAAATCCTCCTACAAACATGCAACCGCCAATACAATGTTCCTCTTGATTCCAATCTGACCATGTCGAAAGCATCCCAATTACCAGTAGGAAAACCTTTGATGATCCCACTTCCTAGCACAGGATCTACCCCATAGGTACCTCGTATACCTCTACGGTGAAATGTACACAATCCACATGCTAGGGCGGCCCACAGTTATATCCTTGTCGATGACTTGGCCCAATCTACCATATCCATGTCTATATTGGAGGTCTTGCAAACTTTTCCTTTGAAAAGGAAAGCCTTGCTCTCAAAGTTGCGGGCAGTGGACCCATATGATACCCAAATCATCAGCTTCAATCTGGATAACTATGAACCACATTGTTGGCACAGGGGCAGACCCAGGGTTCAACGCTACAACAGTGCACAAACAAAACCCTAACTATCGGCCCTTTCAGCAACACCTGCGAAGCAGATGCAGTCTCACCTGAAGCAACTAAGAGGGGGGTTGCAGGAAAAGAATGTCTACAACGAGGGGAATATAGAGATGATCTATCACAACAACAATACAAAATTCATATATCACTTATCAGCTAGGTCTATCATGCGCAGCTATAGATCTGATCTAACATAAGACTGCAAATAACAATATAACAATGACAGAGATCCAGGCATCAATCACACATACGACACAAAATATACATGGTTCATCCTCTCTCTAGGACTATGTCCACAGAACTGTGCTTATGATTTATTAATGTAAAGCATACAGTTCTTATCTACGCTCTCAGCTAGCAGATCTTCTTTCTTCTCCCTCTTTATTTCCCTTTCCTGTGCACCCAGCTGTAGGACTTGACCTTCGCACACAGTTGAAGATCTCACAATACTATCCTCTCCCTCCACAACAGAGCTATAACAACAATATTATACCAATACTCAATGACCAACCCGACCCAGGTAATCTTGACCTTTATTTATACATTACAATCCCTCACCGGCAAGCTTAGGTCGGAACCTAGGTGCCAAAACCCTAGATACCAAAAACCTAGGTGTCTAAAACCCTAGGTCAACTTGACCCACTTTTTCCGGGCTTCGCCAGCCTATCATTCTTTCTTCATCGTGCGGTGATCCAAAGCATCCAATGATGGCTTTCTTTACTTGCTGAGTTTTCCACGATCCTTCTTCCTTACTAATCTGTCATCCCTGATCTCCTCGTCCAATGGCTTACTTTTTCGCACTTCGCTCCATCTTTCTTTATCTTTTGCTCACTTCGACTCAGTGACAGTTACTGCGTCTACTGCGAAGCTCGCTTTTTACCTTTCCTTCCTTATTCTTCACGTCCTTCCATAACCAACGCCCAACAGGCCCCCAACACTCACCTGTGATTCATCCCAAGGCACTTCATATCTGATCCTCTTGATTTACTACGACTTTGGACTGCACAATGCAGCCCTTGATTTCTGCTTTATGCCTCCTTTCCATCCTTGTGCAGACTATATTTTTTGTGTCTGGTACCTAGTTTCAACTGCACTTGGTACCTGGAACCTTTTCCTCATGCTTTTACTGAGAGCTACGAGGCAGTTGGTTGTCATAGTACAACTTCAGCCGACTCCCATTCACCAATCCTTCCTTCCAGTCTCCCTTCAATGTCTTCAACTACGCAACTCCTCCTTCTCTAACATAGGCAATCTCATATGGTCCAAGCCAATGCGTTCTGAACTTCCCAGGGTGTTTGATAAACTTATTGTCATACACCAGTACTAAATCACCTTGCTTGAATGTCTTCTTCTTGATGTGCCTGTCATGATAGGCCTTTTCTCGTTCCTTCTGAACTTGTTGATGGAATCCTGCAATGAATCTGTCTTCTTCCAGTTGAGCCAACTATGCAAGCCTGTCACGAATAGAGCTAGTATCATCCATGTCTGTAAATGCAGCAATTCTTAGGCTTGGTACTAAGTATTCCATCGGGACAACAGCTTCAAGACCATAAACCAACTTGAAGGGTTTCTGCATTGTTGATTGCTTGCAAGTGTTTCTATAAGCCCAAAGTACTCTTGGTACTCTTAAATCCCAGTCATCCCTATTCACACTGTAAATCTTTGTCAATGTTGTCTCCAAGATTTTGTTGAATTCTTCAACCATTCTGTTTGCTTGTGGATGGTAAGGTGTACTCTTCTTATGGTGGACTGCAAATTCTTCAGTCAGGGCTTCAATTCTATTATTGATGAAGTGTGTACCGTGATCACTCATAAGGATCTTACGGCATCCAAATCTGGTTATTATGTCATCAAATATAAAACGCAAAGTTGTAGTTTCACTACAATCCTTGACTGCTCTGGCTTCGGCCCATCTGGTTAAGTATTACGTCGTAGTAATAATGTACCTTGTTCCTATGTGCTTTTCTGGTGTGTTTATAGGTCACACGAAGTCAATGGCCTACTTTTCAAATGCTTGTAGGGTCATCTGCGATGTTAATGGAATTTCATCTCTTCGGGATGGTTTTCCAATTCTCTGGCATACATCACATTGTCTGGCATACTCCTTAGCATCTCTGTGTAACGTAGGCCACCAAAGGCTAGCTCGCAGAACCTTCTGCACAGTTTTTTTCCCTACATAATGTCCTCCTACGGTGCCTTCATGAGCTTTTGCAAGGATCAGTGGTCGCTCTGTCTCCATAACACACCTCCTTAATATTTCATCCCGTCCCATTTTGTACAGTTCTCCAGCTATAAGTGAAAAGTCTGCAGCATGCACCACTAGCTGTTTCTTCTGAGGAATTGTATACTCACTTGGAGCCATTCCTGTTGATAGGAACTGGACTACGTCTGTGAAGTGGTCATCAATCTTTCTAATGGCGAGCAGTTGTGCATCCTATAAGGTATCCTCTAAATTGGTAGGTTCTTCGTCATGTTCCAACCTTGATAAGTGGTATGGGCCCTTGGTCATTGTTCTTGGCTTAACTATGATCTCAAAATCATATTCTTGAAATAGCAGAAGCCACCTGCATATTCTCCCCCCCAACACTGGATTGTTGACTAGGTAGTTTAGCGCGGAGTGATCAATAAACATTTTAAAGTGTCCTCCCAACAAGTAGTGGCAGAATTTTTGCAGTGCATACACCATGGCTAGTCCCTCTCTCTCTGTAGTGGTGTAATTAACTTCAGCTCTGGATAGCTTCCTGCTGGCAAATGCTAATGGATGATCAATGTCCCCTTCTCCCAGTTGTGCCAGTACTGCTCCTAATGCAATAGAAGATGCATCGATATGCACATGAAATTCTTTGCTCCAATCTGGAAAAACCAGAGTGGGTGTTGTGACCATCTTCTGTTTCAATGTGTCGAAGCTCTGTTGACATTCATCTGTCCACTCATACTGGCAGTCCTTCTTCAACAGCTTCTCCATTGGTGTTGTAATTTGGGCATATCCTTTGATAAATTTCATGTAATATCTAGTATGGCCCATTGCAGTGTGCAGTTGTTTGACTGAAGTAGGAGGTGGAAAATCAACTATAATTGCAATTTTAGATGGGTCAACCAACAATCTCTGCTTGCATACAATATGACCTAATAACACTCCAAATGGTGAGAAGAAGAAGCATTTCTTGAGATTCAAAGCAATTTGACACTGCCTACATTTGTCCAACATTAGACATTCAATATGATTTTTCAACCAACTAAAAACAGTCCAGTCATCAAAGTATGCTTCTAAAACTTTATGCAAAAATTATTTGAACGCTTCGACCACCACCCTGGAAAAGATGGTTGAGGCATTCTTCAATCCAAATGGCATTACTGTATATTGGTAAGATCCCCTCTCTGTGGCAAACATAGTCTTATGACGATCCTCCTTGGCAATGCGGATCCGATGGTATCCTGAAAAGTTGTCTGTGAAAGAATATACTTCCTGGCCTCCCACGTTATCTAACACTTCGTCTGTGAATGGTGCAGGGAAAGGGTCATGCAGACAAGCCTCATTCAACTTTCTGAGGTCCACACAGATCCCGATGTCTCCTGTCTTCTTGTCTTGTACCACCATAGGGCTGATCCACTTCGACTCTTCGAGAATTTATACTTTCTTTCGTTACTATACACATCAACCTTTCATTACTTCAACATTCTCATTTACCTACTTAAAAAATATGCTAATTATATTTTTAACTTTTCAAGATATATTATTATTTTTATTTTTATTTTTCTATATATTATCATATTTTTTTTTTTTATCAAATATCATTATGCGAATAATGTTTTTTTTCTAACCATTTCCGACTTTATATATTTGGAACATATAACTATGACCATCGAAGCTTAGTTCTTTTGCTCTCTATTCTGTAATTGTGATAACATATATCACAAACGGTGGAGACGTATTGAGTTAAGAGAGATAAAAAACAAAACATGATAATATATTGATGAATAAAAAAAATCGCCAATAATAATGTTTCTTTTCTAACCATTTCCAACTTTATATATTTGGAGCATATAACTATGACCATCTAAGCTTCGTTCTTTTGCTCTCTAATCCATGATGGTGAAAAGGAGGAGACGTATTGAAGCTTCATTCTTTTGCTCTCTATTCCATGATTGTGATAAGATATACCACAAAAGGACGAGACGTATTGAGTTAAAAATTGAAGGGAAAATAGTAATACTGAGAAAGACAAATGAAATTCCATCGTCCTCCCAACGCTGAGAGTTGTAGAGAGAAAACAGGTGTCATATAAAAGCATGCGGGGAAAACGAAAGACATTGAGATCAATTTGGGAAATCGGAAGGCAATTACAGACCAGGAAACTGTAAGGCAATTTCATAGAAATGAGTGTATTAACTTGACCTGAGTGGGCATCAGGGCCAAGAAATCGGGGGGAGATTTCTTCGATAAACGAATATCGTATCTAATGTCCTTCCAAACTTGTGAGCTGTCTGTAACGTCCTTCCAAACTTGTCAGTTGTCTGATTTGGTAATAAAATGGGAAATTTAACATGTATTTAATGTCCTTTTAGATCTAGGAGCATTTGTAGTTGATAGGATGTACCGAGTTAATCATTGACTTACTACATGGTGTTTAATGTTTCTGGAAACAAAGACTATAATATTCTATTTCAGTAGTAGTGGTTTTCAAACTTGTGAGTTGTCAGTGTTGACTTCACTCTGTAGCGTTAAATATCATGCAGGTTCATTGTGCTTCCTGCCCCTTCGATATTCACAACTCGAATTATAACATTGAGAAAAGGATAAATGGAGGATGGAAAGATTAGTATGGGCTTGAAAACAATTGTAAATCAAACGATCTTTGGATATGGGATGAGAAAAAACTCATCTTTGAGACTCTTGTTATTCTTGTTATTCTATTTGGATGTGAAGTTTAGGGATGCAATATCTCTCGAGAATCATGGAGAAAGATAGAGCAAATTCAAAAGAATTTTATAACCTATAATTTCAAAATTAAAGGAAATACACCATATCATATCCTCCTCTTAGAGGCAAGCCTTTCCGCCATTTAGAGCATGACTATGGATAAATACCAAATGTATAAGAACAAATTAAACAACATGGAGGACAAGAGGCTTCCTAAAATTGCTTCAAACTCTAGCCATAACCAGTGGAGTCATGGCTAAGCCATTGGGGAATCATGGAAGAGACCATTTTGCAGAATAAGGATACTATTAAAAATATTATTAAATCAAAATTTGAGACAATGTGGTGTGATAAAGACTTGGAGGAAAAAAAAATGAAGGTATTATAAGGAGGTAATCAACCCTAATCTAGAAGATCAAAATTATCTCTCTATTTTGACAAGTGTAAAGAAAAAAATAAGCATTGCTAAAACAAGAACAAATTTTCATGAGCTCCATACTGAAACCGAGCATTGGTAAATTCCCAAAACACCATGCGACTAAAGAGTGTGTCACATTTGTGACACTAAGAGGGTTGAAGATGAAAAGCACTTTCTCTTAGATTGCCCAACCTATACCCAAAGTAGATCTCAATTTCACAATACCATCCTTCCTAACCTTTCAACCCAACAAAACTATGGTGATCTTGGAAAGCTTCTCTTAATGCTTTTCGAGCACATAAACAAAATTTTAAAAAATTGTAAACAATCTCTTACCTTCTTAAAGTAGATAGACCAATTTAGTCTCAGGTAACATTCATCATCATCATCATTATCATATGCCATTTCCATAAACAAAACTTAGATTATTTTGTAATACATATCTTTCTTTCATGTAGGTTTAAATTTCCATATGCTTTCATGCAATTCAAAGGTCAAGCTTTAATGTTGTGGTATAAATATTTTTACTATGAAAAAAAATATATTATTTTTATTTTTATAAAGAAAATACAAATTTTTTTTATTTAAGTATTTTTAACAATTTATTGTAATTAATTATAGAAGAATTTATAAATTTACATTATGTTATAATTTTAAAATGTTTTGATTTTCTAAGTTTACACTCTACTCATCATAAAAAAAAATTAAATTAATATTAAATATTAAAAAGAGTCATAAAAAATATTAAATAGGAAATAGGAAATAACAACTAATAATAATTATAATTCTCATTATTACAAATTAAATTTTATCACCTTTATTTAATAATTTATAAAAATGAAATAAAAAAATATAAATTTTACTACCTTGATTTACTAATTTATAAAAATGAAATAAAAAATATAAATCTTACTACCTTCATTTAATAATTTATAAAAATGAAATAAATAAATATAATTTTTTTTATAACTATATTCAAAATTACTTTGCTCGTCTCAATTCGCATATAACGTACGTTACCTCACGGTGTATGGTAGTTTTCCCTGACAAAAAAATAAAATAAAACTAAAGAGTCTGAAAAACCTTGAGAACAAATAGAAATATGGTAGGTGGATGGTAGTTTCCCTTAAGAAAAATAAAAATAAAAAAATTAAGAGTCTTAAAAACTTAAGAACAAATCGATAGGTAGTAGTTTAAAAATTCTAGTTTTTGATTGTTTTCTGTAATTTTTTCTGTTTTATTTTGTTTGAAATATCATGATGAATGGTTAGATCTATATATTTGAGTGGCTAAGCTTGTATAATTCGAGTGTCCCAGGGGTTTTCCAGCACATTGAAACCCAAAAGATAGAAGGTTTAGCCAACACTAATTGAAACATGGCAGGTTTATAAAAAATTGGAAAACCGGAGTTATCTAGTTAGATTGTGTATTGATTCCTTGCAAAAAAGTACAGATGTTTGAGAGTTATCTAGTTACCTGGCATTGGTGTCCTGTTGGGAAACCACCATTGTCTGAAGTCCAATTCATATATAAGCTTGGCTACGTGGCCACGCAGGGCCAAATGTCAAGTGCATGAAGACAAGAAATCTACAGTGCAGGGCCATAATCGTGACAACAAAAAAGAGAAAAAAACACATGAACTATTAGTAACCTAGACCTCGACGCGAATCATTGTAGGTCTGTGCAGCCTGTGTCTTCCCCTTCTCTCGTTCCACCATGACGCTTCTCAGGTCCTGCATGAACGCCATCATGTTATCCACTCGGTGCCACTAGTCATCTTCTCGTGCTTGTACATCGTGCATGGCTATTTTGATGTCTTCCAGATCCTTTTTAATGCTACTCAATGTGGTCAAGAGCTCATTGTCCCGGTTGGTAGAAGGATACTGGTGGTGGGAGGGCAGAGAGGAAGAAGACAAGCGAAAAGGGGATGGTGGAAAGAGGGGTCGTCGAGGGGGCGAAGGAGGAGGTGGCGCATAGCCAATCGAATTTCCCAAGTGGTCGAACCATTTGACCCTACAACCATGGGGGTTTGAGAGGGGGAAGAGGATGGTGACAAGATCCATGGATGGTTCTGAAGGAGCAGAAGGTATGACTATGTGGGTAAGAGGGGGGGGGTGTAAATTCTAACCTTGTACAATATCTACTGCAAACTGATATTTAGAAAAGAACAGAAAAGATACAATGGCAAATATAAACATTACACTGAGATTTTTCACCTGGAAACCCAAACCGGGAAAACCAGCATATATTATATTGATACACATTGTGTTACATTGTTTACAATACAATATACATATAGGAGCCAGCGACATCCAAAAC
>JZKD02S1423761.1:1722361-1735508 GCA_000966675.3 Picea glauca | reverse complement strand
TTAAATGGTTTCCAAACTTACATAAATTAATAACAAAAGGGTAATGATTTAACTTGCTTGTTAATCATCTACGTGTCAAGTGGCCTGCAAGTGTTATATGAATAATATCACACAATTCAACGAAAGATTAAGAGAGGTGATAATAACAAAAATAATAAAAAGCATTAATGAGTTAAGTTAAAGATTGCACAGTTTCCAGGTCAGTGGTATAATGCAGATTCTAAAACTGCCACAAACCGCCATCAACACTACTATGTCCCTGAAGCATCAATAAAGACTAGCCATAAGGATTCCACCAGTCGTTCCCCTTCATACGGTAAGGATATGGACAATGACAGGTCGGGTTCCACACTCTCAGAAAAAATAAAACTTCAAAAACATTCCTTTAACTCAATCTCTTCAAAATTTTGAGGACAAAAGTTGTAAATAGGGGCTAAGAAAATCTCTTGAAGTTCCTTTAGATTTTTTAAGCAATTTAAGGGACGAAACAAAATGAGTTGACTGTTAAACAGTTTTCAAGTCACGATTTGGATAGACCGATTCGTGAGGCACTGTCAGACAAAAGTAGGCATTAGATGGTAGAACGTAACATAAGGCTTTCGAGTAAAAATTCACTACAGGAGAAGGGACGTAGTCACCTCCTAGGCACATTGGAAATAGACGTCGATCGAAGGATTCGGCGATCACTGTGGGTAACATTTTCAATGCACCAAAAATGATTTGCCAGGAATGAAAACGCATGCCAGTAACTAAACTTGCAATGTCACTACACCAAAGGTCACTTTCAGGTATGCAGTCCCAGGCTATCAATAAGTTTGCAAGGGTCAATACCAGAATACAACTGCCAGGAAAAGCGATTGCAAACTATACATAAAATTTACAGAAGTCATTACACCCATTGCTAGAACGAATTCTCAGAACTAAATTTTGCAATCGATTGGCCATTAAGTAGTGTCTAAAAATCGTTGCATGGGTTCGCTAATAGGAAGCCATTCCTATCATGGATTTTCTTTATAAATTTCTTTCATTAATGGAAATTCATGGCTACTACACATTACATACAGTAAAAATTTCACTACAATTTTATTTCTTCCATGTACATATGGAAATGAATTATAATTATACCAGGGATTGCCGACAGATTATAAAACTACATCACCATTAATTAAATACGAATATACCCCATCCATGATCTACGAATTCGCCATTACCTCCATAATCTATCGAGTTCAAAATTTTATTTATCTATTTAAATAACAGAGGCATTATATACATATCCATTACAGAATGAAATCGCCACTAAAACGCCTCCATGTATATGCAACTATGCATTAATCATAACAGTGATTGACAATGGTTGTAACTACACATCAATGATTTAAATGTGGATATATAACATCTCGGAAAAATACAGCCACTAAGAGTAATGCAGAAGCATAGGGATCCAACCCAATGAATAGTAAAACCCCAACCAGAAAGCTGACCACAAAATTTAAGGCATTGAAAATATGGGAAAAAGCTCGAGACAAAATTCATCAATTATTACTGTGCATAGACAAATGCAGAGAAAAAGGGCCATCAATCAATTTCAAGGTTATTAGACGCATCAAGGAGCAAGGAAACCAAAAAATCATCTAGGCTAAGAAGAGGGGTCCACTATCAATCTAACATTCAAGCCACTTACAACAATATTCAGATCCAAGCATAAGTCTTAATGCATTTTACTCTACTAAATAAAACAACATACCTTTTCCTTATCGACCGCTTCGATGACGTCTGCGTGCTCTGTGCTGCTCCTACTCGCTGACCGTCGAGACCTCACTGGTGCCTCCCAGCCAATGCTAGGGGTACTTTGCTTCCCCCTTAGCCCCCCGAGATGCAAAGGGGCCACACACTATCCAGATGGTACGTTTATCTCCTAGTTCGCCTCGCAAGGTCTAGCTACCACTCCTCTTTGAGCTGGGAAATCCCAACTCGCACAAGTAAATCAATGAAGTCACTAATCCTGCAATGTAACGTTACACTAATAGCTGATCACCCTCTTCCTTCTCCTCCCTCTCTTTTATAGAATTTTAGAACTTCCATTCTTTCCCTAAATCTCATTAAATTTTAAGTTATAATAAAATCCTTCTAAAACTTCTCCTTCGTACAAGTGTCATCCATCCCTCACTTTCCTCCAATAATTATTTTCTTTAAATTATTTATTGTCTCATTTCCCTCACCCACCTAGAATTACTCCTAAATTTACTCCTAGGTGTCCCTAGATTCCCTTACAGGTTTTAAAGGCATTCCCTAAGAAGAAATTGCTAAATCAGTTCAAAATTAGAAGTTTCTTAAATGTCGATTCTTTCCTAAGTTGGTTTCACGCTTTTTTTTTTTTTTTTTACCATGAGTTCCCCTCTTTCCCTCTTTAGGTTACCCCATTTTCCTATTTTATTAATTTTTTACATTTCTCTCATACCTTTTTATTTTACTTCGAAAAGACAGTTGTGCAAATTATCCTTTTTTTACTTTTATTATTAATTTTGTACCTTTTTAAATTATCAAAAGTTAAAATAAATTAATTTATTCTTGACATTTTATATCCACTGATTTTAATTAATTTTTTACTCTCTTCATTTTACCCCAAACATTTATGAAGACCAAAAATATTACTTAAGTGGATTTTAGTTTAAATTTTATTATTTTATTCTTATATGTTTATTTTCTTAAGGGTAGATAAAATTTTACGCCTAGAGAAGTTTTAGGCTTAGAACTTAGATTCTGAACTAGGCGACATTTAATTAGGGAAGTTGTTTTAAATTTTGTTAATGTGTTGTCTATCTTAGGGCCATCTAGGTTCCTCCCTCTATCATCATCAACACGACGTGCCCTTCAGGACGCACTAGGTGCTCCAAGGGTGCCACTTGCCTCATATGTTTCTTTGCGCAACGTGCCCTTTAGGATGCAGTATGTGCTGCAAGGGTGCTACTCACCTCTTGTGTTTCTTTCGCGTGACGTGCCCTTTAGGACGCACTACGTGCTCCAAGGGTGCCACTCGCCTCTTGAGTGATTGGTAGACATCAATAACCCCTGGAGTCAACACTCCACCAGGTGAACTTGCGGGAGACTAAGGGCTTCTAAGGAATAAGGCCCCATCCTTATTGCGTGCCCCTTAGAATCATCGTGAGCAACTGTCGCAGTCTGCCCTTGTGACAGCGTGGATCCCCTCAAACTAGGTAATCGTTAACCTACAATTCGAGCCATGGTGGGAGTGCTAGTAGGCTATGGCAGGGCTGTTGTCCACACCTCTCCTTGAACCTCTCTGGTAGTCGTGTGTGGCCCCTTTACTCCATATGTGAGTCTAGTCAGCAAGCTATCGTCAATCTGCATCATCAACAAATCATGTCAGAACATATCCACATCCTATCATCTAGTCAGATGTACTAATATCACAATAAGAAAATCAAACCCTAAAAACACACTCCTTGACTTGATCCAGAGTCCAAGGGGTTCCATCGATACCTCTGCATCCTCAAGGTCCAAAACCTTGCACACTCATAAAAACTCAGTCAATAGCACCTGTCTATGTAAATGTAGTAAAACAACCTATCATCTACCCATGACGCATCATAATCAAAGACAAATGTTTTAATATTAGAATAATCCAGATCACTTGCAAGCAAGTTTCCTCAAAGAATAAGTTTGCTCAATGTGCCAGAGAGGGATGTTACATTTTACCTTTTGATTATTTTCTTCCTATCACAACCTGCACTTGAAATAATGTTGTTGACTTATGTTATTGATGAATTTTGTGAATGCAAAGTAGAAGGGTGTATTTGAAATAAGGAGAGTGMTTCTCAATGGTGAACCCTCGAYTTGGTAATTGAAGTGAAGTATTATCAAAGTGGAGACAAGAMAMGAAAGGCGACATGGTCATATTTCTTGTTGTTTGAAAATGCACGGGAATAGGAAGGCACTGAGAACATAGTCAATGGCATCAACRTTTTATTTTTACAGAGGCTATTTYGTTGAGAAATCCATAAGTTKTCAAATGCAATTCAGTGAGATGTAAATTTGTCTCGTATAGAACGGTCTTTGCCAGGACCTGTGAAGGAGCCGTCGACCATCAAGTATTTTYGAGAAAAGAATAGAAACCATGTTAGAGTGGAGGGATTCTATCATCGTCRGAATTGGAGGGAGGAAGGAAGGTGAAAGTTGTTCTAACTTCCAAGCATATAAWTTTTTTTSGGGGGGTTAATTAWGCCAGGCATATAATGTTGTTATTKTTCAGATAATTTGTGTATGTATCTAAGCTGAAAACTGTTCATTTCCTTTGGGAATGGATATGGATAAACATATTAAGAGRTTATTCAAAACAAAAKCTAACTCTGATGATATAGAGCTCCAATATCAAAGGARGATCGATTATGGGAAYTAAATTTKATTACCAAAAGACAACGCTTCCAAGAATGTCAAATCTTGGAAATAATGGCTATAAAGTTGCATGAAATTCCAATTTTATTAAAATGACATGAGAGAAATTGGGAATAAATATTGAAGTGAGCCAACATTGGATTAAATTTAAAGTTAACCTTTGTGAGGTCATATTTTAAATAACATATTTTCAACACCCTTAGTTTGGGTGATGACGCTTGCTTCACGGTAAATTTTACCAAACTTTATGATAAAGAAAGTAAAAATAAAATTCAACATAAGGAGTTATAAGAATGCTTGCAATTGCAAAATTGTTTAATTGTTTGTAATTGGAGTTATAAGGGTTTGTTATTTATTTGAAGACTTTTTGTAAAAGTGTTATAAGGAGTTTTTCAAAGTTATAAGGAGTTCTCTTAGACCAATTCTAAATTGAATAAGGGGGTCTTAGGATCTTTGTGTGCATCTAAGTTAATGGGCATTGGTCATCTCTCTTCCATATTCTGCCATAATGGTGAGAATTGAAGAAATATTTACAATATTGCACACATTAATTAACTCAACTACGGAATCTACAATTGCAATAAACAAGAACACTCTTAGTATAGTGATTACTTGTTTACAAGTAACACACAAGAATATTTATATGTTCAAACTTCAAAACAAGTTGTTGTCTGATGAGTTAAGTTTTCTTGGACACCAACAATGTGATTTTAACAAACACAATGACATCAAGGATGAGAATGAAGACACTCATTTGATTAGTGATGAAATTCAYAAACATGAAGATCAGTTAGATGAAGTCTCTATGTTAGAAAAGGTTGTGGATAAATGTATTGTTTGACCATGGGAAGAATTATGATTTAAACAAAAAYGATATGGACTAGGATATGTAAAGGATGCTAACAAAAATTTTCATATTCTTAATTATTGYGAACTTGTTTGCTTTGTGAGTGGAGGTTTTTTGAATSATGATAAGAAGACAAAGCTTGAGGATATTGGTTAGGAACAGGTACAAKATATTGTTGATGAAGATATTGTTACAGATATTCCAGAGCATGATAATAAGTCAGATAAAGAACCCATACAATGCAAACAYTGTCATTGGTTTGSCCATGATAAGTCAAATTGTTTTGATCTTCACCCATGTAGATGTTGTGGGAAGAMAAATCACCCCTCAATAAGGTGTCAAAAGTGCAAGAGGAAACAAATTCATTTTGAATGGTTAGGGAATTGGCRTTGGCGTTTGGGAGCCAATTTATTGGAGTAGTCTTATCACTRGATTTATACACAAGTACAATCATACTTGATTGGAGATATTTCTATAGTTGATGGACATGAATGTTTTTCAATATTTTATGATTTAGGGTATTATCGGGGCCSAGTTGATGTAGTCTTYTGAGTTGAATATCGAGTCTTCAGACTCCACCRGAAGACAGTTTGATGTGTTGGATCTCTTCTTGGCCATACTTGCGAATGACGATAAAGGGAATTGAAACCACTTGTCCCTRACAGGGGGAAATCTAGTTGAGTCAAGTTCCAAGTTTGATTTTGAGTYAGGTTCCAAGTTTTATTTAGATCCTRTGAAGAGATGATCAAGTATGAAASCTAGTTCCTGGTATTAAAACCACCATTTGAGMAGAAGACATGAAGTTTTTCTTSTTACATTTTCAAATTTTTTAGCCTTGAGCTATTCTTAGTTTATGGTCAAACTAAAACCATGCCATTTAGTAGAAGACATCATCTTCTACTAGACATTTGGTTTGTAGTCATCYCGAAACCACCAAATGAGTTTKTGGTCACCCTTAAACCACCAATTTAGTAGAAGACATCAGYTTCTGCCTTTTTTTTTTAGAGTTCAGAGAGMATCATCAACCCACCCTTTAAATATTCACTTGACACATGTGATTTTCAAGTAGTGGAAGTTTTTCAGGCAAGAAAGAACTTATGACTAAGGGGGGATGTTAAAACTCTTATCATAAKTTAGTTGGTTTAGTTGGTTTACCTAATTGTTATATAGTTACATGACAGTTATGGTCTTCTTGCATTATATATGTACGTCTATTTACATRATTATTTGAAGCATTGATRAATATAGAGTATGCCTTTTCTACCAGTATTTATTTATCTCTATTCATCATGGTTTCTTGATTGCTTCAGTTATTTCCATTATSTTTCTGTTGTTTTTTTCATTATGAATCTAACATGAAATGGCTAGTTTCCTCAATTGATGTAGATTTGAAAACCTTATCTGCATCACACAAAAAACAAATTCTAATTTTGTTTTTGGTGCAAATGGGAATCAAAATATGGAGGATCGGGTATTGGTTACATGTTTGTTGACTCAATTTATGTAAGGTTTCTCTTAATTTGGATCCCTTATTTCATTAAATTTTAATTAATTATCATTTCCTTAAATTTGAATTAATTCTAGTCTATGCCCTTTTAAAAATAGGTCAAGAATAATATTTTTAAAGTTCAAAGTTGGAATTATTAAATACAAACTCTAAGTTCAAAAATGTTGATAGCTAGTTCCAAAATTGCACTTTTCCATTCATTGACACTTTTGAAACATTGCACTTTTTGAATCCAATAACAACAAATTCAGAGGTGAATTTTAGACTATTGAAATCTGGTCTTGATACTTTAAATCTTTTATTTTTTTCCTTACAAAATTGATATTGGTACTCTACCAAGTTTATTTTGCATTTTAAAATCAGATAATAGGACCTTTAGATTTTAATTTTGCACTTTACAAATCCCCATTTTGCAAGTAATTTTCAATCACACTTAATCCATATTATTTCTAACTTTTAAAGTTGGTTACATATTATTTACAAGTACTACTAAATTAAAAACAAAACTAAATATATACAAAAGTGAAGACCTTTTTTATCATAAAAACATTGTCACACATAGAAAGTATTAATAAAAAGAACTAATTACATGTTTAACAAACTAGTTTCATGTTTTTTTACAATATATCTAACATCATTAACACCATTCAGGTGTACAATTTAAGAAAACAATCATCTAACAAATAAGTGTCATTCACATCATCACAATTATATCCTTTTGCAATTAAATAGTTTCATTCATCATTCTAAACCTGCCCTACCCTACCCTTCTAGATATTCAAATTTATTTAAATGTCTGAGATAGATATATGGAATCCCAACACCAACAGAACCCTTCTTGGTATGGTGTCACGATAATTTTATGTTAGTATGACTTTGAACTACTCCATTTTCAATCCAGTTTTATAAAATCAAAATGATAAAAACTCATTCCCATTCTTTTGTTGTGCAAATATCCATAAACGACCTCAAAAATATTGAGGTAATGTTGAAAGAATTTGTTAAACCTTAGGTATGAAAAATAAATCTTTGTATATGTATGAACGTTTATATTTCTAGGTAATGATTTGTTGAGCTTTTATGAATTGGATGTGACCATATGCCACTCATATCAAATATAATCCATTATTTATTTAATAATCAAGCAAACAACTACAACACATAATCACATTAATAATGTTTTGTACATTGTAAAACTATGAAGTATAGTTATTACAAATATGACATGCATTTTTTTAATAACATCATCTATGACATAGTTTCATTCATATATTTTTTTCTAATAACAAATTACTAAAACAAATACAATTATCTTCAAAGTACAAAAAACTATTTTTATATATTTTTCATATGAATCATTAAATGTCCAAATTGATTGCAATATAAATGTATTCTCACAGCTATTGTTTTTTCATTGGGAATGTTTTTAACCAATGCCTCATGTTTGGATGAGGCCCTAAATTATTCAACAATGAGCACAACATAGTTTTCGGATTTATATCTTCTTCATCTTAACCCTCACATGGTTAACTTATTGAATTTTCAAACACCTCTCCTTCATGTCACCTTTTAAATGGCATTGACCTTCATTTATATAGCATAACTTGGTTTTTCACAATTCTCTCTTAGAGGGTTTTAACCATGTAAAAAAACTAGTGTTATTATGTTTGATCTAGTTGTGTGAGTGGTTTCTTGTGGTGTTCATCATGTGTGGAAATATATTATTTTTTCAAACATGGTATAATAACTCACTTGAAGAGCTGTTCCTATTGTAGTTCAATATCTCAAACCTTTGTCATTGCATGTAGAAAAAACAATCGGTTTCCTCCATTTTTGTTCATTTCTTGGATGACTGTACTTCCACTGCTTTAGGAGAACTTCTTTCAATTGGAAGTTATTTTCATTTCACCTCAAAAGGTTTTTGTTTTCTCATGATATGACTTTTTTTGTTATTTCAAAAGGTATAATGTCTAAATACACCATTTTAAAAAAATTGATGAGTTAATATACTGGTTTTACTATTTTTATTCTTTGTTAGTTACTCTTTTTGTTTTTTGTATGCTCTTTTCTATGCATTGTGTGATCTTAGAATATTATAAAAAAAAAGTAAAAACTGGTTTTTTTCTTCTTATGTTATTTTATTTGTGCTTTAAGTAAGCTCAACGCATCATAAATAGAAAAATTTCATTTTATGGGTAAGCTAACCAAGATCTAACCCCATTATGTTTTATATTTGGAAATTACATTTTAAAATTTTCAGGTGTTTTTGTGTATGGTCGTGTTAAGTTTTTAGCAGGAAAAACCATGGGTTTTGGGGTAAGAAAACACTTCGAGGCAAAAACAAAAAAAATTAGAAAAACCCCATCATTTATCCAATTTGATATATATTTTGTATTACCTCACTTGGTTGAAAGTTGATTTATTTGATAAGATATATTGATTTCAATTCTCTATTTTTTTAAGTTTCTTTATGAAAAAGTTCAAGAAACATTGAGCTATCTCCTAACATTATTGTAAAGTGCACTTCACTTAATTTAAAAAGTTAATCATTATGAAGTAACTTTCATATGGGTTACTTTATAAGTAACTTATTATAAACATGGGTTCATAGGTAAAGTTAGAGGAGGGAAATTTGTTTTACTTAGCCACCTCATTGTGCATCCATCAACATGTGGGCCAACTTCAATTTTCCACATGGCACTTTGGTCATTTCTTATGTATTATTTTAAAAGGGCATAAATTTCACATCCGAAGTCCATTTTTAGTGCTTGTTTTTTTAAATTGCTTTTGTTTTCGAGATATTTCCATCTAAACAATGAATTTAATATTTCCAATCCATATTACCTAAATATTTTAATATGGCTACTCTGAGTGATCTTTTTATTACTAGTACCAATTACTTGTCATAGAAATATCATATGGAGAATGTAATAAGAAGTAAACGATTATACCAAATTAGCTTAGGAAAAGAACAAGCACCCACTAATACCATAAAGAAAGACAAATGAGATGATAAAAATGATGAATCATGTGGATTAATTGTAATTCCCAACTATTTTGATTTATGGTTCCATATTCAAGGAATTGATGACCCGGATGAAGCTTGGGATAAGATCAATAAAGTATTTGGAAAACACAATGCAAGTCAAGCCCACCTGATAACCAATATGGATTGGGTCACCTTCAAACAAATTCCAACATCTCTAAATTTCATCATTAACAGATGGGAAATTCAAAGTTTCCTTGTGCACATGCATTAGACCCCTTTTATTTCACGATGAGGTGCTGGAAATAAGACCTATACCCTAGTGCTCACCTTATTTTGATACAAACATACACAAGAACCTTGGGCACAGACCGATGAAATATTTTGTATTGGAACTTTTCTATGCCGAGTAATGACCATGTAGGCGATATAACATCGATTGTTGATCAAATGAAATGATCAATGGTCAATATCAAGGACCTGACACCCTGACATGATATTAATCGTTGATCTCATGGGTCAAATCTGGATCATTGATCCAACCCAAACTTAATACAGCCATGGGAAAATCAAACTGCAACGTCAGCCTAACGATCACCGGATAGACCCTACGGATATTTTTCACAAGAAAAAACAATGTGCGGCATATGTCCAATGTCTAATGGAATATAAATTGTAGATCATTTATTTCAAATATTTAATCTTCATTGTTCATGTATTTCCACATGCACGCTGGATAAGGACCCCACCCAAACTACAATAGAAGTTATCAACAAATATAAAGGTTATAGGTATGTTGGACCACCAGTATCAGGCTCATTCACTGCTCAACCAAATAAAAACTTCTGACAAGCAATGTATGGGATTATTTGATCCATATATGTCAATTATTGTGACTAGATATGGACCATACAAACAACAACATAGTATACAATGGTTTTACATAAGGTTTTGATTTGGAACTAAAATTGTTTTGCACATTCGTTTCACCTGGAACATAAAATGTATATCACGAATCTATCTAGGTAGATTGTGCATACCATTTAACAGCTCAACATACAATATGACAAATGCACAACTTCATATTTTCATTATATTCATGAAGGATGAAAATTACACAGGGAATCTCATCCTTCATGTCATTTTCGACCTCTATCACACAATCAAACTCACTCTTTCTTACACTATCTTTCAATTATTGTTCTATTAATACAATCAAGATTATATTGATTCAATTCTTAGAGAGAGGATCACATCTTCTCAAATTTACACAAATACTCCAATCAGCTGAAAACAATTGATTTTGATCTCGAAAGATAGGATCACATCCAAGATAAATCCCTAACATATCTAAATCTTCTACCTCTATTACATTCATGGAAAAAACTGCCTTATTCTCGAACAACCTAGACTATTACAATTATAGAAAATAATTAAAACCAATAAAATGATGAAACCAAATTCCTCTCATAGAGTTCCTAATACCTTCTATAGGTCAAACACTAATTTGTAGAATATGCTCTGGTTCTGAGGATATTTTGTAGCAAGTCTTCAATACTTGTAGCATACTTTGGCATCTTCAAGTGGTTTCTCTTTCCACTTGACCAAGTATTGGAAGTATTATTCTCCTATGGTCTTCCTTACTATCTTTTGTTCTAAGATATATTTCATATGTTTCTCTTGTGCTATAGGTAGTTTCTCCTCCCATTCAATGGTCTGAACGGTGTCACTATCAGGTGCATCTCTGAAATTGTCTATTTTTTCCTTAAAAGGGTAAAAATATGATACATTAAAAATTTGATAAGTTCCAAGGTTACTTGTAAGTCCTATTTCATAAGAACTTGAGGAAAATTTTCTCAACACTTTACATAGTCCAATTTTACTAAGCTCTAACTTGTTGTATTCCCCCCTAGGAAACCTTTATTTTCTGACATTTTTTATTACCAAGTCTCCAACTTAAAAATACAACTTCCTTCTCTTCAAATATTCCCTTTTTTTTACTTGTTTTTTTTGTCACGTAGCTACTACTTGACCTTGTCTTGCAATTCTTGCATACTTACTGGAAAGTCCTCACCATCAACACTTCTAATTTCTTATTTTCCTATATTCCTTCTTTCATAAATTCGTCTGGGGTGAATTCCATACAAAATCATAAAAGGACTTAATTGTGTGCTTATATTAGGTGAGCGATTATATGAAAATTGTTCTTATGCAATTACTTGATCCCATAGTTTGTGATTTTCACTTACGAGACATCTCAAAATATTTCGCAAGCTTCTAATGACCACCTCTATTTTCCTATCAGTTTGTGGGTGGTATGCTGAACTAAAGTTGATATTGGTCCCTAATTTTTTCCTTAAGGTTCTCCAAAAATGTCGCATAAATTTTGTGTCTCTGCCAGAAAAAAATCTTTTTGGAAATCCATGCAATCTAACAACTTCTTTGAAAAAACAATATGCAATCATGGTTGCATCATTGGTCTTTTTACAAGATATAAAGTGTTCCATATTTGAAAGTCTATCAACAACCATACAAAATGAATCATTACCTTGTTGTGTTCTTGGAAATCCTAATACAAAGTACATACTTACAGAGTCCCATGGTCGGTCTAGGATTAGAAATGGTTGATATAATCTAGTATTATCTCTTTCCTTTTTCATATTTACAAACTCTTCATCTTTCAACAAAATTCTTAACATTAGTCTCTATTCCAATCCATAAATAAAATGCACTTTGTTGAGAAAATATTTTATTATGTCCAAACTTTCCTACTAAGCCACCACTGTGCTTTATTTTCAATAGATTTCTCCTCATTGAATACCTTGGAATACATAATTTACTTCCTTTAAACAATACACCTTCTTGAGTCATGTAATCTAGCCATGGATTCATGTCTCTACTTACTAGATTTTCACATACTACATAAGCATCCTTAAAATGTACATCATGCTTATACATTTCTGTCATCCCAAATCCTACAACATTTACTTGAAAATATTGCAAAGTTAAACTAACTCTACTGAATGCATCTGCCACTTTATTTGATTTCCCACTTATGTTTTTTATAACAAAACTGAAATTTTTCAAGAACTCAATCCATTTAATGTGTCTGTGATTTAATTTTTTTTGGCTACTAATATAATGCAAGGCATGATTATCAATGTAAAGAAAAAATTTCGTTGACATTAGGTAATGGCTCCACTTATTTAATGCTTGAATAATTGCATAAAAGTATTTTTCATATGAGGAATACTTTTTATTTTATTCATTTAATTTCTCACTGAAATAAGCATCTGGTTTATTTTCTGGACATAGAACAACTCCCATTGCAGTTCCACTTGCATCACGTTCAACTTGAAATAGTTTATTAAAATCAGGCAGTGCTAAAATT
>JZKD02S1423761.1:1710056-1722351 GCA_000966675.3 Picea glauca | reverse complement strand
TTGAGAAAAAATTGGCAGAAGTGGTTTGGTCATCTAATATATTTCTCATTGTATAAAATATGTAATCAAAATATGGTGACTATTCTTCCTCTTGTTTCTTGCAATGATGATATTTGTTCTCACTATGTTATGAGTAAACATCATGAAGATGGTTTTGAAAAAGATTATGCTTTGCATACTTCGTCCACCTCGGGACTTGTTTATAGTTATTTGTGTTTTCTTCTTCTTCTCCTTCTTTCTCTAGGTTCAATTACTTCTCAAATATCATTGGTGATGTTTCCAGATGCACTTGGGTTTATTTATTAAAACTTAAGAGTGGATGTTTTGACATGTTTTTTGCCTAGAAGGCCCTTGTACTAAAACAATTTGGACATCAAATGCAAAGGTTAATAACAAAGAATGCAGGAAAATATGTTAACAAAAAATTCACTAGTTATGTCATTGCACATGGCACTCAAATGTAACACATTGTTCCATATACAACATAAGAAAATGGTGCCACTGAGATAAAGAATAACACATTAGAGGAAATGGAAAAATGTATGATCTAATGTAATACTTTAAGTCTTCATTATTGGGTGGAAGTTATCAATTTTGTCGATTACATAGTAAATAACACTCTCACAAATGATTTAAAAACTATAACACTTAAAAATCATGGACTAAAATTAAACCAGATGTAAGACACTTCTATGTGTTTGGGAGTGAATCCTTGGCTCACATTCTCGATGAGAAAAGGAAAATATTATAGACTAAAAGTGAGAGCTGTATTTTTGTTGGATATTTTGAACATGTCAAATGATACATACTTATTCAACCTCATTCCAATAAAATAACTATTATAATATATGTTAAATTTGATGAAAATATCTTGGCATGTGAAGCTTATTTATTATTTGTTCCTTCTTTGGTGTCCATGTCATATTCTCTTCCCAAATTTTCTATCATTGATGCTATTATGCTTTCTTCTTCAAAAAAATATGACGAGGATGGAAATACACCTTTTCCTACTCACCTTCATCTATATGATTCCATTGAACATAGACCTACACCAACACCACCTCTTTCGACATGGGTATGTTCAACATGTGAAGCGCCTGAGAATATTTATGGTGATCCTTCGTATCAACATTAGACATGTTCATAGGTCTAGCAATCCTACTCAATTTTGGATCAAGTTTCAGAGACTCATGATCCAAAAAAATTTGTAGAAGCTTCTAGCTATAACGACCCCAATCATTACGACTACAAGCGACGTAATTATTATTATTATTTTTTCTTTAACTTTAAACCAAAAGGAAATCAAGACAACAAGTAATCAACACAAATTCACGACGAATAAAACATACACATTAAGGGAAAATACCACCAATAACCCAGCATATTATCACATCAAGCAACTAGATGAACATGTGACACAAAGGACAATACAAATGACTACCCACCTGACATAATCTAGACAACGCTTACATTCCAAGCACAATATCCACAATCCTGACACAATGGCCCCAACGACTAGTAACTAGAAACCTCTATGGAGCACAAAACCAAACACCTTAAGTTTTTAAAAAACCAAGCACCAACATCAACTACAACGAACAATTCCCACTTCAGGAAGCACACACTCCGACCAAGTTATCATTCGCCTCTATCCATCAGAGCATGCAATTATCCCCTCATCAAGAATCATGTCATCAGAAGGTGATAGGCATGAAAATAACCCTGGCACAACCTAACATATCTAGACAACAACCCAAGAAATATCCAACGCGCTAGGAGAGTGAAGTAATTAAAAAAAATACATGAAGACTATACCCATGCACCCAAGCAACCAGTCGACAAGACATAAGGTTACATCACTCAATTAAATTGCACAAGCTATTAAAGAACTTTTCCATCAAACCATAACCATTATTTGTTAAGCATTATTTCTAAGTGCGAAGGAGTGAACTATTATAAAAGTTACTATTATCATAAATGTGACCATAAATTTGAACTATTATAAATGTTATCGATGTCCCAAAATAATATTTCGGTCCAATCATATTCGTTGTCTATAGAAATAAGAGATAATAATTCTATTAACACTAATGATATATAATAATGAATAGTTGTTTAAATATAGTGCTATCCCTTACTGAGATCATTGTCTAAAAAAATAATTAATAGTTAGAAAGGAAAATAGCAAGAAACTAGATTATGTATCACCGTCATGAATATTTTCTTCATTAACGCACTTCCTTTTGAATCCTTACTATCATACAACAATTTAAAATCAAAAATATAAAGTTGTTGTCATTCATTTGCTATTCTGAATTTCCATTCGCTGTCAATTGTATGTAGTGCTAATTCAATTGCAATTCTAAATTTGCGTTCGTTGTCTATCATATAATTCATGTCACTGTCTATATAAATGAGATTTGGCTATCTATTAAATAGATGGAATCATTGTCTTGATACATGAGAGTCCACAATCCACTAACATATAAAATTAAGGGAAATTGTTGTCAACCACAATCTAGTTGTCGACGGATAATTTTTACTGTGTTGTTGTCTATTATCAATTATGTCTATTAATTATTATATTGCTGGTGTATGTGCTATTTCCATCTATTAAGCAATATATCACTGGTTTATATATGATACCGCCAATATAAATTAAATACTAAATTCATTGTGTAATTAACCATAACTAACTCATAATTATTTTCATTGTCCAAAAAGTAACGATCAATATGCTATCAATCAAATCCTTTCTAACGATTTAATCATTATGAATACCCACTCATTCTCTGATTATTCAAATCATTATATAATACATATAAGTCGTTGTCAATGTAATTTTGTCAACAATAAAGAAACGCTATCCAGATTCCCTGTGCATAGAGCATTATGAAATGCGTTGTGTATTTCATGGAAGGAAACGTAGGCATAAGTACATAATTGCAGTTAGATATAAAATCGCAACTATCACATTAAAATGAATGCAGACATATAAAAACAAAAACATGCAGGCATATATAAATATATATCATGAAATCGCCATAAATTTGTTGTCATTCACATCAACATTGCAATTAATTCATTGTTCCTTTATAAAAGGAAACCCTGTAAAAAATACATGATTTGTTATCTTTGAATTAAATGGGGTCATTGTTTACTAAATATATGATGTCGTTGCCCATTAACACTAGATATTTTTGTGCAAACCAACACTCGAAGTTAATGTTGTCTATATTATATAAAATTTTATCAACAAGTATTCAATTGCAGACACATTTTATAGGTGAAATCATGGTCCAATCACTCAATTCGTAGAGTAAATGGATGCTATTGTTGGCACAAAGATAGAGGAAATTGAATATCAATTATAAGATAATGTTGGCATAATAGATATGAGATCCCAGAGGTAAAATTGTGGTTGAATGCTTGGTAAGGGTTTAATAGCATTAAAATGCAGGTAAAACAATAATGAAATTCCTTGGTAATGTTCTACTAAAATGAAACATTAAAACCACATTTTTTCTGGCAAATGGAATCATTAATTGGTTGAAAAAAATCCATCAAACGTACCACAAGAGCATTGAATAACAGTAAAATAACAACCACAAATTTATAGCATAAAGTTACACGATCTAGCCTAGTAATATCCACCAAAACACAGTTAAAGGAGGATGAGATCATAGATGAAAAGGGAGCCATGATTTTTCTGAAGATTACCCCATTTGTGTTGAGATAATATGATAAGAAATAGATCATAGATGAATCACAGAGATAACCATTCAAGAAATGCAGAGATGAAATCAACCACCAAAAAAACGTAGATGAAATCAATCACAAGAGTGCATAAATAATATTTCAAGGAAACGTTGAGGTTTTCAGAGTTTCAAACAATCAACATAGAGGTACTTGAACAAAAGAAGGAACAAAGACAATCATTCAACCATGAATCAATCAACACATAGATAGGTAAGGGATATACAGCTGGGAAAAAATTATCGTCCACTCATCATCCATTCATAGAAAAGAAGGACATTCGAATCTATATCTCTTTAAACACCAAAGTGACGACCGTCGATTCATATCCTACACGACTTCTCAGGAACAGACTGATGATTAAATGGATAAGGGAAAAACACAAATTTCTTCGTAGTAATGAATAAAACAAACACATAAAATTCATAGCAATCAAGTTTGGGTTCGTCAAGAGAATCAATTCGAAATGAAAAAACCGTAAGGCTAGGATGACTTTAAGTTCATTTATTATAAAATCCCGAGTAAAACATATTATTTAAGAGAAATAAGTACAGTAGTGAAAGCCCAGGAACAACATTAATCTACCATTCAAAAATAAATGGATGCATACCGTAGCCAAATGTGATAGCTCTGAGTCATTGTCCTGTGCACGCTAAGTCCAACTCTTTCTTGTCGATCGATGTGACCTCATCGGTACCTAGCAACCAATGCTAGGGTTACTCTTCTTCCTCCTGATCCCCCTGATCCGCAAAGGGGCCATGCACACAATACCAAAGAATCGCTAGCATCTAGATCGCCTCACAAGGTCAAGCTACCACTCATTACCTAAGCTAGGTATCCCAACTCCCACAAGATAAGTTCATTCAAGACAAAAATTCAGCAGTGTAACGTTACACATCAAGATCAGATCCATACTCGTCCTCCTCCATCCTTTTTATAGATTTTTTAAGTCATTTCTTTCCCAAATTCCCATTTAATTTATTTTTCACTAATTTAATCAGAAAAACCTCTCGCATACAAATGTCACCCATCCCCCTAGATGCACAAGAAAATTAATTTCATCAATTATATAATTATTCCCATTTCCCTCAACCACCTAAAAGAATTCCTAAAACCGCTCCTTCGTGTCCCAATATTCTCTTACACATCTTAAATTACTTATGCCTCACTAAATTCCTAGTTGAGTTAAAAAAATAGCAAGTTCCCAAGGCAAGATTCCTTAATAAGTTATACCTTCAGCTTTTTCTTTATGTTTCCCCTTTTTCCTTTAGTTTCTTATTTCTTTTAAGTTTCCATCTTTTCCCTTTTTAACTAAAACTCAATTTACCAAGTGTAGAAAAGCAACCATTCACCCCTTTTTCTTTTTAATTAAAATAAAATTAGCATATGTAGATAAAACAATCATTTCCCTTTTAAAATTTTAATACCCCATTATAATTTGATTTTAATAATTTAATTGAATTTATTACCCCCTTCTTATTACATGTTTAATTATGATTATTAATTTTTGACCGCATGTGTTACTTAGACCTAGATTTTAATTTCACTAAGTCGGGTGACAATTTTATTAGGGAAACTGTTTTTAAATCTTACTTATCACATTATTCATTTTGAGGCTGACTAGGTTGATGCACTTACCCGTTGAAATAACGATGTGCCCTTCAGGATGCCCTAGGTTCTCCAAGGGTGCCACTCTCCTTTTTACATTTTCTTTATGCGACGTGCCCTTCAGGATGCACTACATGATCCAAGGGTGTCACTCGCCTCTTTCTATTTTCCTTATGTAACGTTTCCTTCAAGATGCACTACATGCTCCAAGGGTGTCACTTACCTCTTTCTATTTTCCTTGTGCGATGTACCCTTCAGGATGCACTACGTGCTCCAAGGGTGCCACTCGCCTCTTGATTGACTTGGTAGACATCAAAAACCCTTGGAGTCAATACTCCTCCAGGTGATCTTGTGGGANTTGAGAAAAAATTGGCAGAAGTGGTTTGGTCATCTAATATATTTCTCATTGTATAAAATATGTAATCAAAATATGGTGACTATTCTTCCTCTTGTTTCTTGCAATGATGATATTTGTTCTCACTATGTTATGAGTAAACATCATGAAGATGGTTTTGAAAAAGATTATGCTTTGCATACTTCGTCCACCTCGGGACTTGTTTATAGTTATTTGTGTTTTCTTCTTCTTCTCCTTCTTTCTCTAGGTTCAATTACTTCTCAAATATCATTGGTGATGTTTCCAGATGCACTTGGGTTTATTTATTAAAACTTAAGAGTGGATGTTTTGACATGTTTTTTGCCTAGAAGGCCCTTGTACTAAAACAATTTGGACATCAAATGCAAAGGTTAATAACAAAGAATGCAGGAAAATATGTTAACAAAAAATTCACTAGTTATGTCATTGCACATGGCACTCAAATGTAACACATTGTTCCATATACAACATAAGAAAATGGTGCCACTGAGATAAAGAATAACACATTAGAGGAAATAGAAAATTGTATGATCTAATGTAATATTTTAAGTCTTCATTATTGGGTGGAAGTTATCAATTTTGTCGATTACATAGTAAATAACACTCTCACAAATGATTTAAAAACTATAACACTTAAAAATCATGGACTAAAATTAAACCAGATGTAAGACACTTCTATGTGTTTGGGAGTGAATCCTTGGCTCACATTCTCGATGAGAAAAGGAAAAAATTACAGACTAAAAGTGAGAGGTGTATTTTTGTTGGATATTTTGAACATGTCAAATGTTACATACTTATTCAACCTCATTCCAATAAAATAACTATTATAATATATGTTAAATTTGATGAAAATATCTTGGCATGTGAATATTATTTATTATTTGTTCCTTCTTTGGTGTCCATGTCATATTCTCTTCCCAAATTTTCTATCATTGATCCTATTATGCTTTCTTCTTCAAAAAAATATGATGAGGATGGAAATACACCTTTTCCTACTCACCTTCATCTATATGATTCCATTGAACATAGACCTACACCAACACCACCTCTTCCGACATGGGTATGTTCAACATGTGAAGCGCCTGAGAATATTTATGGTGATCCTCCGTATCAACATTAGACATGTTCATAGGTCTAGCAATCCTACCCAATTTTGGATCAAGTTTCAGAGACTCATGATCCAAAAACATTTGTAGAAGCTTCTAGCTATAACGACCCCAATCATTACGACTACAAGCAACGCAATTATTATTATTTTTTTTTTCTTTAACTTTAATCCAAAAGGAAATCAAGACAACAAGTAATCAACACAAATTCACGACGAATAAAACATACGCATTAAGGGAAAATACCACCAATAACCCAACATATTATCACATCAAGCAACTAGACGAACATGTGACACAAAGAACAATACAAACGACTACCCACCTGATATAATCTAGACAACTCTTACATGCCAAGCACAATATCCACAATCCTGACACAATGGCCCCAACGACTAGTAACTAGAAACCTCTATGGAGCACAAAACCAAACACCTTAAGTTTTTACAAAACCAAGCACCAACATCAACTACAACGAATAATTCCCACTTCAGGAAGCACAGACTCCGACCAAGTTATCATTCCCCTCTATCCATTAGAGCATGCAATGATCCCCTCATCAGGAATCATGTCATCAGGAGGTGATAGGCATGAAAATAACCCTGGCACAACCTAACATATCTAGACAACAACCCAATAAATATCCAACGCGCTAGGAGAGTGAAGTAATTAAAAAAAATACATGAAGACTATACCCATGCACCCAAGCAACCAGTCGACAAGACATAAGGTTACATCACTCAATTAAATTGCACAAGCTATTAAAGAACTTTTCCATCAAACCATAACCATTATTTGTTAAGCATTATTTCTAAGTGCGAAGGAGTGAACTATTATAAAAGTTACTATTATCATAAATGTGACCATAAATTTGAACTATTATAAATGTTATCGATGTCCCAAAATAATATTTCGGTCCAATCATATTCGTTGTCTATAGAAATAAGAGATAATAATTCTATTAACACTAATGATATATAATAATGAATAGTTGTTTAAATATAGTGCTATCCCTTACTGAGATCATTGTCTAAAAAAATAATTAATAGTTAGAAAGGAAAATAGCAAGAAACTAGATTATGTATCACCGTCATGAATATTTTCTTCATTAACGCACTTCCTTTTGAATCCTTACTATCATACAACAATTTAAAATCAAAAATATAAAGTTGTTGTCATTCATTTGCTATTCTGAATTTCCATTCGCTGTCAATTGTATGTAGTGCTAATTCAATTGCAATTCTAAATTTGCGTTCGTTGTCTATCATATAATTCATGTCACTGTCTATATAAATGAGATTTGGCTATCTATTAAATAGATGGAATCATTGTCTTGATACATGAGAGTCCACAATCCACTAACATATAAAATTAAGGGAAATTGTTGTCAACCACAATCTAGTTGTCGACGGATAATTTTTACTGTGTTGTTGTCTATTATCAATTATGTCTATTAATTATTATATTGCTGGTGTATGTGCTATTTCCATCTATTAAGCAATATATCACTGGTTTATATATGATACCGCCAATATAAATTAAATACTAAATTCATTGTGTAATTAACCATAACTAACTCATAATTATTTTCATTGTCCAAAAAGTAACGATCAATATGCTATCAATCAAATCCTTTCTAACGATTTAATCATTATGAATACCCACTCATTCTCTGATTATTCAAATCATTATATAATACATATAAGTCGTTGTCAATGTAATTTTGTCAACAATAAAGAAACGCTATCCAGATTCCCTGTGCATAGAGCATTATGAAATGCGTTGTGTATTTCATGGAAGGAAACGTAGGCATAAGTACATAATTGCAGTTAGATATAAAATCGCAACTATCACATTAAAATGAATGCAGACATATAAAAACAAAAACATGCAGGCATATATAAATATATATCATGAAATCGCCATAAATTTGTTGTCATTCACATCAACATTGCAATTAATTCATTGTTCCTTTATAAAAGGAAACCCTGTAAAAAATACATGATTTGTTATCTTTGAATTAAATGGGGTCATTGTTTACTAAATATATGATGTCGTTGCCCATTAACACTAGATATTTTTGTGCAAACCAACACTCGAAGTTAATGTTGTCTATATTATATAAAATTTTATCAACAAGTATTCAATTGCAGACACATTTTATAGGTGAAATCATGGTCCAATCACTCAATTCGTAGAGTAAATGGATGCTATTGTTGGCACAAAGATAGAGGAAATTGAATATCAATTATAAGATAATGTTGGCATAATAGATATGAGATCCCAGAGGTAAAATTGTGGTTGAATGCTTGGTAAGGGTTTAATAGCATTAAAATGCAGGTAAAACAATAATGAAATTCCTTGGTAATGTTCTACTAAAATGAAACATTAAAACCACATTTTTTCTGGCAAATGGAATCATTAATTGGTTGAAAAAAATCCATCAAACGTACCACAAGAGCATTGAATAACAGTAAAATAACAACCACAAATTTATAGCATAAAGTTACACGATCTAGCCTAGTAATATCCACCAAAACACAGTTAAAGGAGGATGAGATCATAGATGAAAAGGGAGCCATGATTTTTCTGAAGATTACCCCATTTGTGTTGAGATAATATGATAAGAAATAGATCATAGATGAATCACAGAGATAACCATTCAAGAAATGCAGAGATGAAATCAACCACCAAAAAAACGTAGATGAAATCAATCACAAGAGTGCATAAATAATATTTCAAGGAAACGTTGAGGTTTTCAGAGTTTCAAACAATCAACATAGAGGTACTTGAACAAAAGAAGGAACAAAGACAATCATTCAACCATGAATCAATCAACACATAGATAGGTAAGGGATATACAGCTGGGAAAAAATTATCGTCCACTCATCATCCATTCATAGAAAAGAAGGACATTCGAATCTATATCTCTTTAAACACCAAAGTGACGACCGTCGATTCATATCCTACACGACTTCTCAGGAACAGACTGATGATTAAATGGATAAGGGAAAAACACAAATTTCTTCGTAGTAATGAATAAAACAAACACATAAAATTCATAGCAATCAAGTTTGGGTTCGTCAAGAGAATCAATTCGAAATGAAAAAACCGTAAGGCTAGGATGACTTTAAGTTCATTTATTATAAAATCCCGAGTAAAACATATTATTTAAGAGAAATAAGTACAGTAGTGAAAGCCCAGGAACAACATTAATCTACCATTCAAAAATAAATGGATGCATACCGTAGCCAAATGTGATAGCTCTGAGTCATTGTCCTGTGCACGCTAAGTCCAACTCTTTCTTGTCGATCGATGTGACCTCATCGGTACCTAGCAACCAATGCTAGGGTTACTCTTCTTCCTCCTGATCCCCCTGATCCGCAAAGGGGCCATGCACACAATACCAAAGAATCGCTAGCATCTAGATCGCCTCACAAGGTCAAGCTACCACTCATTACCTAAGCTAGGTATCCCAACTCCCACAAGATAAGTTCATTCAAGACAAAAATTCAGCAGTGTAACGTTACACATCAAGATCAGATCCATACTCGTCCTCCTCCATCCTTTTTATAGATTTTTTAAGTCATTTCTTTCCCAAATTCCCATTTAATTTATTTTTCACTAATTTAATCAGAAAAACCTCTCGCATACAAATGTCACCCATCCCCCTAGATGCACAAGAAAATTAATTTCATCAATTATATAATTATTCCCATTTCCCTCAACCACCTAAAAGAATTCCTAAAACCGCTCCTTCGTGTCCCAATATTCTCTTACACATCTTAAATTACTTATGCCTCACTAAATTCCTAGTTGAGTTAAAAAAATAGCAAGTTCCCAAGGCAAGATTCCTTAATAAGTTATACCTTCAGCTTTTTCTTTATGTTTCCCCTTTTTCCTTTAGTTTCTTATTTCTTTTAAGTTTCCATCTTTTCCCTTTTTAACTAAAACTCAATTTACCAAGTGTAGAAAAGCAACCATTCACCCCTTTTTCTTTTTAATTAAAATAAAATTAGCATATGTAGATAAAACAATCATTTCCCTTTTAAAATTTTAATACCCCATTATAATTTGATTTTAATAATTTAATTGAATTTATTACCCCCTTCTTATTACATGTTTAATTATGATTATTAATTTTTGACCGCATGTGTTACTTAGACCTAGATTTTAATTTCACTAAGTCGGGTGACAATTTTATTAGGGAAACTGTTTTTAAATCTTACTTATCACATTATTCATTTTGAGGCTGACTAGGTTGATGCACTTACCCGTTGAAATAACGATGTGCCCTTCAGGATGCCCTAGGTTCTCCAAGGGTGCCACTCTCCTTTTTACATTTTCTTTATGCGACGTGCCCTTCAGGATGCACTACATGATCCAAGGGTGTCACTCGCCTCTTTCTATTTTCCTTATGTAACGTTTCCTTCAAGATGCACTACATGCTCCAAGGGTGTCACTTACCTCTTTCTATTTTCCTTGTGCGATGTACCCTTCAGGATGCACTACGTGCTCCAAGGGTGCCACTCGCCTCTTGATTGACTTGGTAGACATCAAAAACCCTTGGAGTCAATACTCCTCCAGGTGATCTTGTGGGAGGCTAAGGGCCTCTAAGGAATAAGGCCCCTCCCTTCTTGTGCACCCCTTAGAATCATCGTGAGCAACTATCATAGTCTTCCCTCATGGCATCGTGGGTCTTCTCGAACTAGTTAATCATTAACCTATAGTTCGAGCCACAATGGGAGTGCTAGTAGGTTTTGGCAGGGATGATGTCCATACCTCTCCCTCAAGTCTTTGGTTGTCCTGCGTGACCCCTCTACTCCACATGTGCATCTAGTTGGCAAGCTATCGTCAGCCTGCATCCATTAACAAATCATGTCAGCAATAATAATCAATCCTCATAACATCTAATCATATGTGGATATGTCACATCAACAACATTCAAACCCAACAATCCCATTCCCTAACTTGGTCTAGAGTCCAAGGGGTTTCATCGATGCCTCTACATCCTCCAGGTCTAAATTCTTGCACACATAGGAGAACCCAGTCAATAGCACCTGTCTATGTAATACAACTAAATAAAATATTTTCAATTCATAATATCTCATGATCATAATCAAACGACCAATAGTATAATAGTATGGATCACTTGCAAGCAAGTGTTCTCAAAGAATAAGTTCACTCAGTGCATGTAAGAGAGGGATGTTACATACACCCTAATCCAGAATCTGATCCAAGAGCCTAATAGGGCTCAAAAAGGCTCAAAAATGAAAGTGTTCAGAATTCGACGAAACCAACTCCATTGCGTCAGGCTCATTCTCCTGATTTTGTCCATATATTTACTTTCTCAAACGAACGTTGTATGTGAGAGTTATCATACTTTGACCATTTTCCCAAACAGGGAAAAGGTCAACAAGTCCAGTCAAATGATGACATCAGCATGACATCA
>JZKD02S1423761.1:1640085-1698543 GCA_000966675.3 Picea glauca | reverse complement strand
GTCAGATCATGTCAACAACATATCATGAAATCAATAGCATATCATCAAAACCACACAATATCACTGTAAATGGAAACAACTCAAATAGACCACTCCCTGACTCAATCCGGAGTCCGAGGGAGTTCCACCGATGCCTCTGCATCCTCAAGGTCCGAAACCCTGCACACTCAATGAAACTGAGTCAATAACACCTGTATACAGCAATAGTAAAACATCTTGTCATCAATCATGACGCATCATCATCAAGGTTAAGTGGTTCATCATCATAAAAATCTAGATCACTTGCGAGCAAGTGTCCCCAAAGAATAAGTTTTGTCAGTGCGCCAGAGCGGGATGTTACACATGGAGACATATATAAATCACTATCGTAAAATCACCATAAATTCGATGTCATTCAAAACAACATTGCAATTAATTTGTTGTTCTTTAATAAAAGGAAACTCTGTAAAAAATACATGATTTTCTATCTATGAATTAAATGGGGTCATTGTTTACTAAATATATTATGTCCCTGCCCATTAACACCAGATACTCCAGTGTAAACCAACACATAGGGTTAATGTTTCTAGATTATATAAAACGTTGTCAACAAGTATTCAATGGCAGTCACATTTTACAGGTAAAATCATGGTCCAATCATTTAATTCAGAGTAAATGGATGCTATTGATGGCACAAAGATAGGTGAAATCATAGAGCAATTATATGATAATTTTGGCATAATAGATATGAAATCACAGAGGTAAAATCATGGTTGAATGCTTGGTAAGGGTTTAATAACATTAAAATGCAGGTAAAACAATAATCAATTCACTGGTAATGTTCTCCTAAAACGAAACATTAAAACCATGTTTTTTCCAGAAAATGGAAGCACAAATTGATGGAGAAAAAGCCATCAGACGCAACACAAGAGCATATAATAGTAGTAAAATAACAACCATGAATTTGTAGCATAAAGTTACACGATCTATCCTGGTAAGATCCACCAAAACACGGTTAAAGGAGGATGAGGTCATAGCTAAAAAGGGAGCCATGATTTTTCTGAAGATTACCCACATTATTGTTGAGATAATATGCAAAGAAATCGATCAAACATGAATCATAGAGATAATCATTCAAGAAACACAAAGATGAAATCAACCACCACAAAACGTAGATGAAATCAATCACAAGAGTGCAAAAATAATCTTTCAAGGAAACGTCAAGGTCTTCAGAGTTTTAAACAATCAACACAGAGACACTTGAACACAATAAGTAGCAAAGAAAATCATTCAGCCCTAACTCAATAAACACAGAGATAAGGGATAAAAAACTGCGAAACATTTATCCTCCATTCATGATCCATGCACAAAAAAGTAGGGCATTCAAATCTATAGGCCTTTAAACATCGAAGTGACGACTGTCAATTCGTCTCCTGGATGACTTCTCAGGAACAAACAAATGACTAAAGGGATAAGGGAAAAAACAAAAATTTCTTCGTAATAATCAATAAAACAAACACAAAAAATTTATGGCAATCAGGGTTGGATTCGCCAAGGGAATCAATTTGAAATGTAACAAGACTAAGGCTGGGATGACATTTTAAGTTCATTGATTATAAAATGTTGAGTAAAACATAATATTTACACCAAATAAGTACAATAGTCAAAGCACAGGAACAATATTAATCTACCATTCAAAAATAAATGCATGCGTACCATAGCCAAATGCGACAACTCTGAGTCATTATCCTGGGCGTGCTCCATCCAACTCTTTCTTGCTAACCAATGTGACCTCACCTATACCTCCCAACCAATGCTAGTGGTACTCTTCTTCCCCTTGATCCCCCCAAGCCATAAAGGGGCCATGAACACAATACCGGAGAACCGCTAGCACCCAACTCACCTCACAAGGTCGAGCTACCACTCGTTACCCGAGATGGGTATCCCAACTCCCACAAGATAAGTTTATTCAAGACATAAATTCAGCAGCGTAACATTACACATCAATATCCGATCCATACTCCTCCTCCTCCATCCCTTTTATATAGTTTTAAGTGATTTATTTCCCAAATTCCCATTTAATTTATTTTTCATTAATTTAATAGAAAATATATCCCTTGTACACATTGAAGTTCATTCTTGCATAGATAACTTAGTCACAAGTAGGATTGAAGTTCATTCTTGTATAGATAACTTAGTCACACATAGACTTATAGGGGGATTAAAAAGAACCATAAGATATTTCGATTTCCTTGGTTGCCACATGGATGGCTTAAATTTTAGCATTTGAATTTCATTAAAAGTTTTTTCTTTTACAAAAACATTGTGTTAATTCGAGACTAGAAGGCTATTTAGAAAATCTTGGAGTATGCTCTTTCCTGACACCCTTGTGTGATTTTGGAAATCATAAAAAGAGATTTCTTGAAGAAACCTCCATCTCCCTTTAAAATCAACCATTTTAGGAGAGGAAAATACCACTTAGCATGTTTTTGAAACATAATCTCAAATAATTGTAAGGGCCCATACATGCCCACATGTGCACAATCTTAGGATAATTACAAATTCTTAGACTAAATCACTTAAGAAGTTTAAAGCATTGTAAGGTCCCACACATTCCAAAATGTTCACAATCTAGGAATAGTTTCAAAGATTTATTATATCATATAACATCCTAGGGAGATTAATGCTCAAGATTAAGGATTCACATGTCCACCATGCTAGTTGCCTAGGGATTTTTCAATTTTTGCAAGGAGTTTTTGTAAAATATAATAAGTTAGAAGTAAGCAACAAATTGTAAAGGATCAAGTGATGTCCACATACCAAAATTTTCTCACTTAACTTATTAAAAATTCATCACTCACCATCACTTCTTGCACACATCACATATTCAAAAGGTTTTTCAATAGGTAATTGAAACGATATTATGCTCTTATCATGCTCATAAGCGATTTGGGAAGATCATAAGGGATTCATTTATTTAGAAAAGATATTTTTGTGCACACCATTTTTAATCAACGAGGTTGGCCCATGACCCCAACTTCACAACCCAATTTCACATCCTAAAATAAACCATAATCAACCCACTTCTAACCTCCACATGAGGAACCCAAAATAATTTCGTAGTCTAATTTACTATTTTGGTGATAGGAATCCAGATAACTCCCCATCATCATATTTTCATTGAAACTTAGAAAGCTGTGAAATAGGATACCGGAATCCTCTCAATCAAGCATTCCTACACCATAAGACATGGAGACACTCATGAAGAGTCTGAGGCCGAGGTCCAACTATTTTTTTCATGTCTCCTTGGGTCACCCAACCCTTGGAAATCATCCAACTTGTGACTGATTTCTGAGGCCAAAAATCTAAATGTCATGCTTGATCGAGGTGACGTACTGGCCAAAATATAGTTTTCATCTACCGAAGGTGGTGGTTGTGGGTTGCAATTGCACCTCAATTATAGTTTGAACAATTGTTGGGAAATATTACCAATACTTTCGGGATATTCCCCCTTCATCCATCATTATAAATAATTGTTCATCCCTTCACTAGTATCTCTTCAAGTGGGTTCCAACCCCATTGTCGAGTGATTATTTTGGAGGTTCGATTCTATTTGAGAATAAGGACATTACGTTGGATAGGACATGTTCATTATGTTTTATATTCCCCCACATGGAGTCAGAAAAACAACCAAACTACGAGTTACATTGTTGTTTTATGTATTATTATCACCATTTTATTACATGTGATTTTTGAATGCATTGTTTTGGTAATCTGTAAAGAATTTATTCTATCAATTATTTTCATCACCACCATTACACAACCACACATATTATAGAACTATATAGGAACCGCAACAGCCCTACTATTCTATACACTTGCAAAATATTCCCCCAATGTTGGGAGGTATCCCCCACTTGGTCGATACATCAACACCACATTCACATACACCAGTTAGTTCTACAGTTATAGGATCTTCCTTGCTCATTTCTAGCTTTCTCGGAAACACTATCCAAATAACTCCACCTACTAGTCCTCAACAACAAGGAGGAAGACGTCAACCTCTCACAAGGCACAAGCTCCCAACCATCCCCACAAGGATAATTTTACCAACCATCACATACAATGGTTGCTACTCCCCAATCCATGCCATACTTGGAGTCTCTCAATATCCCATATTTAACCAAACTAATTTATGATCCCATATTACATGACCGCACTTGGCCAAATATGCCTACTAAGCTACCTTCTAATATTCCCAAATTTGAAGGAAAGAACGAAGAAGACCCAACCAATCACATTATTCATTTTCACCTGTCGTGTTCTTCCAATAACATTATGGAATAATTTGTTCTCTTAAAATTGTTCCAAATAAATCTCATTGGTCCCTATGCTAAGTGGTATGTAGATGATAAAGTTGGGTCCCATTGAACCTTTAATCCATTGGAGAAATCCTTCTTATCCATCTTCCAACTCCCAGTGCGCCATGACACTGGCTTGGAAATCCCATCAGAATTCAAGAAAACATCGGTCATCCATATATCCAATCATATTCATGAATGGAGAAGAAGAAGAAGTATCTACAAAGTAGATACTACCCCACAACAATGACTAGATTGGTTTATCAAATCATTAGTCCCTCTCCTCGCCAAGGATGTTTCCACTACTTTCCATCAAATTGGAGACGATGCCATCACCAAGGCCCAAAAATTTTACTTCATATACTCTCAATCATGGTACCCTTATACAATATTACTCGATGCTCCTCTCCCTCTATCGTTTGGTCAAGAAAAACCTAGAACATCTCATGTTCTCGATGGGTTGATTTGGTCCATAGCACATATCACCCACATGCTCAATCAGTACCCTATTTTTGGGCCAATACTTACCAACCACCATATGGGGGAAACCCATACTACCCTTCCCCACCACATCAACCACCATTCATGGCACCCCCCCTCCAATCATGGGGCCACTAGTACCTGAACCCCCCATTCACCCAGTACTGGTACAATAAGAAGTAAATTTTCCATAAACAACATATACTCCTAACCGTGTGGGAGGTACCTCCACTTCATACAACCAATACAAACCCCCCAAGGTAACCCTTACTATCCCTTCCTTAGTCCTCCTCAACCTGTTTCCCCAACACATGGCCAACATCAGGTAGGGGTAAATTGTATCCAACCATCACCTAATCAACAAGTTAAAGCATTTGAAACACTGAATAAATCCAAACTCCCTAATCAACCCAATAGAAACCGAAGAAAGGGAAAGAATAGAAATTAAGGATAGGGGGGAAATGCCCAAAAGTCAAATCCCCCACCTAGGGGCAACCAAAACTAGGCTAACCAAAATCCCAAGGGGGAAATAACAATGAAAACCATTCCAGGGAAGGAATAATAACCTTCAAACCAATTTCTCATGTGCATTGTGTGGAGAGTACGACCATTACACCCATCATTGTCCCTAATTAGTTGATTACAAATGAATGAATGAAGCTATGAATCCCCACTCTCCTTCCCCTCAAGGGCCACTGCAGGTACCTCCTAACTATATGCCACCATCACAACTAGTGTTTTTACAATCTAATCCCTCACCAAGGGGCCATAAACACACAATTAGACACCACCGCCATCCCACAACATATAGGAAATTTCCCTCCTCCTGGCCAACCACATACTAATAATTCATCAAATCAAAACATGCTCCTCACTATAGAATGCGAAATCCTCTTAGAAACTCGCAGTTGTCAATATAGAATTCCTTCAGAATCCCCTCAAACCACATTCCATTATCTCCAATTTCCAGTCGAACAATATTTAATGATTCCTCATGCCAACCTGGAAGGAACCATTTAAATTCCTCATGCACCATGATGCAGAAACATGCATAACCCACATGCCTAGGCTACCCACAATTATAGCCTTGTTGACGACCCTGCATAATCCCCCACTTCCATGTTAGTACTTGATATTCTCCAGACATATCTTTCCCAAATAAATATGTTTCTCTCTCAATTGGATGCATTCTACCTAACAGGCACTCGTCTCATCACTTTTGACTTAGACAAAGAAGACCCACGTCTCCCATTCCAAATTATGGTCAGGATCAGAAAAATCATTGTTCACCATTGCATCATTCATGAGGGGGAATACACTTGCATCATGTCCAAACACGTATGGAAACAACTGGGATCCCCTGATTTAGTCCCCTCAACCATCACCCTTCGTGTGTATGATGGGATACCTTCCCAACTAGAAGGTCTTTACCACAATTTCCTCGTCAAATTAGGGGGAAAAGCCATCCTTATTGATATTGAAGTTGTAGATGCCCCACTAGACTATACTATCCTTTTTGGATGAAGCTACATGTATTCCATGCAAATAGTATCATATTTTGTATTTCACACCATGCTCTTCCCTCATAATGGAAATATCATCACTATTGAACAATTGATCCATTATGAACCTAATAAGTCAGGGCATATCAATAACATCCTCCCCCTTATCCATTTGAGGGATGATATTTTACCCATGGTAGATGTTGGACCATGAATATTTCATGACCCGTCCTTAATTGGTTCATACCAATGACACACACCTCCTACCCCAAGTGGAGATCAAGTCTGCATCATCACTTCATATGGTAGAGATATTCTTGATGATCATCCCATAGAGGAATCATTGAACCCCATCCCTAATTCTACACCACAAAGTCTTACTGAAGAACACCCCTTATATTTTTCCTCGGAAGAACCATCCAATAACCTTCCCATGACAGATCAACTCCCTATTTGGCAAATAGTCCCACAAAAACTTACTCAAATACCCTTCTTTTACCCACCACCTGGAGTAAAAACATACCAAGTTGTTTCTACCCTCACCTTACTAAATATGGTGATAGCCATCTCGATATGGTATCTCGAACCACCACCTATGGTAGAAATTTGTATCTCTCCCACCTCAACCTGTGGCTTCATGTCCACAACCAGTGGATCAAACACCCACTCACCCAACTAGTCACATAATTTGGGGAACTACTACCACTACATGAAACCATGCTCATAAAGGGGTAAACACCACAAACTAATGTGGTGCCAAGAAAAAAAAATATCCCCCTCTCCCTTCCCCACCATGCATCCAACCCCCATGTGCACATTGCAATAATGTTGGACACACCACCCACCCTTTCTTTGGATTTCATAAATTACAAAATCACATTCAACTTACCAAACCAACACCCCTACTCCCTACCCTTGCAATGCCACCACCCCTAGAATAATCCTCTTATACAAAGACAAAATGCCATCATATTAACCATGCAATATGTGGTGAGTATGGCCATTACATGCATCATTGTTTTCACATGCCTACCTATCGGGAGACTCTGAGAGAAATAAAACAAACACCAATACCAAAACCCTCTCAAGCTCCCCACACTACCACTAATAGGAAAATGATTATTATGTCTCCACCTCAGTAAAGGAATGTCTATGATTCACCTGTGTGTTATGTTACCAGATAGATCATTGCACATATTGATTCTCACTCATTATTGAGGGATGGTCACACTATATGGATTGCATCCCACCCATTACACCACAAGTAGAACCCTATACGGACCAGACTGTGCACAATTCCCCTCCTAGAAATCACAACATACCCCCTCCATAGACCAACTTCCTTCCTTTGAACACACTAGCCATATTCATTCCACCAAGATGCACATACTTCCCACCAAACCCCCCAAACTCCTATGTAACACCCATTTACAAAATTCCCCCTCCCTCACACTATCCCACATCGAATTTATATATGGATATTTGGTTCATGACATCTAGTGTAGGTTCTCATTCCTCCCCCCCCATAGGTCCATCCACCTCAGATTTGAATGATGATATCCCATCCTCTGTCCATATATTCCTCACCCATGAATCTCAATACCTTGATCCCATTGTCAAATACCCCTATTACTCCTTCATTTTTTAATCCGATGAAGACATTCTGGAATTTATATGTGCACCATATTACCCATGGGATTCCTTTAACCAATGATGATTTTTTCTTTCTCACAATTCCTTTCAGCCACACTTAAATTCCCCTATCCATGCCATTGAGTCCAAGGATTTTATGCCCCTTGGCCATGTCAACTGGTTCAAAAATCCAATACTCCCACTTGATTCTTTTGAAGAAGGAAACATGGAAAATATCTCTCCCACAATTAAAATTGACATCTCCATCAAACCTAATATCATGGAAGAAATCACTCTTATTGCCACATGTTGTCTTGAATAAATCATATCATATAAGGCCCTCTTCCAGGAATTCTGGGATGTTTTCACTTGGTCTTATAGTGAGATGCCTAGATTAGACCTGACCATTGTATAACATCACTTCGACACATGGCCCAATATTCCCCCCATCCACTAAAATAAATCACCACTTCACCCTTCCAAATCTATGGCTATCAAACCTGGGTTCGATAAACTACGTGCGATAGGCTTCATATAGCCAATAGATTACACATCACAGGTTTCAAACCTAGTTTCTACCAACACAAAATAGGGTACTATTAGGGTGTGGACCGATTTTTGCGACCTCAATCAATATTGTCCCAAAGACAACTTTCCTACACCATTCATTGACCAAGTCATTGATTCTTGTGATCTCCATGAATTTCTATCACTCATGGACGAATTGTTTGGCTATAACCATATTCAAATTCACTATGTGGATCAGTACAAAACTGTATTTAAAAACCCCTAGAGTATATTTTCATAGAGTGATTCCCTTTGGACTAAAAAATGTCGGATCCACCTTCCAATGTGCCATGAAATATGCCTTCCATGATATATATCACATTATTCTTGCATACCTGCATGATCTCGTTGCTCATCCTAAACAACTCTCCCAATACATAACAAAATTATGGATCATCTTTAAACGTTGTCAATGATACAAATATTCATCTCATCCCATTGAAGCACATATTTTGTGTCATGACGGGCCTCCTATTGGGCTCCATCATCTCCCAAAAAGGTATCATCATCTTCCCCCTTAACATCCATGCCATCAAGGAGATTCCTCCTCCCCAAAACCTATGCCAATTGTAGAGCCTCCAAGCCAAAGCTATTTTTTTACAATGTTTTGTTCCCCACTATGTTATTCGTTCCCATGGCTTCTTACACTTGCTATAACGTGATGTCCTGTTTCAATGGGACCAACATTATCAAGCTATTTTCAACCCTCTCAAATAAGGACTCAGTAAAGCACCCTTAATTAGTCCCCCAGACTATGATAAGGATTATATCATGTACTTGATTGCCTCCAAAGTTTTAGTTGTAGGAGTGCTTGTTCAAGTAGGAAATGACCATCACGAACATGTCATCTACTATATCAGAAAAAATCTCTCAAGGCCCCCTCTCAAATACAATCATGAGGAGAAGCTTTCCCTTGTCATCATCCTGGTAATTCATAATTTGTGTCACTACATCTTGCTTAGCACTACCATAAAAGTGGTTGATTCTAACATTATTCTCTATCTTCTTAGCCGCTATCAGATCAATGGAAAATTCTCTTGATGGATCGTCATCCTCCAAGAATACAATCTAGAGTTCGCTACTCCCAAAATAAAAAAATCCCTTGCCTTAGCAAAACTCATGGTCGACTTACCATATAACTCATCTGAAACCCATGTCAATGAAATCTTCCTGGATGAACATTTATTACTCATTTCATCTAATGACCCATGGTATGAATATATCCTTGTATATCTTTGAATGAAAAAATTAGGCCCTCACCTCTCCCAAGATGACCACCATTGGATCTTTCACCAAGCTTCATGATATATCCTCATATGATAAGTGTTATACCATAGAGGCATTGACACCATTCTCTGACGATGCCTCTCCATTGAATAAGTAGATAGAGTGATCAATGATTGTCATAGTGGAGCATGTGGACATCACCTTTCTAACATGTCCACTACATATAAAATAGTTTTCATGGGGTAATTTTGGCCCACCCTATTCAATGACTACATCCATGTAGTCAAGCACTATGACAAGTGTCAGTTATACGTCCACAAATCCCAAGCACTACCTTCCCTTCTCCATCCAATCATCATTGTTGGCCCTGTTTTCCCCAATTTCTAGGGATAACTAGGAGATCATGTCTCGAGGCCCACAGGTCCTAGACATGAACAATCGAGAGAAGGATTGACCTGAGAATGGCCCTGGAGGGCCCATCCTTTTCTTCTTTCATCAAATTCATCTTTTCATCAGTAACAACATCCATCACCATCGGCTTGGTCCTATATCGGAGAAGGCTCTTGCTCCATGAGGTAGTTGGTCCAGGTATCATGGTATGTGTCATTTTTTATCATTATAACCTTTGGATATATGCATCTGATTCCTTTTATCTCTCACAACTGCTTGGATCTTACATTAACCCACTTGACCATGTTTGGGGAGATTGATAGGGTGTTCTAGCAAGCTTGTACCCATAGCTTTTGGTTTTCCACTAGGGGGATTTTTGAAGAGCCATCATGTACTCCCATCATACCACCATTTTTTCATCTTATATCCCACTCATTTATCCCATTCCACTTGTCTGGACATTGGATTGACCTATTTGTAAGGTTGCACCTTATCTTGTGGAAAGAAGGGGATAAAGGCCCAAAAGGTAAAAGCAGCTAGTAAAAGATAAAATCCTAGAAATAAAACCTCGATATGCTTTTCCCAGGGATCCCCGAGAAGACAATAAAAAGCCTCTCGGCAAGAAACAAGAGGGACCCAAAAAATAACAAACAAGACCTAGCCAAGAGGATAGGGGGTCTCATAAAAAGACAACCTATTAGGTTCATGGGTAACTAACAGTATGAAATTGTCACCATCTGGTTACCATGCCAGAGAAGTGACCTTTGGTTGCATGGCCAAGGGAAAGGGGGTGTCATCACAAGATAACCTTCTCATCTCTATGAAAGTACTTGTGGGTAACACTGTCAGCTCTGGTCACCATGCCAAGGCAGTGTCCTCTGGTTAGCCCTTGAATAAACAAAAAAAAAGAAAAGAAAGAGCAAATAAATAAAAGAATAAAGGCAAGAATGGACTTGGAAAAAATTGCATCCATGACGGGTACATCTCACCTTCTACAAAGGCACCCACAGATAACATTATGCATCCCTGGCTCTCACTCTACCCACATGTCTATGACTAATGAGCCCATGGAGGGCATAGTTTTTGATGTGCAGGACCATGCCCGATGGACAGGTACCATTTGGACCGGTACACATGGGGAGATGATTAGTTCGAACATCCATGGGGATGAAGATCCCATCAGATGGTTGTTGAGATCCCATCAGAGGGGTAGAGACAGGAAAGTTTTTTACTGAGGTTTTGCACCAGAGAAGAAGAGGATGTTTCACCAGAGGCACTTTGGCAGAGCCTGTCCTAGTGGGAATGACCCCTTTTGAGTGGAACATTGGCCTTGGAAGTCTCAAAATGCCCCCATCCTCACGATGATGTCATCCGACTTCATGGTCATTCTTAGAGGCAGACTAGGCAACAATGGCAAGTGTGGCATGTTGGAAAGGCCCCTGGGGGGATAATTTTTTTCTCCTGGTTGTCTCATCTGCCCTAAAATGGGATAGCACCTCCCTTGAAGGGGATTTTACCTTTTTTACAGCTCAGTTAGGGTTTTAATTTGACAATTTAATGTAAAAACAATATTTTGGTCTTGTCGCCCATTTTTATGACCTAAAATTAATTAAGGTCATTGATACACTATATATTGAGGGTTTTCACTCTCATTTTAACAGAACTCATGACTCACTCTCCTAGTGAGGTCTTATTTTTGCACCCTATTAGGGTTATTGGCGGATTTGATGAAGACACACTTGTTTAAAGAGGATATTTTCGGCATTCTATGGTGTTTTTCTTGAAGGAAGGTTTACAACTAGGGTTTGCATGGTATTTTCTTGATGATTTGTTAGTGTTTTTCTGCAAAACTTCTTGATTGAATGGTTGTAGTCTAATTTCTTGCATCTATTTATAAATATTGTTGAATCAAAACCCTTTGGGAAAAACACACAAGTAGGTCATTGTTTCATGTCCCCTGATAGAAAAACCTTTTAGCCATTGAAGAAGAAGAAGAGATCCTAGCCATAGCTACACTCCTTCTTTCTTCTTCCCTTAAGCTAGGCATACCCTTGAACTTCAAGAGAAATAGGAAATCCCAGGCCTAGGTTATCTACACCTAGGGCCATTTTATTTTAGGGTTTCATGAAAGATCCTTCCCTTAGCAACACTCTCCCTATTTAAACCCTCTTGTCTTGATTTTTCTTTTCATTGAGCTAGCTATTTTCCGGGAAGGAGGAGAGAGAACGAGTCCTTGCTTTAGTAACACCAGAGTGAGCCTCTCTTCCCTAGGGTTCCATCTTTAAGGCCCTACTTTAGCAACACCTGGAAACCTTTCCCTCTTGTCCTTTAAATCTCATCCCATTCAACTTGTGCGTCCTTCACCTTTTTGACTCCATTAACCCTTAGGCATTGATATTGAGCCTCCAACGTTGAAGTGAAAGTGATCAAACAACTCTTGAAACCTTTTATAAATTGAAACCCTAACTAAATACTAACCCTAAAAGGATGACATCACCCTTGGTTATTTCATCTTGATGCAACAATTTTCATTTATTAGACAATTGGATGGTGTTTAAATCATTTATTGAATGAGGAATTGATTGGATACATTGATTGCTACATCATCTTGATATTTATTGGTGAAGTGATATTATTTCATTGCTATATCAACAAACATTGACTTCGTCAATATTCATTGTTATAATTGCTTATATATTGATATCAGATAGTCTTATGAAGTACTAACCCATTGAATCATAGCTTGCATATATATTGGTTTGTTGTTACTTTGTTCTAGGTAGTTGTTCTTCTTTGGGCCTACACTTCATTATTGGTTGTTTAGATGGGACTATCTGTTTTGGTGGTGACCTATGAAGGGGGAACTTTGAATTTTAAACTTTTACTTCTTCGAAACTTCAGGTTACTGGGGACGTCTCCCCTGGGCATAACCTCCCTAAAGAGAAAGAACCTCCCCATCATGGTGACATTGGGTGGGATAGGTTCTTGTTACGCCAGTTTGGCCTTCTACTTCATAGCCATTTGACCTAGCTACAAACTATGTGATAAAATTTTGGCACCATTGTTGGGGAACACTGAGTCAATTCTCCTCAAATGACAAATATTTTTGGTAAGCCTTTCCTTAAGAGCCTTATATTACAAGCTTACCTGATGACTCCACTAGGGTGTTTTCCCTTATCGTTTGATAGTTTCAGGCAAATTATCCGGCGGCTCCACTAATATTTCTCAGGGTGCCACCTTACTTTCTATGATATTTCCAAGTTATGGGATCCTGGAACACTGGGAACAAATGTATCCGAGTATTTATTACAAAATTTTTCAAGGATACCAAATTGCTTTGATACAAAATGGCTAAACAACTCTCCAACGTTTTTGGGCCTCCCAACTCCTCACATAGTAAATGTTTTGGAGTATTTGAGCGAGATAAAGTTGGGAGGAGAGGATGCTCTTATAAAATTGTTCTTACTCACTCTGCCATCCTACTTACAAGATTATTTTAAGAGTTGTTGAAAGGGAAGGGGTATATCATATTTCATACACCTCATCAGTAGGTTTATAGACCTTACTAAGCCAAATTTCCAATTGTATGAAGATGTCCTTCAAAACCTCATGGTAGCCTTATACCACAAAGGATTCACCATTGAGATTGTAGAAGATCTCAGGAAAGCATATCATGATCAATATAAAGAATCCTTTGATATAAAAGATGAGATTTATGAAGGCCATTATCAACCCCTTGAAGAGGAGCAAGACCTCTCCCATAATCTAATAGAATTCAACAAATATATAACTAGAGACGTGAGTTATGAGGATGAAGCACCAACAAATGCTCCTCAGTCTGAGGAAGCTCTCCAAGATCCTGTCCCTCTTGCAAAATATGAAGAGAATGAGGTAAGTGATTTTCCTTTCTAGTTATTTTATGATACCTTGTTCTATGACTCAGAGAGTGAAGAAGAAATGTAACCCTTGGACAAGCTAGATCCCCTATGTCTCAAGACTAAAGATGTAGAAGTAGATATTCCACTTGATGAAGCTATCCAAATACTTGAATCTCTTGCACAGGAAGGATTAAGCAAGGTGAATTATTCCCCCTTCCAAGTTTTCAATATTTCTTTACCTTATGACACAGAGAGTATAGAAGTATTGGATGTTTTGACTCCTCCATGTTATGATATCAATACTCACATAATTGATTTTGATGAGTTCATACATGTTGGGAGACGTAGGTGGGATGCCGTTAGTTATGATATGGATCCCATCTATGACATAAAGATTCATCTCCGAGTGTTGCCTTTGCATTTATCACAGCAAGCTCTTGACCAATGGCAACAAGGAGATGAGATTTTTACTGGCTCTCCACAAACACCCAAGGTTGACCGAGTATAGTATTTTCCTGATGATTTTTGATCTTACCTTGAGGCCTTTGATGAGTACTCCTTTGAGCACTTATATTTACCCTATAAATATGACTATCAACTGCCACTATGCTTGGATTTTGATAAGAGAAAAGACAATTTTTTCCTAAAGAAGGATTCTCATGACCTTTTTCTCCAGCTACCTATTATTACTTTAATGTGATTTTCCATTAAAGGTGTAGTTGGGAAGTATATTTTTAATGTTCAGTTTCCTCTTAGGAAAACCCTAGACTTCAAGGGTTGGTTTGTTACTGCAAGTTTGTTATCTTAGTTTGTCAACTTTCCATTGATAGTTTGCCAATCATCTACCAAATCTTTGTCAATCCCTTCCCAGAGTTCACAGTATGAGAACATCTTAGATAGCCAATGTGCTGACCTTTTGAGTTAGTTCTCTAAACCTTGGAATTTTCTTGACCCTTTCCTAAAGTGGATTCAATACTTTCCCCAAAGATGGACTTGGAAAAATTTTATCCTTCCCACCCGCCTCCATGAGTTAGACTTTCAGATTTCCGATGATATAATATATATTCTAAATCATTACATTTTTGTGCTTGATTTATCACTATTTTGGTTTATGATGAAGCACAAGGGCAGGCATCATGGGACATTACTAGATTGGCTACACTGGTCATTTGACTACATCGAATATCTAGCCAACAGGTAGTTAAAGGTAGGTACTTTGCTTTACATTTGCATATTGATTGTTTTACTTCAGTCTATATATATATATATATGTTTATATATGTTGGAGTGGCATTACTACCCCATTTTTTTTACTGATGCTTCTATCGAGTTTGAGTAGGTATGCAGGTTATGCCAGAGATGTCGAGGTTCTCATGCACTCTACGGTGAGCACATGTCCTCGAGTTGGAACCAGATGTTATCCCCAATTTCTAGGGATAATTAGGAGATCATGTCTCGAGGCCCACGGGTCCTAGACATGAAGTACCGAGAGCAGGATTGACCTGAGAATGGCCCTGGAGGGCCCATCCTTTTCTTCTTTCATCAGATTCATCTTGTAAATGGTAGCAACATCCATCACCATCAGCTTGGTCCTGTATTGGAGAAGGCTCTTTCTCCATGAGGTAGTTGGTCCAGGTATCATGGTATGTGTCACTTTTGATCATTATAAACTTTGCATATATGCATCTGATTCCTTTTATCTCCGACAACTTCTTGGATCTTACATTAACCCACTTGACCATGTTTGGGGAGATTGACAGGGTGTCCTAGAAAGCCTGTACCCATAGGTTTTGGTTTGCCATCGGGGGTATTTTTGAAGATCCATCGTCCGCTCCCATCATACCACCACTTTTTCATCTTATCTCCCACTCATTTATCCCATTCCCCTTGTCCAGGAATTGGATTGACCTATTTGTAGGGTTGCACTTTATCTTGTGGGAAGAAGGGGCTAAAGGCCCAGAAGGTAAAAGTAGTTGGTAAAAGATAAAATCCTAGAAATAAAACCTTGAGATGCTTCACCCAGGGATCCCCGAGAAGGAAATAAAAATCCTCTCAGCAAGAAACAAGAGGGACCCAAAAAATAACAAACAAGACCTAGCCAAGAGGATAGGGGGTCTCATAATGAGCTAGCCTATTAGTTTCATGGGTACCTAACAGTATCACATTGCCACTATCTGGTTACCATGCCAGGGCAATGACCTTTGGTTGCATGGCCAAGGGAAAGGGGGTCTCATCACGATCCATCCTTCTCATATTTGTGAAAGTACTTGTGGGTAACACTGTCAGCTCTGGTCACCATGCCAAGGTAGTGTCCTCTGGTTAACCCTTGAATAAAAAATAAATAAAAGAAGAAGAAAGAGAAAATAAAGAAAATAATAAAGACAAGAATAGGCTTGGAAAAAATTGCATCCATGACGAGTACAACTCGCCTTATACAAAGGCACCCACATATAACATTATGCATCCATGGCTCTCACTCTACCCACATGTTTGGACATCCCCTAGCCACATCACCTCATTTACATGGCTTGTATGAAACCTACCTAGGGCTTCCCTCTTCTTGTGGATACTATCCCAATAGGACGTCTTGTCTTTTTCTTCGATCTTGTATTATAGGTTTTTGTAATATCTTTGAGTTGTTGAATGATAGATTAGAGTTTATATGCATGTGTTTGATAATACTAATGATGAGATGTGACTAACATTGCTATGATCCCTGTGATTAATGAGCCCATGGAGGGCATAGTTTTTTATGTGCAGGACCATGCCCTATGGACAGGTACCATTTGGACTGGTACACATGGGGAGATGATTAGTTCATACCTCCATGGGGCTGAAGAGCCCATCAGATGGTTGTTGAGACCCCATCAGAGGGGCAAAGACAGGACATTTTTTTACTAAGGTTTTGCACTAGAGAAGAAGAGGACGTTTCACTAGAGGCACTTTGGCAGAGCCCGGCCTGGGGGGAATGACCCCTTTTGAGTGGAACATTGCCCTTGGAAGGCTCAGAACATCCCCATCCTCACCATGATGTCATCCAAATTCATGGTCATTCTTGGAGGCACATTGGGCAACAATGGCACGTGTGGCATGTTGGAGAGGCCCCTGGGGGGCTAACATTTTTCTCCTGGATGTATCATCTTCCCTAAAAGGGGATAGCACCTTCCTTGAAGGGGATTTTACCTTTTTTACAACTCTGTTAGGGTTTTAATTTGACAATTTAATGTAAAAACAATATTCTGGTCTTGTTGACCATTGTTATGACCTAAAATTAATTAAGGTCATTGATACACTATATATTGAGGGTTTTCACTCTCATTTTGATAGAACTCTTGACTCACTCTCCTAGTGAGGTCTGATTTTTGTGCCCTATTAGGTTTATTGGTTGATTTGAGGAAGATGCACTTGTTTAAGGACATTTTTGGCATTCTATGGTGTTTTTCTTGAAGGAAGGTTTACAACTAGGGTTTGCATGGTATTTTCTTGATGATTTGTAAGTGTTTTTCTGCAAAACTTCTTGATTGAATGGTTGTATTCTAATTTCTTGCATCCATTTATAAATATTTTTGAATCAAAACCCTAGGGGACAAACACACAAGTAGTTTGTTGTCTCATGTCCCCTGATAGAAAAACCTTTTAGCCATTGAAGAAGAAGAACAAAGCCTAGCCATAGCTACACTCCTTCTTTCTTCTTCCCTTAAACTAGTCATACCCTTGAACTTCAAGAGAAAGAGGATGTCCCAGGCCTAGGTTATCTACACCTAGGGCCATTTTCTTTTAGGGTTTGATGAAATAGCCTTGCCTTAGCAACACTCTCCCTCTTTAATCTCTCTTGTCTTGATTTTTCTTTTCATTGAGCTAGCTATTTGCCTAGAAGGAGGAGACAACACGCAAACTTGCTTTAGAAACAGCGAAGTGATCCTCTCTCACCTAGAGTTCTGTCTTTAAGGCCCTACTTTAGCAACACCTTGAAACCTTTCTCTGTTGTCCTTTAAATCTCATCCTCTTCAACTTGTGCGTCCTTCACCTTTTTGACTCCATTAACCCTTAGGCACTGATCTTGAGCCTCCAACGTTGAACTGAAAGTGATCAAACAACTCTCTTAACCTTTTATAAATTGAAACCCTAACTAACTACTAACACTAAAAGGCTAACGTCACCCTTGTTTATTTCATATTGATGCAACAATTTTCATTTATTAGGCAATTGGATGGTGTTTAAAACATTTATTGAATGAGGGATTGATTGGATATATTGATTGCTACATCATCTTGATATTTATTGGTGAAGTGATATTATTTCAGTGCTATATAAAAAAACATTGACTTCATCAATATTCATTGTTATAATTGATTATATATTGATATCAGATAGTCTTATGAAGTACTAACCCATTGAATCATAGCTTGCATATATATTGGTTTGTTTTTTCTTTGTTCTGGGCAAGTGTTCTTCTTTGGGCCTACACTTCATTATTGGTTGTTTAGTCGGGACTATCTATTTTGGTAGTGACCTCTGAAGGGGGAACTTTACTTTGACTTTTAAACTTTTTCCTCTTCGAAACTCTAGCTTACCGAGGACCTCTCCCCTGGGCTTAACCTCCCTAAAGAGAAAGAACCTCCCCATCATGGTGACATTGGGTGGGATAGGTTCCTGTTACACTAGTTTGGCCTTCTACATCATAGCCATTTGACCTAGCTACAAACTGTGTGATAACAGGCCCCTTCTGTAAGTGGGGAATTGATTTTATGACTTGCAACCCCCCATACAACAATGGGCACAAATATATTGTAGTCATTTTCAACTACATTACCAAATGGGAAGAAACCATGTCCACCTTGAACAATAAAATAGACATGACTACTTGTATTTTCTTCAATCATGTCATTTCCCGCTTTGGATTTCCCCTCGAACTAATGTTCGACCACAAAAACATTTCAAGAATGATGTTTTTGCTAAAGTCTCCAACCAAATAGGCTTTACTCATGATTTTGCATGCCCCTACTACCCACATCCCAATGGGAAATTCAAAGTAGTTAATAAAGTACACAAAATAATGTTGTAGCGAATGATAGATAAACAAATCACAAATTGTAATCACATGTTGTTCTCGTCCTTATGGGAATATCATATAGTTTTCCAAATTGCCACCGGTTTCATTCTTTTCCATGTCATTGATGGGGTGGAACTCATCCTCCCCATAGAATGAGAAATACCCTCTTTATGCACCGCAATCGAGCTCCTCCTAGATACAACTCCCATGGAGAAATGGTTGTTCATGCTCGAATCTATCAACAAGGACCATCGATCATCTCTACAAAACAACAAAGTTGCTAAGAAATGGTCCAAGTCCTTCTTTGATCATCAAGTATCCTATTGATCCTTTACTGAATGAGACCTAGTACTCACCTACGATATCACTCATGATACCCTAGGCCATGGAAAATTTGAATCTCTTTCGCGAGGTCCCTATATCATTCATCATTTCCTCACCAAAGGAACTTACATTCTATATTATCCTGAAGGAGCCACACTTAAGGACCCTATCAAATGTTTATACCTAAATAAATTATACCCTTAAGTGTATCTACTCTACCTTAGGTTCTTATTATTATTTCCTAGTTTTTTTAGTCTTTTTTAACCACCTCACCCTACCACACCATGGGCCTAATCCTTTATCCTTGTTTTGATAGATGAATCCTCCATTTTCTTACCACATTGGGTATGTTGATGGTTCTAGCTATTGTAATCAAAATCTGTCTTCAGCATCTTGGGCCATTTACACCGTGGATCATGTACTACTTCACTCCAGTGGTATATGCCTCAGGCCTGCCACCAACAACCAATCTGAATACATTGTTGTCATTCAAGTCCTCTTAGAGGAATGTCACCTCCCTATTTGTCACTTAAGCATGTTATTATATTCCTGTCTCCTCATCTTGTACTTGAACAAAGTGTATTGCATCTATGATCCATGATTCTTCCACAAATACATGCTATTCAAACTTCTATTACAAAATTTTGAGTCAATCACATTTACTCATATCCCTAGAAGACTAAACCAGTTTTCATATCATATAGCTAATCAAGTACTAGATTGGTATTTATCACATTAACATACATTTCAACATCATTGACCATCCATAAATCAAGGTGATGCAGGAGCATCGCCAACCTATCAAGCGAGCCAACGCGGAAGCAAAGGACAGCTGGACCAACCAACACAAATTTTTTAAAATACTTTGGAATTGTTGCGCGATCTTAAATGACTCCTTTAAGAGAGGCACACTTGTATATTGCAATGGACCTTGAGAAGATAGCTCTCGTCCTTAGGTAGATAGACGACATTTAATTTAGTTAATGATGGTAGATAGGATTTTAATTCTAGATTTGATAGTTTAGAGTCCAAGAGGGAAAACGGATATAGACACCCTCATTGAATCATTGTATTATTATCAATTCAGGGCAGGAAGAGAAGAGAAAGCAGAGGACTGTGTGAAGAACACCCATGTATAGACATTTGAATTAATAGAAGAACTCTGATTCAAATTCATGGTTTGTGTTGATTCTCTGTGTGTTGATGTTGATATGATCATGAATTTTCATTTCCTGTCATGCATTTGCTTTTATATGTTGTGTATGTGATTTCATGGTTGAATTGAAGATGGAGAGGGAAATGGAATGAGTTTCAATTGTTTCTCTATCTGAGCAAGGATTTCCTGCAAGGTGTGCAGTCGAAAACATCCACAAGGAGTGCGTTGATGGAGGCTCAGGTAGTTTAACTCTTGTTCTTATTCACCCAAGAGTGAAAAGGGGTTGTTGAAGCCATACAAGGAGTGTGCAGGCTAAAGAGGAAGTTTCAGTTGTGAATCTAAGAAGAAATCTTTAGAGGACTACTGTCGCAGGCATGCGCAGAGTCAAAGGAAGCTCGAACAGCTAAAGTGTTTGCAGGATTTCCACAAGGAGTGTGAGCAAAGGGTTCTTATTACTAAGAAGACTGAGAAGCTGAAGAAATATTCAGAGGGGCAAAGGCCTTCAGAATTATTGAAAAGGTTGCACAGGATATTTTCATGCCAAGAAAACCCAAGGGGGGAAGGAAATCGGCGGTCAGAATTCACAGGGGAGATTCACGAAAGACCAAAAGCCATCAGATCTAGAAAAAGTTGCACCAGGGTTAAGCCTTAGTGCATAGAGGAGGAGTTTCGTGAAGGCATAGGGATATTGGAGCCATCGGGATTTTGATAGGCAAGAGAATTGATATCTTATGGGTTTTGAAAACCCGAAGGAGATCCTAGTTGTTGATATCGGGCAGGACACGTGTCAGAGGATCCAAGGGAGTCGGGGTTCAGCTCATCGTGAATTTCAAGAGTGAAGAAATCGTTGCATCAGGAATCGTGATTTCGCGATACCCAATAGGAGACAAGGAAGTGGGGACGTGGAGGAGTAAAGTTCTCACGTGCATCCAAGATCGGTATATCAGGGTTTCTGAGAAAAAGAAACTCTTGCACATTGGAATCACGATCCGCGATATCCTGACAGGAGAATCGTGCGGGCCACAGCAGGAGATAGTGGAGGAAAGGTGGCATAGTATCGTGGATTGGGAAAAGGTAAGTCCCAAACCCTTTGGATTTAGGATTCGTTATCCCACGAACTCTGAAATCCTGGATTGAAGTGATGGGGTGTGGAAAGGTTAATTCACACATGTGCATCAGAGATTTGGTGCATCGGGTATCAGGAGTTGGCAATTCAAAGTGCACGACATCGCGAGTTTCAAAATTGTGATATATTAGAAGTCCTGATAGGTACAGGAAGAAGTCAGCTTTGACTGGCCATCAGGTCTCGGGGATTCAAGAGCCCAGCGATCAACAAAGAACTTACGAAGCTGCGAGTTTTGATCTTCCAATAAGTCAAGGAAGGGGGATCGTGCAGGGGAAGAGAATTTGTGGGTGTATATTTCCTGATAGGGAAAATAGGAGAGCCTTGGAGTTCTTCGGGCCAAGGGAAGAGAAGGTCCTGTGAGAGCGGACGTGCTCCAAGGAGTGCGGCTGCGTCAGGTTTGGTATCAGAGAGGGAATATTTCTTTGCTTTCTATGGCAGAGAAGGAAATTCACCATGCCGCCAAGGAGAGAAAGGCAATCACCTGATCCAGAGGATAGATATGTGCGGAGAAGAGGGAGACAAGCACAGAATCCAGAAATGGAGAGATAGATACGTGATCTCCGAGCGAGACTAGAAGATATGGAGGCAGTGCATAGACACACAGCCAGTGCTGGAGATCTAAGTGACTCCGAAGGCGAAGTTGAATCCGAACAACAAGAAGAAGTTGCAGCTGAAGATGCGGCCAATGAGCGATTAATTAAGGCTATCGCCTGGATGAGTTCGAAAACAAAGATGCACATTCCAACTTATGAAGGGAATCTCGATGTAGAGGAGCTATTAGATTGTATTAGAGCTCTTGACACCTACTTCGACTATGAAGATATCGAAGAGGATAAGAAATTCAAGCATGCAGTTACATGCTTGAAAGGACATGCAACATTGTGGTGGGACGAGATACAAGCTGACAGACGCTGCAAGGGCAAGGAAAAGATTAAAAGCTAGGATCGAATGATTGCAAAGATGAAGGCAAAGTTCATCCCGAGAGATTATCAAATTACTCTATTCAGGAGGATGCAGAACCTGAGATAGAAGTTGATGACAGTGAAAGAATAAACTGAGGAATTCTATCGACTGAACATCAGAGCAGGTCATCGGGAGAGCAATGATGAGAAGGTTGCTAGATATCTGAATGGTCTGAGATATGACATTCAGGATGAACTGAGCATGGTAACCATCTGAACAGTGGAGGATGCTTATCAGATGGCTTTGAAAGTAGAAGAGAAGATGAGTCGTAAGCAAGGTCAGTGAGGCTAAGGCAGAAGCCAGCCAAGAGGCAAAGAAGTTTCCTAGGACAAATTCCAGAAGCCCAAGGAGGAATGAAAGAAACCTCAGGGTAAGGTTGAGAGAAGTGGGACCTCATAGAGAGGGACATATGTTGAACAGAGAGGGAAACATACATAACATAAGGGATATTATGCTGACGCAAACACTTTTCCTCATACTAGAGGTAGAGGAAGAGGAAGAGGTGGAGTCATCACATGTTTCACATGTGGGAAGAATGGGCACAAGTCTTACGAGTGTACAGAGAAAAAGAAGGACATTGGAGAAGCTCACATCACAGAAGCACAGAGGCGAGATGTTGAGGCCGAGGATGTTGAAGGCAGAAGATCGCTTGCGATGCATAAAGTCCTTTTGACACCCGAGAAAGAGGCGGAAAGTTCATTCCAAAGGACCAGACTGTTCAGAACAACTTGCAAGACCAAGGATAGGGTATGCAAGGTTATTGTTGATAGCTCTAGCATGGATAATATTGTTTCAACCGAGATGGTGGAGAAACTGGAGCTGGAGACAACTGATCATCCAAGCCCATATAGAGTTTCGTGGCTACAAAAAGGACACCAGGTAACTGTTACTAAACAATGCTTGGTTGAATTAAAAATAGGTGGATACAATGATAAGATTCTGTGTGATGTTATTCCCATGGATGTATGTCATTTATTGTTGGGTAGACCATGGCAATATGAAAGAAATGTGATTCATGATGGGAGAATGAACACATATACCCTGAAGAAGAATGGGAGAACCCATATGTTGCTTCCGATAAAGGATAAGGAGGTGAAGCCGAAAGTAAGAAACACAATACTTCTCATGAGTGGGAAGGAACTTCTTACAGAGGTTAAGAAAAAAGAATATCCACAATTCTTTGTGGTCAGAAAGTCGAGGATCGTTCTAACTAGCACAAGAGTGGACGATTTACCAGATGAGATTCAGGAACTGCTGGAAGAGTTTGCTAACATCATAGTGGACGAATTACCTCATTCATTGGCACTGATGAGGAGTGTGAGTCATCATATTGATCTCATACCAGGAGCTAGTTTTCCAAACAAAGTCGCATACAGGTTGACGCCGCAAGAAAATGAAGAGGTTAAGAGGCGGGTCTACGGGCTATTGGACAAAGGGTTAGTCAGATAAAGCTTGAGTCTGTGTGTTGTTCCAACAGTACTCAGTCCAAAGAAGGATGGAGGTTGGAGGATGTGTACCAACTTGAGAGCGATCAATAGGATAACCATCAGGTATAGATTTCCATTGCCGAGAATGGATGATCTGATGGATTTCCTGAGTGGGGCAAATTTTTTTTCAAAGATTGATTTGAAGAGTAGATATCACCAGATTCGCATGAGAGAAGGCGATGAGTGGAAAACAACATTCAAGACAAATGAAGGTTTGTATGAATGGCTAGTCATGCCGTTTGGTTTGACGAATGCATCGAGTACATTTATGAGGTTGATGAATGAAGTCCTGAGGGAATTCATCGGGAAATTTTTCATTATTTGTCTGGATGACATACTGATTTGCAGTAAATGAGAGGCTCAACATTTGAAGCATTTGGCTACAGTGATGAGGAAGCTACAGTAGGAGAAGTTGTTGATTAACATGAAGAAGTCCTCATTTATGAAGACAGAGCTCATTTACTTGGGTTTTGTTTTTTCGGCAAATGAATTAAGGATGGATCCGGATAAGGTGGAAGTGATCAAGAATTGGGCATCACCGAGAAATGTTTTCGAGGTGAGGAGTTTTCATGGTTTGGCTAGTTTCTACCAGAAGTTCATCAGGAATTTTAGTGGAATTAGTGCAACAATGATGGATACAGTGAAGAAGGAGCATAACTCTTTTCACTGGACAATAGAGGCTGAGAAGAGATTCAATCTGTTGAAGAGGAAGATCACGGAACAACCAGTGTTGGTGTTGCCAGATTTCCTGAAGACATTTCAGGTGAAATGTGATGCAAGTGGATTTTCCATTGGAGCGGTCTTGAGTCAGGAAGACAGACCAGTTGCATATTTCAGTGAGAAGTTGGATGAAGCGAAACTAAAATACTCCACGTATGATAAGGAATTTTATGCTATCATATAGGCACTGAAGAAGTGGAGGAATTACTTGATACCCAAAGAATTTGTTTTGTATAGTGACAATCATGCATTACAGTTTGTGACTCAATAGGAGAAGTTGAATCAGAAATATGCAAAATGGTTAGAGTATATGCATAATTTCACGTTTGTGATTAAACATATTTCAAGTACTGCTAACAAAGTGGTTGATGCTTTGAGTAGGAAGTGTTTGTTGCTGCAGGAATTCCGAGTCAAAACATTGGGTTTTGAAAATATCAGGGACATGTACGCAGGGGATGCATATTTTGCAGAAGCGTATGAAGCAGCCGAGAATCCATTTCTCAGAGATCGGAGTCCTTGGATAGATTATATGATCCAGGAAGGATTATTGTTTAGAGGCAATCAACTATGTATTCCAAAATGCTCCATGAGGGAGAACCTATTAAAAGAGAAGCACAGTGGTGGATTGGCAGGACATTTTGGCCATGACAAGACATTCACGAAGCTGAATGAGTCATACTATTGGCCGGGAATGCGAACATATGTCAAGCGATTTGTTGACAGATGCAGAGTTTGCCAGCATTCAAAGGGGAGAAAGCAGAATGCAGGTTTTTATCAGTCGTTGCCCATACCAGAGAGGCCATGGGAGGCGATAAGCATGGATTTCATATTGGGATTGCTGAGGACACAAAGAGGTGTTGATTCAGTCTTTGTAGTCGTGGAAAGGTTTAGCAAGATGACACACTTCATCCCATGCCAGAAAACCAGCGATGTGACTCACATCGCAAATCTATTCTTTAAGGAGGTCATTCGACTTCATGGATTGCCGAGGAGCATAGTTTCGGACAGGGACACAAAATTCATAGGGCATTTTTGGAGGACGCTGTGGAAAAATCTAGAAACTATCTTGGTGTTTATTTCTACTTATCATCCTCAGATGGATGGAAAAACGAAAGTGGTCAACAAAAGTCTGGGAGACTTGCTGAGAAGTTTGGTGATGGAGCACCACAACAGTTGGGACCATATATTTCCATAGATAGAGTTCGCATACAACGACTCAGTAAGTCGAAGCATAGGCCGAAGTCCATTTCAAGTTGTATATGACATGCAACCGAGAGGAATATCTAAACTAAGGGATTCAGAATAGACTGCGACTAGCAGTGCTAGTGCAGAAGAATTTGCTGAGGCGATGAGAGAACTTCATAGCCAGGTGAAGCAGCGATTGATAGATTCAAATCAGGATTATAAGTGCAGAACAGATCAGCATCGGAGACAACTTCAGTTTGAAGTTGGTGATCTCGTTCTGGCACATTTGAGAAAGGAAAGGTTCCCGAGGGGAACATACAACAAGTTAAAAATGAATAAAATCGGACCATGCAAGGTCTTGAGAAAATTTGGGGAAAATGCTTACGAGATCGAGTTGTCGGATGGCATCGAAATATATTCGATATTCAATATCGCAGACTTATACCCATACAGGGTTGGAGAAGCAAAGACAAGAACTGAGGAGTCAGTGATCCAGTGGATGAAACAATTGCCAGTTTCAGAAAATCCACAGATGGAATGCATACTGGACAAGAGAGTCGGTAAGAAGACCAGAAGGAAAGAATACTTTGAGTATCTGGTCAAGTGGAAGAATCACCCAGTGGAGGATGCCAGCTGGGAGAACGAAGAAGAAATTCTAAAGCATGGACAGACTGTGCAGGAGCTCATGGATAGGATCCCATGAATTTTTTCAAGTGAGGGAGTATGATGCAGGAGCATCGCCAACCCATCAAGCGAGCCAGTGCGAAAGCAAAGGACAGCTGGACCAGCTAGCACAAATTTTGGAAAATACTTTGGAATTGTTGCACGATCTTAAATGACTCATTTAAGAGAGGCGCACTTGTATATTGCAATGGACCTTGAGCAGATAGCTCTCGTCCTTAGGTAGATAAATGACATTTAATTTAGTTAATGATGGTAGATAGGATTTTAATTCTAGATTTGATAGTTTAGAGTCCAAGAGGGAAAATGGATATATACACCCTCATTGTATCATTGTATTATTATCAATTCAGGGCAGGAAGAGAAGAGAAAGAAGAGGACTGTGTGAAGAACACCCATGTATAGACATTTGAATTAATAGAAGAAATATGATTCAAATTCATGGTTTGTGTTGATTCTCTGTGTGTTGATGTTGATATGCTCATGAATGTTCATTTCCTGCAATGCATTTTATTTTATATGTTGTGTATGTGATTTCATGGTTGAATTGAAGATGAAGAGGGAGATGGAATGAGTTTCAATTGTTTCTCTATCTGAGCAAGGATTTCCTGTAAGGTGTGCAGTCAAAAACATCTGCAAGGAGTGCGTTGATGGAGGCTCAGGTAGTTTAACTCTTGTTCTTATTCACCCAGGAGTGAAAAGGGGTTGCTGAAGCCATGCAAGGAGTGTGCAAGATGAATAGGAAGTCTCATTCATGAATTTGAGAAGAAAGATTTAGAGGACTGTTGTCGTAGGTGTGCGCAGAGTCAAAGGAATCTCGAACAACTGAAGCGTTCATAGGATTTCCTCAAGGAGTGTGAGCAAAGGGTTCTTATTACTAAGAAGACTGAGAAGCTGAAGAAATCTCTGGAGGAGCATAGGCCTTCAGAATTATTGAAAAGGTTTCACGTGAGATTTTCGTGCCAATAAAACCCAAGGGGGGAAGGAAATTAGTGGTCAGAATTCATAGGGGAGATTCACAAAAGATTGGCAACCATCAGATCTAGTAAAAGTTGCACCAGGGTTAAGCCTTAGTGCATAGAGGAGGATTTCCGCAAAGGCATAGGGATATTGGAGCCATCGGGATTTTGATAGGCAAGAGAATCGATACCTCGTGGGTTTTGAAAACCCGAAGGAGATCTTGGTCGTTGATATTGGGCAGGCCACGTGTCATAGGATCCAAGGGAGTCGGGGTTCAACTCATCGTGAATTTCGGGAGTGAAGAAATCGTTGCATCAGGAATCGTGATTTCGCGATACCCGATAGGCGACAAGGAAGTGGGGACGTGGAGGAGTAAAGTTCTCATGTGCATCGAGGATCGGTATATCAGGGTTTCTAAGAACAATAATCTCTTGCACATTGGAATTGGGATCCACGATATCTCGACAGGAGAATCGTGCAGTCCACAGCAGGAGATCGTGGAGGACAAGTGGCATAGTATCGGGGATCGAGAAAAGATAAGTCCCGAACCCTTTGGATTTAGGATTCGTGATCCCGCAAACTTTGAAATCCTGGATTGAAGTGACAGGGTGTGGAAAGGTTAATTCACACGTGTGCATCAGATATTCGTCACATCGGGTATCGGGAGTCGGCAATTCAAAGTGCACGACATCGCGAGTTGAAAAATCACGATAGAGAAGAAGTCCCGATAGGTACAGGAAGAAGTCAGCGTTGACTGGCCATCGAGTCCCGGGGATTCGAGAGCCCAACGATCAACAGAGAACTTGTGAAGCCGCGAGTTCCAATCTTCCGATAAGTCAAGGAAGGGGGATCACGCGGGGGAAGAGAATCTGTGGGTCTATATTTCTCGATAGGGAAAATAGGAGAGCCTTGGATTTCTTTGGGCCAAGGTAAGAGAAGGTCCTGTTTTAGTGGACATGCTCCGAGGAGTGTGGCTGCGTCACAAGGAATCAAGAATAAACACTACACATATTTACCAAAACATCATTAGCATCATCAAACGATATACTCATATATAGATCAAAATATGTCATATATGTTTCCAATGAAAAAAATATACAACCTCTCTTAGCCCCATGACTAGGCATCATGCCTAAAATATACCCTAGTATATACAAAACAAGAGTTTAGAGACTCCTACACATCATCCAAAAAAGGGCCATGCCCATACATTCTCCAACCTCTATGGAGACCCTATCCCTAAAAAATCACCAACCCACAGGTCCACTGGTGGATATTCTCCACCAAAATGATCCCTTGGTCCCCCACTAGGGGGCACCTCCCTCACTGGTATATGACTGGTCAATATTTCTCTCGCCACCTCCGCCTATTAAACAATCGACCTCCATTTGGGGTCCCGAACTATTCACTTCTCTAATATATTCTCATCACAAATATGCGGCCACCTGTCCTTTGGAACTCCATCCAAAACCGCCTCTTGATGATTTCACAATCCCTCTACCTCCCAGACCACTGATGCTATATCATTTTCCACCTCAAAACATGTTGTACCCACCTAAGAAGCCTATGATGGCCCTGCCTCTAGATTGTCATATTGTCAACTTCTCTTCTCCTGACCTTCACCCTCCCACTCCTCCTCTATAGCTCGTACAAACTCGACCTCTGGCACGCTCGACCCAACATCTCCATAAACACACAAAATGATTGTATCAATATTTCTGACATCAAATTATTTAAAATCAAAGAACATATAAATACATAAAGTACAAAAAACTCACCTTGGTGATCCCACAACTCACCAGCTGGAAGATGCATATCCGGATGATGATGGAACTCCATCCCATGATATGGGAAATCTAGTATAATATGAGTGGTCTTCCTCTAGACCCCCTCAAAAGTAGGGATGAAATAATATCCCACCTCACCACTACCCTGGCGAGGTAGAAGTTGTGCCCACTTCATCAGTCGAGGATCACGCAATGAAGATGGATCCAGAATCACTCTTGGGCGTAGAAGGATCACCCTCTCCAAGGTGAATGAGATCAACACTGACCCGAATGAAAAATATCTTCTCCCATTAGAGACACACCTGTAAAGTTTCACTATCATTTAAGTGCTCATCACATGAGCCTAGGCATAAAACCACCCCTCCATCACTCGCTCTATGATCACTATATGAGCCCCAGAGATGCATTGAGTCCCCAATGACCTGAAAATACATACGATCATCACGCAGAAAACCTGTCCCTCCAACGAGTCTATAGAAACTATGTTGATATACCCTTGGCTCATCACCATCATCCCCGAAAAAATCCGGTCTACCATCGTTGTTACTGTCGCCCCTAGCGAAATCCTCAGCTGTGTAGGAAACTTTGTTCCCCAAAAAGGGAGCCTTGTGATGAGTTAAATGTCAATTTCCATTGTAATATGAGCATCATGCCCTCACACCTCAAATAAATGTCGCTCTGGCCACCACATCCTGATGATATAGTAGGCCATCCTATGAGAAAATTAGTGCACAATCGAAAAACCAGAGAAATACAGCTCTGTCCAAATGTCATTGAATATGAGGATCATCCCCTGTAGCCCTTCATAAATCCTCCCATTCTGACGCATGCCATTGAATCGACATAGTGGTTGTCCACTTAGTCACCTACACCAAAACCAACAAAATTGAGTTATTTTTTCTCATCACAAAAAACCCAATCACTCAGCAAAAAGTAGAATTTACTTCCCACGTGGCTATACCCCCTACAACTGCACACATTTGCGCAACTATATTTGTTACAATCATGCTCATCAACATGACTCTTGAGTCCACAATCATGTAGTTACCACATTTTAAATCCAACAACAGGCACGCGGGACATGCATGTATATCCTCGAGACAGTTGCACAAATGCACATGACTATTACTATAATAGTCGTGCATATGTGCACGACTGTTATTTTTACATTGATGCTGACTCCAACCCCCACTCTGTGTGGAAATACACATGATACTTGCACACATATGCATGGGGAATATTGAGACAACCGATAATTCTATGTGTGATTGCATCAATATTACCCACACACATGTGTGCAGGAACCACAGTTTATCCTATGTTGTCCCTCCTAAGCAATCATAAAATATACCGTATGGCCCTCTGTACGACCCCTAACCCTATCAAAACCATACCTAAAATATGGGAGGTTCTGAAATCTTATTGGGATCTCTCACAAGATGAATCCAGGTCCATAGGCTCTCGTAACACTAAAAAACACCCAAATGCGCCACTCCTAGAAATCCATAGGTACAAATATAAATGAGGTGGCATTGTGTGCCCCACACCCATATATACGCCCCTTTTGCCCACTTCCTCATCTTCATTTAGGAGCTCATGAAATCTATTTTCTACATCATTCAGACCATCGAGATCTAGAGTCTGCCACCTTCACCATTGTAGCCTTGGTTCCTCATTTCATCACCAAGCACCGGGGCCCCCTTTTTCACCCTAGGCCCAAGGACACATACTTATCGCACATTTAATTCTTTAGTAACTATCATATGTACTTTAGATTCATATATGTTTCACGTCAGGTATTTGGTTTTGCACATGAAGGTACGGGCCATCAGCCTCATTAACACATTCCCTCTAGACTGCCCCATGACCCCTTCAGGTATCTTATCACAAATGGCATATAATCACACTCTTTGCAAACATACTCATATCCCAGTAATACCCCTTGAAATTTATCCTTAGGTTCCCCATACATGGCTCTGTGGTACCATCATTGTCATTGCATTCATGTACTTTCATCTGATAGCATTCTCACCTCCATGAATTGTCACACATGTCTTTATCCCTTGGCATATCAACACTCATGTTGTTCTATCCATTAGAATTAGGATTCCTAGTAGTGTTACACCCCAATGTAATAACCTCATAATTTTTCCTCATCATCATGATAACCACCCCATTATGGAATCCCACATCCTTTTTTTGGTTACATTAAATGCACCTCTTCATTATCATTAACTCTCCATATCATCCAACATCAATTTCCCATCTTCAATTTCATCCTCCATCAATCTACTCTGTACTGAAACCCACCCATGGGCCCCTGACACTTCATTAGTTACATTCCCTACTTATTCCCCACGTGACCAAGACATACTTCACTATGTCACCCATTTCTGTATGTGTAATTTCAACTCAATTATTCTTTATTTATTTTTATAAAGCACATTCCAACTTATTTATATGTAGCATAGATTTTTGTCATCGCAACAGGTGGTGTATTTTTCCTTGGCATGGAACAACCCATGTCACCCTTGGTTGTTGCATGTCATTTTCATCACCATATTTGCAAATCTATCCCTACCATAGACAAATATCAACTATCACCAACACCATTGTCCTCAATATTTATATTATTGACCTATCATCCACTCTTTTGCAGTTGTACACATTCAACACAGTTTACCTAATATCTAGTCATCCCCGTAACACCATATTGTGTTTTATGGTTGCTTCCATTATCTCAGTTTACCCAACCAAGGGAATTTCTTACATCCCATTCAGTTTGAGATTTTTTCATGTTACCAGTTTATCCATCTTTCACCCATCCAATCGTTGATACCTGTGTGATCAAATCAAGGTCAAGAAGCCCTTTTCTTCCCGCAGTCCTTCCCCCTTCATTGTCGATGTCAAAAAAGTTTCCAGGAAGGTGGAATTATCTTGGCTCTCATTCCCCTATCAATGAGTAGTATCGAACATCACAAAAAGAGTCATTATTTCTTTTTGATGTCATTTATTCCCATAACATTTGACTCCAATAAAGTATCATGTTACAGTGGGTATTACTATGTGACCATTGCAATTTTTTAGTCATCGTCGAAGACCTATGAAGTTTTTATGTCATAGATGTGTATGATTTATCGAATTCTTACAAAAGTGTCCATTTCTCTATTTAGAGACCGTTCAGTACACAAAACCATCATCAACCATTACTGATTCCCTCGAGGGAAATGCAAACATCCACTTCATCAACACTTTTTAGTTATCATCATATTGTTTTGGTTTCATGACACAAGCATGGGCATGCCTACCTTTTTTGTACACATATTTCCATTTAAGTTTTGATAGAATGTTGGAATTAGTTTGAATCCCCTTCTCCTTCGATGGGGTTCTCTCACCATCCCTCTTATCAATAACTACAACTCTCCTATTCTTATAGAAATTTCAATAGAAAGAAACATTTATGTATTTCAGCAATACGCATGCTCCTAGCCTAACACATCAAGAGGCATATATTATCACCAAAAAAATTCTCATACAAACACAAACAACTGATGAAGAAACAATAAACACAAATACAACATACAACCAATAATTACAGGCGGATCACAATCAAAATTGGTGAGATAGGAACAAAACTATGCAAAAAAATCCTAAATTTCCTCCCATATTTAGCAAATACAACACATGCACGTCCATTCATGATAGCATAGCATACAACATGCATAGTGTGCGGTCCGTGCGACTGACAATCAAGAAACCCATGCAGATGATGAAACGACACATTGATGATTTTGGTCGGGCCTTAACCACTTTTGGGATGAATTAGATCTCAACCATCCCCCAACATTTCCCTAAATTTCCTCCTTGGGATCACTAAAAGGATGGGAGGTACCTTCAAAGGCATCCCCATTCACATTTGAAACTAGTTGTGAAATATTTAGCAATCCTCCTATAAATAGAGGATCATTGTATGCAAAAGAGGAAGACTTTTATTATAGGGTTATCTTGTTCAAATATTCTTGGAGAAATCATTTCCTCTCTCAAGAACAATTTGAGCAAGAATAATGAAGGAAAGACTTTCCTCCTCTTGGGGAGCCTTTCCATTCGTTTATTCACCATTATCAAGTTAGAATAGGAGAGTAGAATATCTATATTGAGGGATTCAAGAGCCCTCCCTTAGGAGGAATAAGGGATTCACAAATCTTACATTTCTCCTCTCGGTTTTCTCAAATTAATAAGACTAGTTTCTATTGAATACCAACTATTTTTGTTCAATATTTTGTATCTCTTGTTGATAATTGTTAAATTTGTGTTTATTTGTTTGTTTTATTTTTCTTTGATATATGTTTCATTGTTTGCAGGTTTACTAATTTGGTAACCATTGTTTTGTGTTGTTTATATAGTCCAACTAAGAAATCAAGGGTTCTTCTTTTCTCACCCAAGTGATGAAAGGAATCCAACAAAAACGATGGGGGAATATGATTCCACAAGAGAGGGGGATAAAGGGTGTCAAGGGGGTTACTTATTTCTATTAATCCAAACCATTTCATATTAATTTTTATATCCTTAGAATTATCAAAGGAAGCATTGAATACATGTAAGAGTTGTTGGTGGAAAAATTCATATCATTAGTTTATGACTGGATGATATAAGTACAACCACTTTTTGGGAAATGTGAGAATCAAATTTGGATTAGACAAAAAGGAATTTTGAGTGGGTTTTTGGGAAAAATTTTACATGTCGATTTTGGGTAGCAAGAGAGGAGTTGGGTTGTTGGAAAGAACACCAACCATGTTATCCATGGAAAGAAAATTTGTTGGGTTGAGTTTGATGTTCGAAATTTAGGTTGGGTTCCTCTAACAACATGGTGGAGATGTGAGAAAATGTTGAGGATGAGGTAATGCAATTATATTTACATTTCCTATTAAGGAAATTACTTCAAAGCCTTGATAAGGTTCATGTGAGAACTTCAAAGTGATAAGTAATGTATTTATTGACCAATCATGTACACTAGATACCTAGAGGCATGTGGGAAGGTCTAAGGGACTGCATGACAAAGAATATATATCACATTCCTTGGATTTTCTAGGTTGAGCGGAAAAATGGATTTTGAGCTATTAAGATTGGAGAGTGGAAATCCAAGAGGTTCAAATCCCCTTGTGGACTCATAACCTTATATTCGGGTTTTCTTATTGTTGAGATGAAATGAATAACATTCCCATGGATGGTAGTAATGTCCTTCATACGTAGTCATTTGGATTCTCCAAAAATAGATAAGTGTTATGTTCTATATGTTATGTCAATTCCTCCATGTAAATGAAAATTTCATTGGTGTGTTTTATTTATTTATTACATTCATGAATTATGAATATATTGTTATATGCAAGAGTATTTGGGGCTCATTATTATTAATTAATTTTGTTTGTGTTAGAGCATTTTATGCTTATGCTATTAATTTTATTTGCATAAAGGAATTTTAAATCTATTGTTTAATAAGTTGACTACTTATAATTTATGTTCCTTATATTTAAGGCCTTTGAAATATCACTCATCGTAATTATAGCAAAAGTTTGAGGCCCTAGTATTCACTAACTTTTTCATGGGAAGAAATTTGGATTTTAAAGAGATAAGAGGGAGAGAGGGTGGTAATAAGTGCTAGATAAAAGAAATGGAAATGGAGGGAAATATAATATAGTCTTGGGAGGGAAATAAAATATGGTCTTTTGGTTGGTGCATTTATTAACACCTCATCGTCTTTAAATATATACATGATCTCCAACCAAATAGTTGGAAATTACATCATTACTTGTACTCTAGTCTCTCCTTTGACACAATTAATAAAATTCTTTTTGAAAAAACAATCTATCATTCTTGTGGATCTATGCCATGTCTTATCTGTAGGTAAGGGAGAGTTAATGGTTAATTTTAAAAAAATACAAATAAAATTAAAAATCAAAACACATCACAAGTTATATAAATCAGAATACAAAACTTTTTAAACACACAAAGGGAAAAGAAATTAAATTCATATAACACTCAAAAAAGTTTACATAAACAAAATAATGCAATAGAATTATATATATATATAACAAAATTCTTAAAACCAAAAACACAAACACTCAAAGAAGTGATCAAAATTAAACTACATCGTCCTCAACCAAGTGGTTGTGCATTGCATCATTAACTTTTCTCTAGTCTCTGCTTTGAGACAACTAAGGAAACAAGGAAACACTAATTGAAAAAAGAATCTATCAAGTTTAACAACAAAAAAAAAAATACAAATAAAATTAGAAATTAAAAAATAAAAAAACCAAAATACATCATAAGTTATATAAATCATAATATAAGATACAATATAATATAATAATATTATATTTTATATATAATAATAATATAATAATATTATATTTTATATATAATAATAATATCTTTAAAAATAAAGATATAATATTATATATAATAATAAGGTTAAAAATAAAAAAGTTTCCAAAATAAAGATGATGAATAAAAGATAAGATAAGATATGATATAATATAATATAATAATATTATATATTAATAATAAAATATAATATAAGATATAATATAATATAATATAATATAATAATAATAATAAAGTTAAAAATAAAAAACAAAGGTTGAAAACAAAAAAATGTAGTGATGAAAATTAAATGGATAAAATATTATGAATAAAGATCTATAAGAATATAGATTTAGGAAACATTAAAAAAAATAAAAAGGAAAAAAAATATAATAATGAAGAAGAAAGATAAATAAATTGAAAACAACTTTAAAACAAATACTAAAAAATAAAAAAATAAATATAAAAAAGATATTAAAGTTAATGGAACACCTAGACATACCATAAAGATAGGACATCCATTAAAGAGAGGATATGGAAAAGGAGGTAGGGAAAGTCAGATGAACATAGCAAAACAAGTAAGTCCCAAGCCCTCTCCAAGATTCTCGACGAAATTAACAAGTCAACCAACTCTAGTAATCTGCAACATTCTGGTCATTATAAAAAAAATTATTTCATCTCAAAGCGCATACCTGTATTGCTCAACAAGATTACATACCTTGAATCAAAGAAGCCCATTCCTCCTCGTCCAGAGGCATTTGCAGGCATTGTGACATTGTTATTAGTGAGTTAGAGATTTTGAGTTGATCTGGAGGGGCAACCATAGCTGCTTGTTGAGATTTTGAGCTGATCTGCACCCATTAATATTAATAGAGAGTCAACGATAGTTGACTACTAGCGAAAGCTAGAGTCCCTCCCGTGAGGCAGGGACTAATAAGGAGAAAAGTAACAATTCTTAGTATTATTATTGATATTGTTAATTCTTATCACTTGTTGATTCTTTGAAGTGCTAATGGAATCTGGTTACCACTCACTTCCCACCCACTATTTCTATTTAGATTAAGAATATGCATAATAATTTAAAAGGATTGTTTAAGATTCAATTTAGATATTTCTATTTAGATTAATAATATGCATAATAATTTAAAAGATTGTTTAAGATTAAATTTAGAGTAGTGATCGTGCTCATCAAGAACATTTTTCTACACAATTAATGGTTGGTGGTTATTATTACATGGAAGTGGTGAGTGAGAGGAGAAAATGGTCAATCCTTATGTCGACTTCATATTTTGTGATCCTTAATTTGAAAGAATAATTGATTTCCCAATGTATGATTTCCCATGAGAGTAGGGGATCTCATAGACAACATAGTATTAATGAGGATTGATACGGTTCTTAATTAATTTCATCATACTCATAATAGTGTTAGGAGGTTTGAAATAAGTAATGACATCATTCTTTATAAGGATCTAGTTATCATATTTGTAACTTCTTATATGAGTAGGAGGACAAATTTTGAGATTTCTTCTGCATCTCAATTTCTTGTTCTCAAACCAATGTTTTGAGTGATTTTTCTAATATGTTCTTCTTTATATTTAATATTTTTTAAAACTTGAATGGGGTGTTATTTCTTGATCGAGTTTATCATTTGATGCAGGAGCATCACCAACAAAGCACAAGTGGAATACAGTTGGGCTCACTAGCACATATTTTGAAATATTTTGAATTCCAAAGTTGGCGTATTAATGTAATGTTTGACAAAGATTTTGATTTATGAACATCTTTAATGACTAGAGCTTGAGCTATCACATAAGATCAATAAGGGAATGTATTTTTACTTGATGTGAAGGATTGAAGTAAAGATATGGACAGTTTGCTCTTATCTGTCTGACTGAAGTATTTATTGTAATAAATGTTAAGTAGTTGAAAGATTATATTTCAATAGGATAGCATAATTTAGTTGGAGGGAAAGGCTCGAAAAGAAGATATTGTAAACAGTGTTGTATTGTTTTCAATATAAGGCTATTGAATCTAGCGTGTAGCTCACCATTGTAGCAAAGAGTCAAGAGCTACAGAGAAGTAGTATATGTATGAATTTAATTTTTAGTTCAATTAGTATAGGAGAGGAACATTGTCTCAAATGTATGTTGTTGTTACGTCTATCTGAATGAGTAAATGATATATTTATTTTTTATTATCTTCTATTTCTTGTTCCTGTATCTATGCATCTAATTACATGGTTGAATGCATGAGTCACTGTGAAGAGTGAATAAATTGAAATTGTTTCTCTTCTACGAGTGAGTGCAAGGAGCGCATAGTGTGCATTAAGAGAGTCTGTTTCGACTCAAAGCTCAGAAGAGATAGTGTTGTACTTATGTCTGCAGGAAGTGGATAGACGTGCGCAAGGAGTGCGTGACAAAGTTTTAGACTCATAAGCTCAAGAGGAGTAGCTTGATCTTAGTTGCAGAAACTAAGTTGGGGAATAGTCGAAAAGAGTGAAAAATCATCCACAGAGAAGTTAATCTCAAGAGGGAGAGTAGAGGAAGAACTTCAAGGAGGAGAATCCCTGAGGTTTCATCAAAATCCATGAACAATATTTGTTCCAGCGAGAGGTGAACCATTCCATACTGTCAAATACATAAGAAATGTGTGGAGGTTAGCCGTAAGGTGTTTCAGTAATTCGTGGCTTGGGAGGTTTGGAGGGTGTTGCAAGTGCAAAGTCGTGAATGTATAGAGTCGCGAAATAATCACAATCGTAGGTTGTGTAGGAGACACATAGCATAAATTCATAAGTTCGGGGAAGAGCACTTTAGAAAGAGCTAAAGGTAGAGCTTGCGATGTTTCCGAAGTCTGAATTCACGAAGGGTTGGCCCACGGTCATAGTCTGTGATTGTCTAAGAGGAAGGTTTAGTGAGAACTTAACACTTCTGAAATTGAGTGTTGTCAGGAGTGCCGAAGAGCGAAGGCATGGGTAGTTCGACCCTGCAGGTAACACAAAATGGACTTGTGTGTGTGTTAAGAATTCACGGTCTATTGAAGGATGAAGAGACAATTCAACACAAGAGTTTAAAGATCCAATTCTGGGAGTTTGTCTATCCCTAAAGGAGGGAAGGGGGTTTCACCAAGAGTGGTATTAGAGCAGATACATAATTTACTTTTGTATGAAGAGAAGTAGGTTGATATCGACGAGAGGTATCATATATGTCAACACAATGTTACCTAGAATACGTGTTGAGCCACCCATAGAAAACCGAGCTATGGAAAGGGAGATGAGGGAATTGTGTGCAAGGATGGATGCCATGGAAACATCACAAAGGAGAGAACCTGATGTTGGAGACATCAACAATGTAGAAATTGAAGAAGTGGAAGTCGAAGAAGATATAGTAGAGGATGTTGCGGAAGAGTTCTTATTGAAAGCAATTGTCAAGTTGGGAGCCAGAGAAAAAATCGATGTCCTAATGCATGCAGGTAGTTTAGACATGGAATAATTGCTTGATTGGATATGAGCAATGGACAAGTATTTTTACTATCAATATGTCGAGGAGGAGAAAAAGGTGAGGCATGTCATCACTAGGTTGAAAGGACATGCAACACTGTGGTGGGATGAACTACAGGCTGACAAGAAGAGAAAAGGAAAACACAATATTAATAGTTGGAATCGAATGGTAGTCAAGATAAAGGAGAAATTCATACCCAAGGGTTAATAGATAAATTTGTTCAGGAGGATGTAGAACCTGAGACAAAAAGGGATGACTGTGAAGGATTACATAGAGGAGTTCTATAGATTGAGCATTAGGGTTGGAAAGAGAGAGAGAGATGAAGAGAAAGTTTCCAGGTACATCAATGTCCTCAGATATGACATCCAGGAAGAAATCAACATGGTAACAGTCAAAACAATAGAGGATGTGTATTAGATTGCATTGAAAGCAGAAGAAAAGTTGGCCAGGAAGCAGAGTTAACAAAATAGATTTTGAAGTTTGAACAGAGGCAAAGGAGTTTCCCATGAAAAAACGTAGAATCCCAAAGATGAGGTAGAGAAACCACATAGTCACTTTGACCGAGGAGGAAGTTCCCAAGGAAGGACAAGTAGTGGAATAAACTCTTTTCCCAGAGGAAGAGGAAGAGGCAGAGGAGGAGATGTAAGGTGTTATGCCTGTGGAAAAAATGGGAATATGTGTTGGGATTGTCTCGAGAGAAATAAAAAAGGAGGTAGCTCAGCCTTGCGAGGTGAGATGGGAGGTAGTTGATTCTCTTATTAGTGTGTGTATCCCCTTTGCGGCTCAGGGGGATAAGGGGGAAGAAGAGTACCCCTAGCATTGGTTGGGAGGTACCGGTGAAGTCTCATCGGTCGACAAGAGGGAGCTGCACAGAGCATGAAAAATAACAACTCAAAGCAGGCTACTTGGGATATGGTATGCTTCCTTTAATTCTACATGGTAGAATATTAGTATACTTTACGCTCTTAGTCTGTATGTTTGATTGGGTAAGGAAAATGATCGACATAGCATTTTAATTTATGATTGATTTTCCCCATAGACTTTATCTCGATGTTGATTGATTCCCATGGTCATCGATCCCTGCCTATTTTGACCATCCTATGGTTTATTAATTTGTGTTGATTGCAGTTTATTTCTGTCTTCGTCCCTAGCTCATCAGTCCATGGCTGAGCAGTCGGCCAGGAGCCTGAGCTACAATCGTCACTTCGGTGTTAATAGACCTATGGATCTAAACGCCCTACTTTTCTGTGCATGGATGATCAGAGAAGCATGTTCCTGTCAGCCGTCTACCCCTTCCGATTGATCTTGGTTGATTGATGGTCTTGCACTTCTTGTGATGGATTTATCTGCATTAAACAATTTATCTTGTGCTTGATTTTGTCCTTAGTGCCTTTAAGGGCTTAACCTTGAATTTTCTCTGCGTTATGTTTGATAGAAACTCTGCGATATTTTCAACCATTTTTTCCAAGGGATCTCTGCGTTGATCCTTGCATTTAATACCCTTTCTAGCAATTAGTTAAGGTTGAGTTTTTAATGTTTCTCCTGGCGGTTTTTGTGTGTTTTTCCTCACTTTTGGTCTGCCATTACTCTAAAAATTCACTCTGTGTTCCTATGATTCAATGGATTTTACCTTCTGCATTTTTCTTGTGTTAATCCTCCACTCTTCTTGACTGGTGACAACATTCACTCTTGAAAATTAAACCAATGCTATTAACGTTACCCACAAATTTACTACCCATTCGATTTTAATGTTAGATAAGTTTTATTCATTAAGAATCATATGTTATTATTCAGTTACGATGGATTTGAGCCTGCGAATCTATACATTTGGCAATCAATTTCCATTTGCATTGTAAACTGTTTTGAAGGCATTTTGGGCCTACGAATCTATACATCTAGCAAGTAATTTCCTTTTTGCAATGTAAACTGTTTGAAGGCATTTTTGGCCTGCAAATATATACCTCTGGCCAACAATTTTCATTTACAATTTAATCTATTTTGAAGGCGAGTTGGGCCTACTATTTATACATCTAGCCAATGATTTTCCCTAAGCCATTAATTTGTTGGGAGAAAAAAAAATTTCCCTGCAATTTTACATTCTGTCATGTTTGTTTTTATCCATGGACTGCTTGCGCATTACTGGTCCTTCGGGGGCATATTGGTGGGTGTTCTTGTATAATGGTCATTGTCAATGGCTGAGATGCCATAGTAACACATTGATTACTCCCTAGAATTTAGTAACAATGATTATCTAATTCTTATTCCAGCGAATTGCATGGCGTTTTCCCTTTTTGCATATCATTATTGTAGCTTGCATTTAAAAAAAGAATTGTTGACAGCAGTGCATCTAACATGCATCTCATATAATTTTTTATCCACTAAATTTACCCAGCCATGTATTTTTCCCAACTACCTCTTGGGCATCGTTTTTTTTAATAAAAGCATTTTGAATGACAACCTACTGTTTAGTTAGCATTTCCACTTGGTAGTTAGCATTTCATCTTACCAGGCTAGTCCCTTTTAAAAAGGAAGCTATGTTTTAATGGTCATTTGTTAACAACCTTTTCATTAATTTCTAGCAGCAGGAAGTCAAGTCCAATTTATAATAGTGATCAACATCATTGTGCATTAATAGCCTGACATGACATTTAATTATAAACAACAATAACTTTAATTTGCATTGAATAGCTTGACACGACTTTTAGTTACATAAGAAAGATATTATTAAAATCCCATGAATCAGCATAGAAAGGGTCTTTATTTTGACCGCATAACAGCATTGAATATGCATTGAAATGACACTCCATTATTGTCAACAACCACTTATATAATTTAGACCACCATTGTAATTAATCACGAGCAAAGTTTATATGTGATAGTCAACATGATGTAAGTAATAATGCGTAAAGGTGTTACATTAATAATGATATACATATCGATATAGTTAATATCATTATATACAATTAAATTGTTAAATTAGATTGTATTTCATTCGTAATGTAGACTTGTATTCAATGTGCAATTTAGGCTTGTATTTATTTTACAGTTCAGACTTGTATTTAATTGTAATCTAGCCTTGCATCTAACTTCGACTTGTAACTAAATTATAAATTAGACTTGTATTAAACCCATAGTTTATTCTTATAATTATTTGAGATATGTATCTAAGTTGTAGGTTATACTTTTTTTAATGTTAATGTGGATTGCAATTATTGACTTAAGTGGACTTGATAAAATGATTCACATTTAATGTTAAAATTTTATGGTACATGGATGACCAATTGGTAATATAGACTTGCTCGATTTAATTTTCATTTAATGTTAAATTAGATTGTACATTAATGAAAAATTGTAATTTAGACTTACTAAGTTAGATTTGTAATCAATGATTAATTTAGATGGTAATTATTGACTAGTTTGACTTGACGGTTGCTCGGGTTCTTGGCGAAGTCCCACCTCAGCTGGCGTTTCCTTCAATCAATGCCATTTGTTTCTTGTCGATATATTGCTTGGTTGTGGGCGTCATCGTCTTGTCATTTGTTTTTCCTCCTAGCACGCTTGTTTTTTCTCGAGTCCTTGGTCTCGTTAGGTTATGTAGCACCAAGGTTGTCATCGCGCCTATCACCTGGGGACGACCTGATTCTTGACGAGGGGATCATTGTGTGCCCTATTGGAAATGGGAAATTGATAACTTAGGTGGGGCCTGTACTTCCCTTAGTGGGTATTGTTGATCTTGTAAGTTCGTTGATGGCGCTTGGGTGGCAACGCCTTCATGCATTGGGTTGCGTGCCATCAAGGTTGTAGTTATCTAGTCGTCAAGGTCGTTGCGTTGAGATGGGGGTGTTGTCCCTTAGCTTGTAGATGTGGTCATGTCTACATCGGGTAGGAAGTCACTTTATCCTTGTTTATTATATGCATGTTTCGCCTAGTTGCGCGTGTGCTAGTGTGTGAATTCATATTTGCATCTTGCCTAGACTGCATGCTTGCATTTTTCGCCAGTGGTGTGATTAATTGTTGTTGTCATTACCATCTTTACTTTTAACAAAAAAAAATGTTTTCACTTCTTCTTTGCTTGTAGTCATAGCATGGGGTCATTACATATGGTATCAGAGTAGGCTCAACCCATGACTTGGGATCACTATGGCTTTCGTTGATATGATTTTTGATTATAATGTTGCTAATCGAGTTGACTTGTCTTCATGCATGTAATTATGGTTAGAGGATGTCACAGAGGTAGATGACAGGGTGTTAGGGGAGGTGGTGTGATGCCTCCAGTAGCATCCATGCCTGAGCGGTCTAACCCCTAGGGAGACAAACAGGTTGTCGGGCAAGAGAAAATAGCGGTGGGTGATGTGGTTGGCATGATGAGATCTTTTCAGCGCATGTTTGAGGCATTGATCAACTATTTGGACAGAGATGAGGCTAGGGCATCGACACCCCCTAAGGGTCCACTGCGTGCTCTGGTCGGTACTGGTAGCATTCACCATGAACTCAAGAAGGTCAAATTTCTTGAGTTCTTTGGTGCCCTAGATGGCATAGCCGCCGATTCATGGTTGGAGAATACGACGATGTGATTTTCAATTCACAACTAAACCTCCAACATGAAGGTCCACATGGCAGTCTTTTAACTGAAGGGGAGTGCACATCTATGGTGGAAGACGTTCCTACTACCATTGAACATGGTCATCGAAGACGTGTCATGGGAACTATTTGAGGATGGTAGTCAAAGACGTGTCATGGGAAATGTTCGAGGAACAGTTCTGAGAGAGATACCTATTAGAGGAATTCATTTAGCATTAGCTCAACGAGTTCAATGCCCTATTACAGAGAGACCATACGGTGCCCGAGTATGAGGCTCTGCATCTTAATACTGAGAAACTTAAGGTCAATAGGTTCGTGTTCATCCTTAATGGAAACATACGTGAAAAGGTTAGGATTATTATGCCTCAAGACTTTCATGATGGTGTCCAGAAGGCCCTCATAGAAGAGGAGGAGCTTATCAGTAGGGGTCAGAGAAGGACTCCAGCGAGACCAGCAGGGCAGGTGTCATATGGTGCGCAGCAACATCAGACACCAGCCAAACTTACGCCAGGAATTTGTGGCTTCCAGAAGGGATCCACTTTCACTGAACCTCAGTGACCAGTGCCTCAGCAGTGAACACCTTATCGGGGACCACAGAATCAACAACAACATCGACCGCAGCAGTAGTAATTTAGGCATGTTCAATAGAACAAACTAGGATTCCATGCCGGTGGGTCATCGTCTTCTATTTCAAGTACCAAGAGTAAGGGACCAAAGAAGGGGTGTTAGATGTGTGGGGAACCAAAATACCAACGCGACTTCCTTGTGGAAAGGAATAGAGCATATGGATTAGCCGGACCACTACCGTGGGAGATATGGGCAAGGCCCAACAGATTCAAGTAGTGGTGAATAACCACCAGGAAGAGAACTATCCCACTGTTCCCAAGACGTCAGGTACTGTCACTGACCAGACCTTCAGTATTTTGATATATCCCGGTGCTACCGAGAGTTTCATTTATGGTGCAATGCAATTTTTTTTTAAGGTAAAGGCAGTTGAACAGGATGAGTTTAGCTTTGTAGAGATGGTTTTTGTAGCCAAATAGAAGGTTGGAGGAAAGGTTATGGGCTACACCCTCAACCTAAGAGAGTTTTTCACCAGGGCCAACTTGTACGTCATGATATTAGGATCTTACGACATCATGATTGGTATGGAATGGTTGGAATAAGATGAGGCAATACTCAACTATAAAACGAAACGGTTTGGCTTGGTCAATGATGAGGGAAAAAGAAGCATGATTATAGGTCGGAACCAAGGAGCTTCCTTGAGGTTCATCTCTTCCTTGTAGCTACGGAAGAGCATGCGCAAGGGGTGTAATCTTTATGCGATCCTTGTGATAAACGAGAAGGGAGTAGCAGAAGGTCTAGAACACCCTCCAGTGGTGTGAGAGTTTGAAGAAATCTTTCCAGAGGAGTTACCTGGGATGTTGTCAGAGAGGAATTTGGAGTTTACCATAGACCTAAAACTGGGGACTGAACTGATAGCAAGAACGCCTTATCGGATGTCAACCCTGGAGTTACAGGAGTTGAGAATGCAATTGAAAGAATTGTTGTACCTGGGATTGATACATCCAAGCGTGTCACCGTGGGGTGAGCCTTCTATTTTCATACGAAAGAAGGATGGGTCATAGAGTTTCTGCATTGACTACCATGAATTGAACATGTCAATGATCAAGAATCAATATCCATTTTCAAGGATAGATGATATGTTTGATTAGATTAAGGGTGCGACCGTGTTCTCAAAGATTGATTTATGATCAAGGTAGCACCCGTTACAGATCAAGGAGGATGATGTCCCCAAGACTGCCTTTAAGACGAGGTTTGGACATTACAAGTTTATTGTTTTACCATTTGGACTGACAAACTCACCAAGGGTATTTATGAGTTTGATGAATAGGGTGTTCCATGAGTACTTGGACATGTTCATCCAAGTATTCATTGACAATATTTTCATTTACTCTCGAACTATGGAGGAGCATGAAGAGCACTTGCGCTTGGTACTACAGTGTCTGTGAGAGAAAAACTTGTATGGAAAGTTGTCCAAATTCTCATTTTATCAATCAAAGATTCGCTACTTAGGGCATGTCATCTCCAATAAAGGTATCTTCATGGATCTAGAAAAGGTCGAGGCTATTATGGAATGGACTACACCAAGGAACATCCTAAAAGTATGTAGCTTCATGGGTTTAGCAGGATACTATTAACGGGTTGTCGAGGGATTTTCGAAGATAGAAAATCTGATCACGGAGTTGCATAAGAATAAAAAGAAGTTTATTTGGACTGAGAAATGCATGGAAGCATTTGGGAGGTTCAAAGAGTTGTTTACAACAACACCGATACTAAAGGTCCCTGACATGGAAACAAACTTCTTGGTATGCACTGACGTATCCAAGGAAGGCTTAGGCGGAGTCCTGATGCAAGACAGTTGAGTGATCACATACATATCGAGGAAATTAAGAAGGCATGAGGAAAACTATGTGACACACGATTTGGAGTTGTTTTCCATTGTATATGCCTTGAAGGTTTGGAGACACTACCTTGTTGGACAAAAATTTGAACTAAAGAAGGACCAACTTGGACTACAACACATCTTTACGCAAAGCGAGCAATGCACTGCGACCTGAACTCATGACAATGGCATTGGTTGGAATTTCTTAGTGAGTACGACTTCGATATGACTTACATAAAAGGAACAGTGAATCGAGTGGCAGATGAATTGAGTTGGAGACCACACATATTTTCGATGTTGCCTCTTCATACGAATCTATGTGAGAAGATTCTAACTTTACAACGTGATGATGACTAGTACAAAGAGGTCGAGGGTTTTATCAGACAAAACACAATGATGGTACCAAGATTTGAAGGATTCACGTTTGACGATGATGGATTATTGAGGTTTAAAAATCAGATTTATGTAACACTAAACGACGGGTTGAAGAGCCTGATCCTAAGCGAGGATGATAGAAAAGTATACATGGATCACCTAGGAGTCACGAAGATGAGGGCGGACCTTAAACCCTTATTCTTCTGGAAGGGAATGAAGGAAGACATAGAAAACTATGTGGCCATATGTATAGAATTTTAGCAGGTAAAGGCTGAACATAGAAACCCAACATGATTACTACAGCCACACACTATTCCAGAATTGAAATGGGAGGTTATTTCTATGTATTTTATTGTTGGATTGCCACTGACGGCAAGGAGACATGACTCGATTTTTGTAGTCGTCGACACTCTGATGAAGAGTGCTCATTTTATTCCTATGTATATGATGTATTAGGCTCCTGACATAGCTAGATTTTTCATTAGTGATATTGTGAGGCTGCATGGCATTCCTAAGAGGATTATATCCGATTGAGGATTGGTGTTTAATAGACAATTTTGGATGAGTTTCGAAGAGGCCTTGGGAACCCAACTTAATTTCAGTATTGTGTATCACCTGGACACTAACAGGTAGACCAAACGAATGAACCAGACCTTGGAGGATATGTATTGCATGTACATGATGGACAAACAAAAGAATTGGCAGGAATTCGCTTATAAAAACAGTTACCAAAAAACCATTAAGATGGTGCCTTTCGAGTTTCTTTATGGGTGACCATGTCGGATGCCTTTGAGTTGGGATCATCTTGAGGATAGTTTCCTAGTGGGACCAGAAGTGATCTAATAAATGGAAGAGAAAATGAAAACAACAAGACAAAGAATTAAAGAAGAACAAGATCAACATAAGAGTTATGTCGATGCGCACCGTGTCGATCATAGTTCCGAGGTTGGCGATCAAGTCCTCTTGTGGGTAAAACTACATAAGAGTTCAATCAAGTTTCGAAGGGGAAATAAAATATCTCCTAGGTTCATGGGACCTTTCGATATTATGGAGAGGAAGGGGTTTGTGGCCTATCGACTAGCCTTTCCTGATTCTTTGAGGTGTATGCACGATGTTTTTCACGTATCTATTTTGAGACATTATATTAGTGATCCTACACATGTTATTGACATGAGTTCCTTGCAAGTATCGAACGAGGGGGTGCTCATGGCTGAGTTGATCCGCATCGTAGATCATCGCGTTCGAAAACTACAGCGTCAAACTGTAGATCAGGTCAAGGTCCAGTGGGAAAACTATAGACCACACTCGACGACTTGGGAGGATGCATATGATATATGCCATCAATTTCCATTTTTGTTTAATAGATAGACTTATGATATTGTGATACACATTATATCGGCACTTATACTTTGAAACTTTAGGACGAATTAGTTTAGATCAAGAGGGGGTGTATGTAACATCCCACTCTTGCACACACTGAGCAAACTTATTCTTTGAGGACACTTGCTCGCAAGTGATCCAGACTATTATACCATTAAGTATTTGATTTTGATTATGAGGCGTTATGGGTTGATGACATGTTGTTTTGCTGCATTGACATAGATAGGTTCTATTGGCTCAGTTTTACTGAGTGTGAAGGATTTTAGACCTTGAGGATGCAGAGGCATCGATGGAACCCCTTGGACTCTGTATCGAGTCGAGAAATGAACTATTGGGGTTTGATTGTTTTATGTGTGATATTAGTGCATTTGATTAGGTGATATGATTATGGATATATTTCTGACATGATTCATTGATGATGCAGGTTGACGATAACTTGTTGACCGGACTCACATGTGAAGTAGAGGGGTCATGCACGACTACTAGAGATGTTGAGGGAGAGGTGTGGATAACAAAAATACCACAGCCTACAAGCACTCTCATCGTGGCTTGAACTGTAGGTTAACGACTACCTAGTTCGAGAGGACCCATGATGTCGTGAGGGCAGACTATGATAGTCACTCACGATGATTCTAAGGGGAGTGCATTAAGGAAGGGGAATTATTCCTTAGAGGCCTTTAGTCTCCCACAAGATCACCTGGCAGAGTATTGACTCTAGGGACTTTTGATGTCTACCAAATCAGTCAAGAGGTGAGTGGCACCCTTGGAGCACGTGGTGTGTCCTGAAGGGCACGTCACGCAAGAAAAATGGAAAGAGGCGAGTGTCACATTTGGAGCACGTAGTGCATCCTGAAGGAAATGAATAAACCTAGATGGACTTAGGATTAATAACATGATAAGAAAAACTTTAAAACAATTTCCCTAATAAAATGTCACCCAACCTCGAAAATTAAAATCTAGGTCTAGGTGAAACTTGCGGTAAAAGAAAAACTATGTAAAAATAAAAATAAAAATAAATAAATAAATAATAATCATCATTAATTATGTGTCGAGAAGGGGGAGATTGATTCATTTAATTTATAAAAAAAATCTTTCACGGGATAAAATTTAAAAAAGGGGGAAATAATTGTTTTGTCAATTATACTAATTAAAATTTAGTAATTAAAAAGGGAAAAGGGAAAAAGCTAATTTTCTACACCTGCCAAATTGAGTTTTAAATAAAAAGGGAAAGAGGGAAATCTAAAATAAATAGGAAACTAGGAAAAATATGGAAAAATAAAAAGAAAGGGGAAACCCAAGGAAAAAATAGAAAGTCTAACTTAGTAAGGTATCTAGCATTTAAGAACTTTCTAAATTAAACTCAACTAGTAAATTAATAAGGGGGAAAGTCATTAAAACTTGTAAGGGAATATGGGGACACCTAAGAGAGATTCTAGGAATGATTTCAGGTGGGTGAGGGAAGTAGGGGTAATTAATTAATTAATGAAATTAATTTATAGATGAATGAAGGGGATGGGTGACACATGTACGGGGAGGATTTTTATGAATTAAATTATTAAACATTAAATTAAATGGGATTTTGGGAAAGTAAGGGACTTCAAAACTCTATATAATGGAGGGAGGAGAAGGATGATGGAGATATATTCTGTTATGCATAACGTTACGCTACAGAAATTTATACTTGACTGACTTAGCTTGTGGGATTTGGGATACGCATCTCGGTGAGGAGTGGTAGCTTGGCCTTGTGAGGTGAGTTGGAAGCTAGTTGATTCTTTGGTTAGTGTACATGGCCCCTTTATAGCTCGAGGGCTAAGGGGGGAGAAGAGTACCACTAGCATTGGTTGGGAGGTATTGGTGAAGTCTCATCGATCGGAAAGTGGGAGCTGCACGGAGCGCGCGAGACAACAACTCAGAGCGGGCTACTTGGGATATGGTACACTTCCTTTAATTCTGCATGGTAGACTATTAGAATACTTTATGCTCTTAGTATGTATGTTTGATTGGGTAAGGAAAGTGATTGAATTAGCATTTTAATTTATGACTGATTTTTGACATAGCCTTTAGCTCGATGTTGATTGATTCCCATGGTCGTCGATTCTGACCTGTCTTGACCATCCTATGGTTGATTGATTTATGTTGATTGTGGTTTATTTCTACCTTCATCCCTAGCTCATCAGTCCCTGCCTGAGAAGTCGGCCAGGAACCTGATCTACGGTCATCACTTTGGTGATAATAGACCTGTGGATCTAAACGCCATGATTTTCTGTGCGTGGATGATGAGCAAAGGCTGTTTCTATTAGATGTCTACCCCTTCTGATTGATCTTGGTTGATTGATGGTCTTGCGCTTCTTGTGATGGATTTCTCTGCATTAAACCATTTATCTCTGCGCTTGTTTTTGTTCTCCTCACCTTTAAGGGATTAACCTTGAATTTTCTCTACGCTATGGTTGATAGAATCTATACAATATTTTCAACAACTTTTCCCAGTTGATCTTTGCATTGATCCCTGCATTTAATACCCTTTATAGAAATTAGTTAAGGCTGCATTTTTAATGTTTATCCTGGCATTTTTTGTGTGTTTTTCCTTACTTCTGGTCTGCCATTACTCTACGAATTCAGTCTACGTTCCTGTGATTCAATGACTTTTACCTTCTGCATTTTTCTTATGTTAAACCTCGGTTCTTCTTGACTATTGACAACATTCACCCTTGCGAATTAACCCACTGCTATTAACTTTACCCACAAATTTACTACCCATTCAATTTTAATGTTAGAGAAGTTTTATTCATTAAGAATCAAATGTTAGTATTCAGTTAAGATGGATTTGGGCCTACAAATCTATACATCTGGCAAGAAATTTCCATTTGCATTGTAAATTGTTTTGAAGGCGTTTTGGGCCTACGAATCTATACATCTGGCAAGTAATTTCCCTTTCGCAATGTAAACTGTTTAAAGGCATTTTGGGCCTGCGAATATATACCTCTAGCCATCAATTTTCAATTACAATTTAATCTGTTTTGAAGGCAAGTTGGCCCTGTGATTTATACATCTGGCCAGAGATTTTCCCCAAGCCATTAATCTTTTGGGAGGCAAAAAAATTCCCGGGGATTTTACATTCTGTCATGTTTTTCTTTTATCCATGGACTGCCTTCGCATTACTAGTCCTTGGGGGCTATATTGGTGGGATTTATTGTGTAACGGAAAGTGTCAGTGGCTGAGACGCCACAATAACACATTCATTACTCCCTAGAATTTAGTGACAATGATTATCTACTTCTTATTCCAGTGAATTGCATGGCGTTTTCCCTATTGACATCTAATTACTACAGCATGCATTTTAAAAAATAATTGTTGACAATGGTGTGTCTAACACACATCTCAAATAATTTTTTATCCACTAAATTTACCCAGCCATGTATTTTTCCCAGCTACGTCTTGGGAAACATTTTTTTTAAAGAAGGCATTTTGAATGACACCCTACTGTTTAGTTACCATTTTCACTTAGTAGTTAGCATTTCATCTTATCGGGCTAGTCCCTTTTAAAAAGGAAGCTATGTTTTAATGGTCATTCATTAACAACCTTTTCATTAATTTCTAGAAGCAAGAAGTCAAGTCCAATTTATGAGAATGATCAACATCATTGTGCATTAATAGCCTGACATGACATTTAATTATAAACAACAATAACTTTAATATGCATTGAATAGTTTGACACGACTTTTAGTTACATCCACAAGATAGCATTAAAATTGCATGAATTAGTGCAGAAAGGGTCTTTATTTTGACCGCATAACAACACTAAATTGGCATTCAAATTTGCATTGAAATGACACTCAATTACTGTCAACATAATTTAGATCACCATTGCAATTAATTGCCAATAGATTTTATATGTGATGGACAACAAGTAATATTGTGGAAAGGTGTTACATTAATAACGATATACATATCGTTATAGTTAATATCATTATGTACAATTAAATTGTTAAATTAGATTGTATTTCATTCGTAATGTAGACTTGTATTTAGTGTGCAATTCAGGCTTGTATTTAATTTACACTTTAGACTTGTATTTAATTGTATTCTAGCCTTGCATATAACTTCGACTTGTAACTAAATTATAAATTAGACTTGTATTAAACTTATAGTTTAGTCTTATAATTATTTGATACGTGTATCTAAGTTGTATGTTATACTTGTTTTAATGTTAATGTAATACAACATAGATTGTAATATAGACTTATGTATCTAACATAGATTGTATCTAAGTTGTATGTTATACTTGTTTTAATGTATCTAAGTATATAAGTTATACATTAAATGACCGATACACGTATGGATGACCGATTGGTAATATAGACTTGCTCAATTTAATTTGCATTTAATGTTAAATTAGATTGTACATTAATGAAAAATTGTAATGTAGACTTGCTAAGTTAGATTTGTAATCAAAGATTAATTTATATGGTAATTATTGACTAGTTTGACTTGACGGTGTTATCTCCTCAAATAACACAGTCAAATTTCTTTATTTTAGGTGATAGGAAGTCATTGAAAAATACATTTCTAAATTTTTTAAGGTTCATTTTTTAGAGTCTTAGGTTTGTAATAAAGTTTGAAAAACATTTGATTTGGTTTTCCCTTCAAAAAAGTCAAAACTTAGGTTTTGGTAGCTAAGCGCCTTTCCAAAAGGGCTTCTAAGCCACCGAAAGTACAAAAATTCCGCGTTTTTACTAGGTTGAGTCATCATTTTCAAATGATGATTTTGAGCAACTGGAAGATAATTTTCAGAAATGGTCGAACATTTTTGTGCCTGACATATCAAATACCAATAACGTCTCTCAATTTTCCTACAGGTGTCATAGATTGGGAGAATTGAATTCATCTCTAAGCCCTAATTTTCAGATTTTAGAATTTACCTGTTTGAAACATGTTTTTGAAATGAAGATCATGGGAAAATAAAACCAAATCTCAAATAACTGAGAGAGGTTTTTTCGCAAAACAAACCGGTCTACAAAAACCTCTCTCAGTTTTCCAAAGTCTATTTGTATTTGAAATATATCGACAAATATTTGAGAGGAATATTTCTAGAATTTTCGGTGGCTTAGGCAAACATTTCAACTTTTCATTAGCCACCGAAAGCACAGACATGGCAGAGAGGTCATATTTTTGCCCAGATCTAACTTTTTCTCAGCCAAACATATCGAGAATGGTTTCTTAATATGCATGATAATTAAATACATCATATTTAAGGTTTTGTCTTGATGTATGAGGTGTTTTAGATGGTGGCAAAATGGAAATAACCACCTATTTTATGGGCACATAAAACAGTTTTTGTCAAAAATAGAAAATTCAACCCATCTGGTTTTCTATGGATGTTCAACATCATTGGAAGGTTTTCTACACTTGGAAAATATTTTGAAGGAGATAAAGATCATAAAATATACAGAGTTGACCTAGTTTTTAGGATCTCTTCCTATTCTTTTGTGACAGTTTTTTACGGTCTATTTTAAGTAAATCTAATCCTACTTTTCAGTATCTAGATTTCTCATGTAAAGGCTATAAATCCATAGACTATTGATGTAAAAAAGGAGGGGAAATTCATTCCTTGAAGATGAAGGTTCGATTTTGAGTTCTGTAATCCACTATTATTATGATAAAGACACTTTCTTTAATATATTAAGCCTGCAAGCTTCTTTCACTGCTATTGTCAGACTCTTTTTTATCTTTTTCTATGCCTATGAGTTGAAATCATTATTTTGTCTATGTTTAATAGTCCCATGGTAACTGTCATCTTACCTTTGATTGCTAAGCAAGAATCATAAGCATCCTTTGGTAGTTTGTTAACCCATCATATATATTGCCTATGTATGTTCTAGTTAATTGATTAGTTTTCTTATCCATTTGATCTACAAACCTATTTCATAATAGATCTTGAAGGACTTGTATTGCATGAATATAGCTAGACTGTCTTGAAGATACAATCCAATGATTTAATATATTCATCTTTATCCAAACCCACACCCATTATTGAGAAAATAGTTGCAAAAAGGTTAAGTTACTAGGCATCTTTGAGATACAACCTAGGAGAGTTTCCTGGAGTGATAACAAATTGGCGTCGTTGTTGGGGAGAGGAGATTGAAGCTCATATTCCCTGGGAGATGACATAGTTCTAGACTTTGATGATAGAAAAAGGTTGGACATCATATTGGTTGTAATATTCTATCTAGCGACTCGATGAAGGATGAATTCAGTGGCAACTCCACTGTCTTCAAATGTCAAAGGAATTTGCTTTTCTTTTGTCTAGGAGGTTTGCACCTCTTAACTTTTCTGCAATTCCTAGTTTCCCACATCCAATACCTTTTATGGATATTTGGGGAGACTACCTTACACGGTTCAAAAAAGAGAAAGAGGATAATCCTTTAGATCACCTTATTAGATTTCAACAATGCATGGCTCGGTTACATATACATGATGAAGATGTGCTCATGAAGATGCTTTTCTATTCATTGGAGGGTGATGAACGTGAGTTGTATTTATCATTAAATCCTTCTAGTATTTCATCTTTGAAAGAGTTTCATAGAGCATTCCATGAGCATTGCAAAAGGTATTTTTCTCAGGAACTTCTATTTGAGCATTGTTTTGAGGAGTTTCATTTATATATTCATCATATTGTTTCTTCTAGTAGGGAGGATGAAAGTGGATATATTAATGGAGATACATATATGGATGAAGTTCAAGTTCTTTTTATTACTACATCTCATGAAGAATATCTACCAGACAATATTGATGATTTCATTATCGAGGATGATTTAGATGAACCTATTGATTCAAATCTAGATGAGCAGGATGATAATGATAAGGAAAGAGGAGATGTTGTTTCAGATCTGTTTCAAAGCCATACTGCTGATAATTCTATGCAGAAAGATTCATCTTTTCCATTTGGATTCTATCTTGATGTTCCCATATGTGATGAATATGATAAAGGGGAGAAGAAAGGATTAGATCATAAATTGATGATGCCTTTTTCTCTGTCAATTGTTGAGTAGCCATATTTGTATGTGTTTAAATATCTGGTTGCAGCCTTGATGGAATCATATATTTCAGATTAATTGAAAATTTTAAACTTCATTATCCCACCAACACTCCCAGGTGAGTTTTCTTTCTTGAAGATTTTTTTATCACTGCTAATATGTTTTAGACATTCTCTAATGATGAGTGATAGAGACATGCTCATCTCAGTTTTGAAAATTATTGAATGGTTACTATGGAAGTTCTTCTTTACTTGACCCGATTTCAGATTTAGTTAGAAGTAGGAGTAGGCAGTTGAATAAGCTCTTCATATGAGCAGGTAGATTTCTTTCAATTTTCTTAAATAAGAAAATCTTCCAGGGCACTTGCATGTTGTGCTACCCTTTCTCGGGACAATGGCCTTGTGCCCATTATAGAGACAAATATTCTACTGGATGGAGACCATTTCATTGATAAAAACCTTGAAGTGGTAGAGAAAGTCTGGACTGAGGTTTTCTTCTACTTGGCAGAGAAAAATGTGTTGTTCGAGGGAATTTTGTTAAAACCCGATATGTTTACTTCTGATGTTGAGCACAAGGAGAAATAAATCCCACAATACTTTTCACATCACACTCTTGAAATTCTTAAGAGGATGGTGCCATGAGCATGGAATTCTAATGGCATCTGTAGGATATTTTTATTAACGGTGGAATAATCATTGTTTTGGGGTTTTGATCAATTTTTTCAAACAAAAATAATGAGCATTTTACGTAGGCATGAATAACTTGAAGGTAGATGCCAGACTCTACAGAAGCAACATGTTTAATTAACTCAAATATCGAGCATATTTTCCATATTTTCCAGGTATCATCGCCAATATCAAGAGAAAGGGGAATGCAAAGTTCAATCAATGAATATGCAAAAGATTGGAGTGTTAACACACAGAACATCTAATCAACTCAAAGAAAAAGGGAATTCTGTTAATACATATAAATGTGTTGATTGAATTAGAGGTCTGATGATGTATGAAATTCCTAATATGAAAACATATAAGCTCGATGTTGTCCAACAATGGTGAGGAAAAAAGAAATGCATTTCTACAATTTTGAAACCCTTCCTTTTCGGTGGCTATTTCAGTTTGCACAAATGTCCTTAGCCACAAAAAGTAGATCTTTCAGTGGCTTACAGGTTAGAATTTTGGCTCTCCTAGCCACTGAAAGCACAAAATAGGGCAGAATGCTCCTAATTTTTCACAGATCTGAGTTCCCTTGATCCGAATGCCATGAGGACAGTTCCAAATGATAGATAATAATTAAATTCATCATTATCAAGGTTCTGTTATGATTTTGGAGGTTCTTAGTGAAGGTTGATCTCAAACAAGTGATAATAGTAGTGTTAGTTCTAGTCAAGTGCCACCCCCACCTATCCATCCAATGCATGGATTTTTCAACCTATAATTAGCCTCCCAAACCTCTTACTAATCCATATGGAACAATATAAATGGCTATGACTTGACAAGTGGATATCTAAAGCTTGGTGGTACAAATTTTGGAAATGGTTACAACAGGTTGCAACAAAGAATGAGGAAACTATAGCATATCCATATCTTCAAGGAGCAATCCCAGCTCGAAAATAGATGACAGAGTATGCATATTTTCCTTCAGCTACACCTAAGGAAGAGCAGGAGCTGCAAGATGATGAGGCATCAACCAAGAAGCCCAAATTGTCAAAAATCAATCAAATGCTAAGACAAGCATATGATCTTGGACTCCTTGATAGAGAAGTTAAGACTAGTAATCAAACTTTGATAGAAAAAGATATTGAGTTGTATGATTCTCACCAAAGGATTACTAAACAGTATGCTAAGTAGGAGAAAAGGAACCAAATTTTGATGCTAGGTTGTACAGGAAGATCAAGCTACTAAGAATCAAAATGATGCCTCCAAGACCTAAGGCACATATTGCTCTGTAAACCCTAGCAGAAGTAACCATTAATCTTGTTGATAATCCAGGGGCAGATATCAACTCTGCTGATAACCCAGACTCTGCTCAGGCTATTGAAGCCTCAAAGGAGAAGAATTGAAGATCGAAAGATGGAAGGAAATACATTTTTGCAATTTTGAAAGCTAGTTTCAAAACAGATCTTTCAGTGGCTTAGGTAGGATTTTACAATTGTTTTTAGCCACCAAAAGCAGAGCTTTCAATAGCTTACAGGTTAGAATTTTGGCTCTCCTAGCCATAGAAAGCACAAAATAGGGGAAAATGCTACAATTTTTTCATAGATCTAAGTTTTGTTGTTCCAGTTGGCATGAGAAAGGTTCCAAAGTGATGATCATAATTTAGAGCATCGTTTTTATTGCTTTGTTTCAGTTTTGGAGGTGTTAGCAGCATGAGGAAGATAAAACTTCTTATCTATTTTTGGCAAAAGATGACTGGTTTTATAGGGTGTCATTTTCGACCTCATCCATAAGAATATGAAGATCACTACATTTGTTGAATACTATGAAGACTTTCAAGGATACAAGTTTGCAGGGGATCATTTCCAAAGGCCAAACGACTCCATAACCCAATGGTAAAGGCTACAGACAAGTTATAGTTTTACAGAAGATCAGTTGCATAGGCCAAATGAATCCATATCCCAACAGGGAAGGCATTGGAGTTGAGGTTCTTGAAACCTCACAGGAAGGCTTTCATCCTGAGAAGGAGCCAAATGTTATCTCCTCAAATAACACAATCAATTTTTTTTATTTTAGGTGATATTAAGTCACTGAAAAATACATTTCTAAATTTTTTAAGGTTCATTTTTTAGAGACTTAGGTTGGTAATAAAGTTTGAAAAACATTTGACTTTTTTTTCCCTTCAAAAATTTCAAAACTCACGTTTCGGTAGCTAAGTGCCTTTCCAAAAGGGCTTCTAAGCCACCGAAAGTGCAGAAATTTCGTGTTTTTACTAGGTTGAGTCTGTTGGATCATGTTGTCATTGATGCCAATGGTTTGATTGATTGATGTCAAAGGATTGATTGATTTATGATTTATGTAATATAATATGTATTGTCCTTGATGAGAATGTATAGATGAAGATGGATCAATGAGTTGTTATTGATACATGATGAAGATGGATCGATGTGGTTCCACTGGTATATGATGCATTGCTGGAAAAATGTATAGATGACTCATTATTGTCTTATCATGATTGATAAGGTGCACAAATGGATGAACTCCAAAGTGGTCCCCTTATTGTAACATCCCACTCCGGCGCACTGAGAGCACTTATTATTTGAGGACACTTGCTCGCAAGTGATCTGGACCCTTTTTATGTTAGACCTTTTATATTTGAGTATGATGTGATTGA
>JZKD02S1423761.1:1624164-1634711 GCA_000966675.3 Picea glauca | reverse complement strand
AAATAAGGAAAATAGGTTAAGTGACCTAGAAATGGGTTAAGTGACCTAAAAATGGGTTAAGTGACCTAAAGGATGAAAGTATAAATAAGATAGAAATGGTTTCTTGTAGATCATCTTTTTTGTGGATCAATGGAGAGCTTCTTGTTGGAATATATTTTGGAGTATTGATTGAGAGCTTCTTGTGAGAGTTTCTTGAGCATTGTTGGTGTGGAACACTTGAGGATATTGAAGATATATAGGTGAATGAGGTAACCAAGGATATTTAAGCTAAAATGCTGATAAAAGTGAATAAAAGAAGGCTGAAATGCAAGGAAAGATAAATTCTTTTGATGGTGCTTTCTAAGGTATGTTATTTACAGGTCATCTCACCATTTTTTCTATAAATTGTTTTATATAATGATTCAAATCCTGAAATTTCTATGGAAGTGAGAAAACATATCCAAGTATCTGTGTTTAAAAATTCAGATTGTGGTTCGTTGTATTTTGGGAGTTACACTCTGTGGAAAATAGGGTTTGTGGCTAGTCTTGAAACTAGTCAAAATCAGGTGTTTCGGGTGCAAACGTCATAACTTCTTCATAACAGATCCAAATTCAGTGAGACAAATTGTGTTGGTTATATTATAGTTTGTAGTATTCTTTGTAACAGTTTTAGATCTATTAATCAAACATTTTGTGCGGGGAACGCTCTACAAGGTCTCTCTCTAGAATAAGCCAGAATTCAACAAGGTATACCATTTTTTCTATAAATCCTTTTCTGAGAGGTTCCAAGTAGTTCCACTTGGAGGAATTGCATAAAACACACTGGATAACATTTTTTTATCAATTTCAGATCTTTATTCAGTACAGGTACAAAGTTATGATTATTTCAAGTTAGGGTTGTTGACTAATCCAAAACTAGTCATGGTTGAGACAAGCAGTTAATGAGTTGGCACATACATGAGGTGTATAGTTGATGATGTTGGTACATATTGATGATTCATTGTTGATGAGTAGTTTAAAAATTATTGGTATATACTTGGTACATGGTTGGATGCACTTGTTTATGGTACAGGTTGATTACAGGTTGTTTGGCACAGGTTGGTGCATGGTTGATGCTCTTGTTTATGGTACAGATTGATATTTGTTGAGGATTGTTGCCTCATCTAAGTTGGTGCTGAGAATGCAAGATGAGTCTTGCATATAGAGATGGTTCTCTTGTATATTTTTACTCTATTCAGTTTTTGTTGATAAACCCCAAGGATTGTAGTCCGTAATAAAAATAAAATTGTACATACATCTTGTGTTCTTTGTGTTCATTATGGTGATGACTTGTTGATGATATATTGATGATATATGTTGTTGATATGTGCTCACTTATAAATGGTTATAAATGACAACAATGGGTAATGAATAAATTTTGAATGCTAATTGATGAGTTTTTGTGCAAGAGGGAAGTTTTGGGAGAAAGAGTCCCACACTCATTCACCTCCCCCTCTAAGTGTGGTAGGTGTGTCCAACAGAGTCATCATTTTCAAATGATGATTTCGAGCATATGGAAGATCATTTTGAGAAATGGTCCAATTTTTTTGTGCCTAACATATCAAGTACCAATAACCTCTCTCAATTTTCCTACGGGTGTCATAGATTGGGAGAATCAAATTCATCTCTGAGCCCTAATTTTCGGATTTCAGAATTTACTTGTTTGACACATGTTCTTGAAATGATTATCATGGGAAAATAAAAATGAATCTCAAATAACTAAGAGAGGTTTTTTCTCAAAACAATTTGATCTACAAATAAGTCTATCAATTTTCCAAAATCTATTCTTATTTTAGAGATATGGGCGAATATTTGAGAGGAATATTTCCATAATTTTTGGTGTCTCGGGCGAACATTTCAACTGTTCATTAGCCACCGAAAGCACAAACATGGAAGGGAGGTCGTATTTTTTCCCATATCTAACTTTTTCTCAATCAAAAATCTCGAGAATAGTTTCTTAAGATGCATGATAATTAAATACATCATATTTAAGGTTTTGTCTTGATGTATGAGGTGTTTTAGATGGTGGTAAAATGGAAATAACCACCTATTTTCTGGGCATAGAAAACAATTTTTGGATAAAAATAGAAAATTTGACCCATCTGGTTTTCTATGGATATTCAACAGCCTTGGAAGGTTTTCTACACTTGGCAAAGATTTTGAAGGAGATAAATATCATAAAAGATCAGGAGTTGTCCTAGTTTTTAGGATCTCTTTCTATTCTTTTGTGACAATTTTTTACTGTCTATTTTAAGTAAATCTGATCCTACTTTTCAGTATCTAGATTTCTCATGTAAAGGATATAAAGCCATAGACTATTGATGTAACAAAGGAGGGGAAATTCAGTCCTTGAGGCCGAAGGTTCGATTTTGAGTTCTGTAATCCATTGTTATTATGATAAAGACACTTTCTTTAATATATTAAGCCTACAAGCTTCTTTCACTACTATTATCAGAATATATTTTATCTTTTTCTATGCCTATGAGTTAAAATTATTCCTTTGTCTATGTTTAATTGTCCCATGGTAACTATCATCTTACCTTTTATTGCTAAGAAAGAATCATAAGCATCCTTTGCTAGTTTGTTGACCCATCATATATATTGCCTATGTATGTTCTAGTTAATTGATTGGTTTTCTTATCCATTTGATCTACAAAGCTATATGATAATAGCTCTTGAAGGCCTTGTATTGCATGAATATAGCTAGACTTTCTTGAAGATACAATCTAGTGAATTAAGATATTCATCTTGATCCAAACCCACACCCATTATTGAGAAAATAGTTACAAAAAGGTTAAGTTACCAGGCATCTTTGAGATACAGCCTAGGAGAGTTTCCTAGAGTGATAAAAGACGGTTGGTTGGGTTGTTGGAGAAGTCACACCTCAGTTGGCGCTTCCTTCGAATGACATCACTTGTGTCTTGTCAATCTGTTGCTTGGTTGTGGGCATCATCTTCTTGTCAGTTGTTTTTCCTCCTAGTATGATGGTTTTTTCTTGAGTCCTTGGTCTCATTAGGTTATGTAGCACCAGGGTTATCATCGTGCCTATCACCTGGGGATGACCTGATTCCTGACAAGGGGATCATTGTGCACCCTATTGGAAAGGGGCAATTGATAACTTGGGTGAGGCCTGTACTTCTTGTAGTGGGTATTGTTGATCTTGTAAGTTCGTTGGTGGCGCTTGGGTGGCAATTCCTTCATGCATTGGGTTGTGTGCCATCGAGGTTCTAGTTATATGGCCATAGAGGCCATTGCATTGAGATGGGGGTGTTTTCCCTTAGCTTGTAGATGTTGTCGTGTCTTCGTCAGGCGGGTAGTCACTTTTTCCTTGTTGATTCATTGCACGTTTCATCCAGTTTCTCGTGTGCTAGTGCGTGGAGTCATAGTTGCTTGTTTCCTAGACTGCGTGATTGCATTCATCGTCAGTGGTGTGATTAACTATTGTTGTTGTCTCCATCTTTCCTTTTAGAAAAAAAAACATTCACTTCTGCTTCGCTTGTAGTCGTAACATGGAGTCGTTACATCATGTGTCCCTAAAGGAGGGAAGGGGGTCTGCACCAGGAATGGTATTTGAGAGGATACATAATTGATTTATGTAGGAAGAGAAGTAGGTTGATATCGATGAGAGGTATCAGATATGTAAACAAAGTGTCCCCTAGAATATGTGTTGATCCACCCATAACAAATCGAGCTATGGAAAGGGAGATGAGGGAATTGCGTGCAAGGATGGATGCCATGAAAACAACACAAAGGAGAGAACCTGATGTTGGAGACATCAGCCACATATAAATTGAAGAAGTGGAAGTCAAAGAAGTTGTAGCAGAGGATGTTACGGAAGAGCACTTGCTAAAAGAGGTTGTCAAGTTGGGAGCCAGAGCAAAGATCAACGTCCTAATGTATGAAGGTAGTTTAGACACAGAATAATTGAATTATTGGATACGAGCAATGGACAAGTATTTTTACTATGAATATGTCGAGGAGGATAAAAAGGTGAGACATGTCGTCACTAGGTTGAAAGGACATGCAACACTGTGGTGGGATGAATTGCAGGCCAACAGGAGGAGAAAAAGAAAACAAAATATTAAGAGTTGGGATCGAATGGTAGCCAAGCTAAAGGAGAAATTCATACCCGAGGATTAATAGATAAATATGTTCAGGAGGATGCAGAACCTGAGACAGAAAGAGATGAATGTGAAGGATTACACAGAGGAGTTCTATAGATTGAACATCAGGGTTATAAAGAGAGAGATATGAAGAGACTATTTCCAGGTACATCAATGTCCTTACATATGATTTCCAAGACGAAATCAACATGGAGACAATCAAAACAATAGAGGATGTGTATCAGATTGCATTGAAAGCAAAGGAAAAGTTGGCCAGGAAGCAGAGTTAACAAAATAGATTTTGAAGTTTGAACAGAGGCAAAGGAGTTGCCCATGACAAAGCATAGGATCCAAAATATGAGGGAGAGAAACCACATAGTCACTATGAGAGAGGAGGAATTTCCCAAGGAAGGATGAGTAGTGGAATAAACTATTTTCCCAGAGGAAGAGGAAGAGGTAGAGGAGGAGAAGTAAGGTGCTATGCCTGTGGAAAAATAGGGAATATGTCTTGGGATTGTCCCGAGAGAAATAAGGAAGGATGTGAATATCACACTTCAGAAGAGCAAAAGTTAGATGTTTAGGCAGAAGGTGCATAGGATGGGAGATCTTTGATGATGAATAAAGTTCTCTTGAAGCTAGAGACAAAAATTGGAAGGCCAGCGTAGAGGAACAATTTGTTCAGGACAACCCACAAAATGAAGGACACAGTTTGCAAGGTGATAATTGATAGTGGTAGCACTGACAACTCAGTATCCATAGATATGGTGGAGAATATAGCGATGGAGAAAACTGCACACCCTGCATCGTATAAAGTCTCATGGTTGTAGAAAGGTCATCAAGTAACAGTAATTAAGCAATGCCTTGTTGAATTTAAGATAGGAGGATATAGAGATGAAATTATGTGTGATGTGATTCCCATGGATGTATGTCATGTTTTGTTGGGAATACCATGGTAGTATGATAGGAATGTCATTCATGATGGGAGAAGAAATACTTACACCTTAGAGAAGAATGGTAGGACACACATGTTATTGCCAATAGAAGAGAAGAAGGTGAAGGATTAAGCAAGCATGAGCATACTTCTCATGAGTGGGAAGGAACTATTGAATGAATTAAAGAAGGAATAGGAGATACAATTTTTTGTAGTGAGGGAGATGAGGGTTATCCTTACCAGTACTTCGATGGAATATTTTCCTAAAGAAGTTCAGGAATTGTTAGAGAATTTTGTTGATATAGTAGTGGATGAGTTGCCAATCTCATTACCACCCATCAGGAGTATCAGTCATCACATTGATTTGATACTAGGAGAAAACCTACCAAACAAAGTAGCGTACAGGTTGACACCTCAAGAGAATGACGAGGTGAAAAGAGAGGTTCAAGATATGTTAGAAAAATGATTTCTTAGAGAAAGCTTGAGTCCATGTGCAATACCAACTATATTAAGTCCAAAGAAGGATGGAGGATGGAGAATGTGTATAGACTCAAGTGCCATAAACAAGATCACTATGAGATACAAATTTCCATTTCCAAGGATGGAGGACTTGATGGACTATTTGAGTGGAATGAACTATTTTTTAAAGATAGATTTGAAAAGTGGATATCACTAGATAATGATGAGAGTAGGTGATGAGTGGAAAAATAAATTCAAGACAAATGAGGGGTTGTATGAATGGCATGTTATGTCGTTTGTCTTGAAAAATGCCCCAAGTACTTTTATCAGGCTGATGAATGAAGTGTTGAAATATTTCATTGGCAAGTTTGTGATTGTATATCTAGATGATATATTGGTATTTAGCAAAAATAAGGAGGAGCACTTGAGACATTTGACATTGGTGATGAGGAGGTTGCAACAAGAGAAGTTGTTGATTAATCTAAAAGATTCTTGTTTTATGAAGGAAAAACTCATCTATTTGGGGTTTGTAATATCTTCAAATGAATTGAAGATGGATCCCGAAAAGGTGAAAGAAATTAGAGAATGGTCATCACTAAGAAATATCTTTGAGGTAAGAATATTCCATGGATTAGAAAGTTTCTATTGGAAGTTCATAAAAAAATTTAGTGGGATTAGGGATCAAATGATGGATACAGTGAAGAAAAGACACAAGTCTTTCAAATGGATAGAAGAGGTTGAGATGAGCTTCAACATATTGAAGGAGAAAATAATGGAACAACCAATTATGGTATTATCGGATTTCAGAAAGATATTTCAGGTGAGATGTGATGCAAGTGGTGTTGCAATTAGAGAGGTATTAAGTCAAGATAATAGGCATGTTTCATATTTCAGTGATAAGATGAACGAAGATAAAAAGAAGTACTCCACATATGAAAAATATTTCTATGCCATAATTCAAGCCTTGAAGAAATGGAGGCACTATCTCGTACCGAAGGAGTTTGTTTTGTATAGCGATAATCAAGCTTTTCAATTCATAACCCAACAAGAGAAGTTAAACCAGAGACATGCCAAGTAGATCGAGTTTATGCAAAATTTAAATTTTGTTGTTAAATACATTTCTTGTAATGCTAACAATGTTAGTGATGCATTAAGAAGGATAATTTTGATTCTGCAGGAATTTCAGTTCAAAACTTTGGGGTTTAATCACCTTAAGGAAATGTACCACAATGATCCAAATTTCGAGGAGGCAGATGAAGCATGTGTGAATCTTGTACTTAGAGATAGAAGCCAATGGGCCGAATATCTGATTTAGGATGGGTTGTTGTTCAAAGGATTTTGGTTGTACATACCAAAGTGTTCGATGAGGGAGAATTTGCTGAAGGAAAAGCATAGTGGAGGTCTAGCAGACATTTTGGCCATGACAAAAATTTTTCTCAGTTGAACGATTCATATTATTGGGAAGGTATGATAGTAGAGGTGAAGAGGTTTGTGAAAAAGTGTAATATTTTTTAGTATGCCAAGGGGAAGAAGAAAAATATTGGGTTGTATCATCCATTACCTATTCTAGAGAGGCCTTAGGATGTGATAAGCATGGATTTCATGTTGTGATTACCAAGGACACAAATAGGAAGTGATTATAAATTTATGGTAGTTGATAAATTTGTGAATATGGCACACTTTATCCCAAGTAGGAAGACCAGTGATGCAACGCATGTTGCAATTTTTTTTTCCAAAGAGGTTGTGAGACTCCATGGATTTCCCAGGAGTGTAGATTCAGATAGGGATACCAAGTTTGCTAGTCATTTTTGGAGGACATTGTGGAAGAAGTTGGGGACATAACTATATTTTGGTTTTGCATATTACCCACAAACATATGGATAGACCGAAGTGGTGAATCAAAGTTTAGGAGATTTGTTGAGGATTTTGGTCATTGAACACCATAGTCAGCGGGATCAAATTCTAGCACAAGTGGAGTTTTCATACAATGACCTAGTGAACAAAAGCATTGTGGAAAGAGTCCATTTCAAATAGTGTATGGAATGAATCCGAGGGTATTGTTAGAGTTGAGAGATATGAAATAGATTGAATTTAGGAGCATTAGAGATGAAAACTTCGTTGTAGAAATGAAGGAACTTCATAATGAGGTCAGGGAGAAGTTAAAGAAGAACAACAATGAAAAGTGTAGAGCTAATCAACATAGGAGGAAGCATGAATTTGAAGTTGGAGACCAATTTCTAGCACATATAAGGAAGGAGAGGTTCCCGAGGGGAACATATAATAAGTTGAAGTCGAAAAAGATAGGGTCGTGTAAAATCCTGAGAAGATTTGGGGAAAATGCTTATGAGATAAAGCTACCAGAAGATGTAGGTATATCACCCATATTCAACATTGAAGACCTATATCTGTATAGGGAATATGGAGCCATAGAATCTGAATATCAAAGGAAGATCTTGTGGGAGAAACAAATGCTTGTAGCAGAGAACTTGTAGATGGATAATATCATAGATTAGCGAATTGGTAAGAAGACTAGAAGGAAAATGTATTTTGAATATTTGGTAAAGTGGAAAGGATGACCAATAGAAGATGCCAGCTGGGCTGGTGAAGCATACATCCATAAGCATGGAAATTCGAGGCAGGATCTCATTGACAAGATTCCATGAATTTGTCAACCAGATGAGAATGATGCAGGAGCATCGCCAAAAAATCACAATAAGAAGACATCTAGGTGCACTAGCCCATATTTTGAAATATTGTTAATTCCAAAGTAGTCCTATTAATGTAATATCTGACAAATATTTTAATTTATGAACATCTTTAATGATCGGAGGTTGAGCCATCGCATAAGATTGATGAGGGAATGTATTTTTCTTTAATGTGAAGGATTGCAGTACAAATATGGAGCGTTTGCTCTTATCTGTCTGACTCAAATATTTATTGTAATAAATGTTAAGTAGTTGAAAGATTTTATTTTGAGAGGATAAAATAGAGTAGTTGGAGGGAAATGATCGAAGAGCACCTCTTGTAAAACTATTTGTATTTTTTCCGAGATAAGGTTGTTCAATCTAGTGTGTAGATCACCAATGTAGCAAAGAGCCAAGAGCTACAAAGAAGTAGTGTATGTATGAATGTAATTTTCAGTTGAATGACTGTAACAAAGTAACATTGTCCCAAATGTATGTTGTCGTTACATCTATCTGAATGAGTAAATGATGTATTTCTCTTTTATTCTCTGTTATTTATTTTTCTTGTATCTATGAATGTATTTACATGGTTGAATGTATGAGTCACTGTGAAGAGTGAATAAATTTCAAATGTTTCTCTTCTACGAGTGAGTGCAAGGAGTGCATAGTGTCCGCAAGGAGTGCGTTGAAAGAGTCTTTTTTGACTCGAATCTCAGAAGAGATATCATAGGACTTATGTCTGTAAGGAGTGCATAGACGTCTGTAGGGAGTGCGTGAGAGAGTTTCTGACTCACAATCTTAAGAGGAGTAGTGTGATCTTATTTGTAGAAAAGAAGTTGAGGAACAATCTTAAAGAGTGAAAAAACATCCACAGAGAAGTTAATATCAGGAGGGAGGGGGTAGGAAGAACTTCAAGGAGGAGAATCCCTGAGGTTTCATCAAAATCCGTGAACAAGATTCGTTTCGACAAGAGGTGAACCATTCCAGACTGTTAGATCCATAGGAAACACGTGGAGGTTTTCTGTAAGGTGTTTCGGCACTTCGTGGTTAGGGAGGTCTGGGGGGTGTTACAAGTGAAAAATAATGAATGCAAAGAGTCGTGAAGTAATTGCAACCATAGGCTATGTAGGAGACATGAAACATAAATCCAGAAGTTTGGGGAAGATCACTTCAGGAATAGCTAAAGGTAGAGCTCGCGACGTTTCCGAAGTATGAATTCCTGAACAGTTGACCCATGGTCATAGTGTGTGATTGTCTAAGAGGAAGGTTTAGTGCAAAGTTAACACTTCCAAAATTGAGTGTTGCTGGGAGCGTCAAAGAGAGAAGGCACGGGTAGTCTGACCTTGTGGGTAACACAAAAGGGACTTGTGTGTGCTTGTGTTAAGCATTCGGGTCCGTTGAAGGTCAAAGAGTCAATTCGACATGAGAGTTTGAAGATGCAAGAATAGGAGGTCGTGTATCCCTAAAGGAGGGAAGGGAGTCTATGCCATAATTGTTTGAGGTTCTCAAGATCCTATTTTCAAGAGTACTTATCACAACAAGATTTTGAGCTCGAAGATGAAGGGACTCTTTTTTTCCCCTCTTTATGAAAATGTTGTTATATTTAATTAACTATGGTTTAAACCAAATGAAATATTGTAGAAGTCTTCATAGTTGGATCATGGATCCTAGTTTTTAATAATATATTTTATCTTTACCAAGCTACAAATATTTCATTGACATCTCATAGTTCCATTTTTAAGATTCTTTCCTAGATGGATGATTATGATTTTACAATTACAATGTTCTACAAGTCAACACTTCTTGATGAAATTCTTTATTATCAATTTAGTAGTCCATAGTTGTTGTGAAAACTACCTTTTTTAACACCATCTTTCAACATTATTATTTTACAATAGTGATTCAATACAATAACATTGTTTTGTTGAAGCAGATTTCAATAACATTTTTTTCAATATGAAAATGATATTTACTTTAAGCACTACTAGAATTCAAAAAAAAAATTAAACAAGATCATCCACTCCCAGATCAGAATCAACCAAGACAAGAAATCATAAGGACTACACAACAAAGATGATAATTCAGTAGAAGGTATGTAAATTTCTTTTATGGGCATTGTTTTTATTGTACTAACTTTGGACATAAATTTGCAAATTGTAGGGCTTATGGAAGAAACGTTCAAGAAGGAAATTATTATGTGGCCCCACATAACATTGAATGCTAGAAATGCCACAATTATGCTCACATATGTAATGACCTTCCTCGTTAAGACAACAACTCCGACAACAGTTGCAATTTTTTTTTTTTTGTGTTTAAGGTGTGCGGGCACGTGTAGAAGTATCAACACACTTG
>JZKD02S1423761.1:1602063-1614067 GCA_000966675.3 Picea glauca | reverse complement strand
ATGACGCATCATCATCAAGGTTAAGTGGTTCATCATCATAAAAATCCAGATCACTTGCGAGCAAGTGTCCTCAAAGAATAAGTTTTGTCAGTGTGCCAGAGCGGGATGTTACAACATAGCTCGTGATTGTAGAAGCATGATGGATACTTATAAGAAAAATAACACTCATATCATATATAATAATGTTTGGAAAATAAAATAAGAGCATGTAAAATAAGAATAGATGAATGAAGGACACCTAGAAGTCATACTCTCAGGATTGGAAGTAGTACGAGATCAAGAAAAAACTATAGGGAAAAAGGAATATGTCATATACAGGAACGTTTGGACAATAAATGAAAAACAAGAAGAATAGGTGAATATAGACTAGGTTCTAGAGATCACAAAATTGGAAGTAGTGCAAAAAAGAGAAGAGGAGAAGGTGAATAAAGAATAGGCCCAAGAGATTGCAGTATTAGGAATTGTAGTGAAAAATCAATATAGAGGTAGAATGAAACACGTTAGATTTCAGAAAAATGATGAGTCTATAGATGAAGAGGAATATTATTTCGCATCAGAGAAGGTATTTTTCTGAGCCATCTAGCTTGGATACTCCCAATAAATATGAATATTGAACATGGGGAGTTGATAGAAAAGATACTATAGATTAGAGAACCATCCTTTAGCTAGATTGAATTATTTGCAGAGATAGATTTAGAGCAGTCAGATAAAAAAGGTACAGAGTGATGAATTGATCGATTGAGAAGTAGTGTTCTCACGTAGGTATCAATTGGCATTTACACATTAATAAGTTTATTATTGTATTCCACGTATGTATTCAGGAAGGGATATATTTAGTACAGGTTGTTCCAGACATGCTTAGGTGGATTTGGAGATAGAGAATACCAGTTGACACATTTGATTCAACTTGAAGAAACACGAATATGTGATGATCAGTTGCATATGTGAAACCTTCATGATAGTACAATGATAAATGGGTCAACATTGTGGACAATTGGGTAGCAGAGTTATGGACAGTTTGCAACATATGGACAAATATGGATATTTAATAGGTACATAAAACATGGGCCAGAGAATATGCATAGAAATTATGGACATAGATGTTTACTTAGTAGGTATAGTTAAAATGGTTTAGAGAAGAAACATAGTAGTGCATCTATAATTGGAATCAGTGGAATCAGTTGGTAACATAAATGAAAGTATTAAAAGGAATACTAGAACATGGAAAGAGAAATACTCAACAAAAGCTAAGTCATCAGAAGAAAATCATTGAACAATATGGTCAAATGAACATGACAAGTGACTTATGAAATCAAGTAATGAATGGTTTTTATATATGTCAAATACTTACAAGAGGAAGAACCATTGGAAAATTAGCAAAAACTAGAAGAGAGGAAAGGAAACACTTACAAGTAGCCCTACATTCATCTACATGACATATTGTAGAGAATTAAAGGGAAGAAAAATAATCAAGAAATGAAGATCAGTAACATATAGATAGGGAGAGAGATACCGACAGGGGGATTTATTATTTTATCCATGATTGCAAAGGGAGAGAAAGAGAAATATCAAAAGAGTAAAAGTCAAGAACATGAATTCAGAGAAGGATTTTCCAGAGAAGGTATACTTTCAGGGGAATTCAAAAGAGGGGAGGAACATGAGGATATAAACATGTGAAGAGAAAGAACAAAGGCATATAAATAGAGAGAGAGAGAACATATGAATCAAGACATGGGAAGCAACCCCAAGGATAGAGACCCTTTTCCATTGATCTAAAAGGGGGAGAGTGAGAAACATTGATGATATGAAATGATCACAAGGGTATAATGAATGTTTCCATCAATGTTGGTGCTTACATAAATGCCAAATGGGGAGATTGTTGGATAGTTTTTTTGGACAATTGCTTATCATTGATGTCAACCCTCAGAAATTTATGTCAACCCTTGGATAAGTTTGGAATCCCTAGAGATGTGGATGAGATTGATTGTGATTTATTTTTCATTGATAGAGTGGTTGATGTCAGCATATTTGTTCGATGCATTTGATAAAGTCTACATGAATCCATGAAGGTGCAGTCATGGGACCCAAATTTGGTTGAGAAATATGGACATGAAGGACAATGTAAATGCAAGTAAAAAACTCATAGATGGATAGTGCTTTCTGTGACATTTTCGATGATAGGTGGTACGCCACATGGTTCCTCATGGTTAGGGAGATATGGCATTATGAATTTATAAGCCTCAAAGAATGATCAAGAAGCCACTAGTTGGTTACAAGTCAATTAATGAAGGGTTAAAGTGGTTTTGACAACAAAGTACTAGAAGCCCTAAGAATAAGGAAAGAGGTTACCTAGAAAAAGTATAAATACACATATTTATACATTCATTTGACACAAACACTTACATTAAATATCTATCTTGTGAGAATTTTACGGTCTAGTATTTATGTCTATTAGTGAATTTCACAGAAATTTTGAGGCAACGGCGAAAGTGAGAGGAAAGATCAGAAGCCTCAGAGCTCCAAAGTGCTAGGGTTTCTATTAAACCCTAATTTGGTTGGACCTCATGGTCAAGGCATAGGGTGTTTCATGAGGAACCCCTATGCGTTTCCTAGGGAACATCATGTGAGATCTCGTGTGACAAGTAGTCCTCATCCTGTGAGGATAAGACATAAGTGGAAGAGGATGCTTGTTCCTAGTTGTTGACCTCTGAGGTGAAGCTACATCATTGTGTATCCGGTTCAGAGGCACCAGGTGAGTTACACATGTAAAAGGTATGTTACTCTATGTGTTATGAGGTTGCATCTTGGTGATATTGAGGAGCATGATTGAGGCATGTGTTTGTGAGATTTGGTATATGACTTGAGGCACATATTGGATGTATGGTAGATTTTGATTGAGGTAGATATGATAATGTACATTGTTGATTCATATCTTGGTTACCTTAGTATATGGTGTATGGCATGATTGAGAAATATGTTATGGTTGATGTGCATGATTAGCACATTGTATGGTACATGATATAGTACAATATTAATACATGGTATGGTGTTGATTTAGATTGTTGATGTACATGGTTGATACATGCTATGGTACAAGATTAGTACTTGGTGTTGATGTACATGGTTGATGGTTAAGTCATATTGAACTGAAATGGAAGGCTTGTACAACATACAAATGAATTTTTATGTGTCTTGGTAAATGGATCAATTTGCAAGGACATAGATTTTTAATGAGTTTTGGACTTAAAATTGTACAAATAACAGATATAAACAACCATCAAATAACACATGTAACAAAACAAATTATAAAGGAGTTCACCCCTCTCTTGGGCTGCATCTCCTAGTCTAGCCTTCAATGGTCCTCTTTCATTAAGTGTACAATATGTGAAAAATAGCAATTTACAATGATCAAATGGAAAAAATAACCGCTCCAATGGCTCCAGAACTATCAAAAACCCCTGTCTAGGATTTTTCTACACCTGGTTTGGTAAACAAATGATAAAGTTATCCTCGTTTAAAGTTTCCCCCAAAACCTACAGCCAAAAATCTCTCCAAAACACACATACTATTCCAAAACCTAGCTCCCACACCCTCAAACCTAGCTCTGTGCGTGTTTCTAGATCGTGGGCGAAAAATGGCGGACCATCAGCACGTTTAGCGCTTGTCCTCCAAAGATCGTGGTCATCTCGGGAAGGTGTCAAAGATGAGGGGTTGACCACTGGCCCCCATTGGTTCCACACCCAGTTCCATAGTGGTTGGTTATTGGATTGCGTGACCAAGGTTGGGGCTTAGTCCCGACCCTACCGCCAAATGTTCTACCATGTCGATTTAAATACAATTCATGCCATATAGTGGTAAGAAACATCTGGTAGCCAGTTTGGTATATCCTCCCACACTACTCCACTTGGCCTCGAGGTCGCATGATTAAACCTGGTGGGGTTTGGCCCAAAATTTTAGTGGTCGACGGGGTAACACGTGTCATCCCTCAATTGGGCCACATGGCACCTTACCATTGGTCCAACTCAACACCCAAATTCCTAGTCACCTACCATGCATCATCCCAATCATCCTACCATGCATCAACCCAATCATCCTACCATGCATCCTTGCTATCTCATCCTTTCCATGTGTCAGTATAGATGCCACGTCAACCTGTAAGGGTTGTATGAACTGTATAGTCAAAAATAATTTTTCCTATTGGGGAAAATGGATAGAACACCATAACTTTTCCATACAGGATCTATTTGATATGATTCAAGTTGTGTTGGGATCATGAAGATGATATCTAAGCAATGAAAACATTTTTTAGAACTTTAAAACACTTTGATTTTGGAGCACTTTTTGATCCCCCAGATCACTCCTCCCCATTGTGAATATTTGGACCTCCAAAATACTATTTTCAGTCAAACTATAGATGATAGTACTATTCCCTCATCCTTCTAACCTCAATCCATTTATCTTTTCTTGGATTTGTTCCTTTGAGACCAACAAAAAGGTACTTCGCATTCCCTCATTTTGAAGTTCTTGTCTTTCTGTCAAGGATGGTATCTTGTTGTAATTCTGAAAGATATTATGGTGAGAAGTCATATATTGAAGGAATTTGAACATGATCTCATGGATCATCAATCAAAGGAGGCTCATACAATCTCAAATTCTCAACATTAACAACTGCATACATTTTCATATAAGGAGGTAAATCCAATCATAAGGCATTGTTACCAGTTTTTTCAAGAATCTTAAAGGGTCCATATCTTTATTTTTGTTCTAAGACTTTTGCGACCATTGTTTTGATTAGAGAGTTCTTTTGGATTCATCGCATAGGTTTTTTTATTTTCAACGTTTCAGACCAAACTAGTGTGGTCCATCATCAGGAAAGTGTTTGTGAAAAATGAAGGAAAAAAGAATATAATAGGAATATAAATACTTGAAAAGTTTTTGTAAGGAGCTGACTTATTGAAAATGAAATCAATAATTATAAAGTTTTTTATAGATTATAATTGTTTGTTTAATTAATTTTTTTTTTCTTAATAATTAATTATTTGTTTGTTTATTAATTTTTATTTAAAAAGAGCCGACTGGACAATGTTTATAAATTAATATTTAGAATTATTCATATTGGCTAGGGTAGGGATCCAATTTTGCCTAATTTTCCATCCATCATCTCTATTTAGATTATTAGGTTGTTTTTAAATTTTGATTGCTTCTCTGAATTTCCTATTGTGATAGTGATCTATCCTGGAAAGGATTTTGGTTTCTTCAATACAAATGTGATGTTTGGTTTTATCTGAGTGTTCTGCGAGAGCAGAGGGATGAGTGCGATTGTGTTTGATGTCAGCGGTGTGTTCTTGAATCCTAATTCTAAAGGAACGACCTGTTTCTCCTATGTATTATTTACCACATGAACATGGTCCATATCTTATTGGTTTCATATTTTTACCTTCTCCTTTAAGCCTCTCTTTGATAATGTAAAGCCAAACTACATCTCTAACTTGGACACTGTGGTCAACACGATGATTATCATGTCTTGTCTTGTACTTGGATTGGCTATTTTCCAACTGTTCTTGTACCATTTGATGCACCAATTGAACTTGCTCAATGAACTTCTTTTATTTATCAATGTCATAATGACCATGAATAACAACATCCTTCCCAAAGATAAAATATAAAGGAGATTTTGGAAAGTAACCAAAACATGCCTCAAATGGAGACGTTTGAGTCGATGAATGCTTAGCCCAATTATAAGCATGTTGAATGTAGTGTAGGTGCTCATCCCAAAGCTTAGGATGTTTGCTGCAATAACCATGAATAATATGTACCACTATTTTATTCCCCACTTCTGTCTAACCATCGTTTTGTGGATGGAATGTTGTGTTTTTTTTCAACTTGTTGTCCATGATTTCCCATAATCTTGACCAAAAGTTTCTAAGAAATTGAGAATCTCGATCATAAATAGTGGATTTGGGAAACTCAAAATGTACCCATACATGTTGAAAAAACATTTGTGTTGTTTTTTCAGCTATAGCCCGCTTCTTACAAGGAATTAAAATACAAATATTGTTGAAACAATCAACCACAACATAAAGATAATCATGATTTTTTTAGACATAGGTAGTCCTCCTACAAAGTTCATGGAAATTATTTTTCAAGGATGGTAAGGAACTAGAAGTGGATTACACAATCCTAACTTTCTATTTCTAAGCTTACTTGTAGCACATAAAGAACATCCTCTTACATATCGTGATACATTTTCATTCATTTTAAGCTAATAGCAATACCTTTGCTAATTTTCCATTGTCTTGCTTACATCGAAATGACCAGCATTAAGAGAAGAATGTGCTTCCCTTATGATGTTGAATCTTTCACCCTGTTGAATACATAGCTTTCCAAGATGATACAAAATTTTATCATGCACATGGTAATCCAATTCCTCTACTTGGTTATCTTGAAAAAAAGTTGCATCTACATCTTTAAAATCATCATCTAAAGCATATTGTTCAACGTAGATCTCATGCATGATATAAGTATGCTTAAGAATAAATGAAGAACTAATAATAGGCCTAGAAAGCATATCAACAAGCTTGTTATAAATTCCTTTCTTATACCTTATCACCAAGTGGAATTGTTGCAAGAAAACCATCCATCTGAAATGCCTTGCTTGTTGTAGCTTAGTTTTTTATTGTAAGTATTGAAAAGGTTGATGATTAGTGTGAATAATATTTTCTTTTCCTAAAAAATAATGTTTCCAGTTTTTCACACATTGCACCAATGCATACAATTCCTTGTCATATGTAGGATAATTAAGCACAACACTATTAAAATTTTTAGAATGATAACATATGGGCTTACCATGTTGCGACAAGACTGCTTCCATGGAATAGTTACTTGCATCTTTTTGTATCTCAAATGGCTTCCTTAAATCAAGAAGTGTAAGAACTGGAGTTGAACTAATTTTCTCCTTCAATGCATCAAAAGATTTTTTCTTCTTTCCTCCCCATTGGAAACCTACTTAATATTTGTCACATCATGTAATGGAGCTGCAATTAAAGAAAAATTAGAAATAAACTTTCTCCAATATTTGGGTCCTCCCAAAAATATTCTAACCTCTATTACATTGTTGGGATTGGAAAAATCTAAAATGACTTTGACCTGTGAGGGATCTATCTTCAATTTCCCCCCTCCAAGAGTATGTCCCAAGTAAACTAACGACGTCTTTCCAAACTGACATTTAGACATATTTAAAAGCAATTTATCTTTCTTCAAGATATCTAAAACTTGTTTCACATGCCTAACATGTTCTTCATGAGATTTTCTAAATATCAATATGTCATCCAAGTAGACAATTAAACAATCATCAAGAAAAATCCTTAAAACACCATTCATAACTCTCATGAATGTTGCAGGAGAATTACAAAGCCCAAATGGAATAACCATCCATTCATACAAACCTTGTTTTGTTTTCAAAGTTGTCTTCCATGTGTCTCGTTCAACAATCCTAATCTCATGATAACCATTCCTTAAGTCTAACTTAGTGAAGTACACACCATATTTCAATTGATCATGAAAATTATAAATTCGAGGAAGAGGGTAATGGTTCTTTTACATAATCTTGTTCAAGGCTTTGAAATCTACACACATGCACCATGATCCATATTTATTTGGTACTAAAATAATTGGTGACCCACATGGAGATGTGCTTGGCATGATAACCCATTTTTCAAGAAACTCTTGGATTTTATTTTTTTATTTTAGCATTCTCCATGATTGGCATCCCGTACATGCCAATGTTTGGAAGAGGACAATGTTGTTGCAATTGGATCTCATGTTGGATACCTCTTTTATCAGAAAATCCTTTGGGCTCTTGAAACATCTCATCACATATGTTAACAACCTCATACAAATAAGATTTTAACTTTGCATCAAATCCTTGGAAAGCTTTTTTTTCAACATTCTCTTTGGGTTGATCATGAACAGTACAAAATTCTTACTAGCATTGACTAACCTCTTCATTTGCTAGCATTCACAAGTAACAAATTCAATTTCTTGGTATGTTATCTAACAATGTACTCAACACCATTTTTAAACAAATGATATTTTTTCTCATGACGATGAAAGATGGCTCTCCTATCATATAAATACGGACTTCCAAAAACAATACGAAAAATATCCAATGGAATGAAATCAAACTCTACCTCATTTATAAAGTTTGTAGTGATAGAAAATCTTAGTTTACATCTTTTAGTCACATGCAATTTTTCATTGTCACATATCCAACCTAAAGGATACAGTTTAGGATGAGGAGTTGTTTCCAATTTTAGTTTCTTGATAGTGTCTTTAGAAATGAGGTTTTCTTGTGAACCAATATAAAAAAGAGTGTCTATATTGGTATGCTTTGAAATAACCCTTATGTGGAAAAGCTATATTCTTTCTTTTTCAAGTTGATTTTCATTGATGATACTACTTGAAGAACTAGTACTAGAAATAGAGTCCTTACCTTGAAAACCCATGGCTATGATCTTAGTTTCATCTCCATAATTAGATCCTAAATCATGTTGTGTATCTGCATTAGTCTTTGGTTTCCCTTTGTTGTTGAACATTTTGGGTCTCTTTTCAGGATGAAATTTCCAACAGTGGTATTCATCATGGCCTTATTTTTAATAGTGTTTACATGAGAGTTTTCTCCCTCTTTCTTGGTTGAAGCATTCTTCTTTCGTTTTCCTTTGAATTTCCCCTTTCCTTTGTCTCCATTATTAAATGTCTCCTTACTTCCCTCTTGAGGATGACTCTTCCCTCTTGTTTCTAAATGAGTTTCGTGTACACAAACTTCATCTAGTATTGTAGGGTTACACATGAGAATTGTGTGTCTCAAATAACTAGGCAGTCATCCAATATATTTGAGAAGATTATATTGAAAGGATAAATCTATACCCATCATAAAATATCTTTTTCCAAATTCTTGAGTATATATTTGCACATTTTTCCATTTAGATTGCCTAAAAATTTCCAATCCATAATAACTTTTTGCATCTTTGCTAATGGATAAAAGTTCCTTCTTGTTGCAACAATAAAATCATTCCAAGAGGATAAAACTTTACCATATTATTTCATGTCCTCTTGAGTTTTTTCTTCCCACCAAATGAGTGTTGCACCTTCTAATCTAAGAGAGACAAGTTGAATCTTCATTTCATCATCTTTGATTTTTTGTATCTTGCAATACACATCAATATGACGAACCCAATTATCCAATCTCTCAGCATTTACCTCCCCATTATACATAATAAATTCACACTTAATATCAAGCTTCAACAAAGAGTTTTACCATGTTCCTTTAGAGAACTTGAAGATGGTTGTGAAAGGGTAGAAGCAGTTGTAGATGGAGATGAAGGAGGTGGAGTTCAATCATTCCCTCGATCACCTTTTGGATTTTTATCACCATTACCTTCATTACCTTTTGGAGGATTTGAGCTCTCTCCTTGTAATCTTGCATTCCTCTCTTCATATAAAACTTTCACCATTTATGTCATATCAAATAAGGATTTTCTAAAAGTTTCTTTATCTGAAGTGAGGGTTTCATGAATATCCTTATGATCCATAATTGGTGAATGTCTCCTTGAAACTTGAGGTGAATGAATTGTTCTCATTTTTGAAATTTGAGAACTGGGCTCCACAAGTTGTCCTTATACTCTTGTAAGATTTGACCTTGTAAGGATTAGAAAAACACTTGAAAACAAATAAAAACTTCACCATAACCTATGCTATGATACCAACTTGATCTAAAGTTGAAGGATTGTACAACATGTAATCAAAATTGTATGTGTCTTGGGCAGTGGATCAATTTGCAATAGCATAGATTTTTAATGAGTCTTGTACTTAAAATTAGAGAAATAAAAGATATAAATAGCCATCAAATAACACACATAACACAACAAATGATAAATGAGTTCACCCCTCTCTTGGGATACATCTCTTGGTCGAGGTTCCAATGGTCCTCTTTCATTAAGTGTTCAATATGTGAAAAAAAATAAATTTCAACGCTCAAATGGAAAAAATAATAGCTCCAATGGCTCTAGAACTGTCAAAAATCCCTCTCTAGGATTTTTCTACACCTGGTTTGGTAAAAAATGAGAAATTTATCCTCTTTTGACGTTTCCCCCAAAACCTATAGCCAAAACTCTCTCCAAAACGCGCACATTGTTCCAAAACATAGCTCGTGTGCCCTCAAACCTGTCTTTGCATGTGTTTCAATATCGTGGGATAAAATAGTACACAATTAGCGCATTTAGTACCTTTCCTCTGAAGATCGTGGTCATGTGGGGAATGTGTCCAATACCTAGGGATAACCACCCACCCCCTTCGGTCGGCTCCCCATCAGTCCCTCCCCTGATTCCACAGTGGTTGGTTATTGGATTGTGTGACTAGGGTTGGGGCTTAGCCTTGATGCTACCACCAAATGTTCTGCCATGTGGATTGAAATACAATGTGTGTCATATAGTGGTAAGCTTGGTAGATGGACTGGTATATCCTCCCACACTATTTCACTTGACCAGTAGGTCGCACGATTGAATTTGGTAGAGTCCGACCCAAACTTTTAGTGGTTGGCTGGCTGCCATGTGTCATCCTCTGATTGGGCCACATCGTGCCTTTCCATTGGTCCAAATTAGCAACCAAATGACCAGTCCCCTACCAAACATTAGACCAATCAACCTTCCATGCATCCTTTCCATGTCATCTCTATGTCACGTCAGCTTGTATCGATTACATAGTCAATAAAAGTTTTGCATGTTGGCGAAAATGGACAGAACACCATAACGTTTCCATATGGACTCTGTTTGAGCCCATTGAAGTTGTGTTGGGATCATGACAAAGACATCTATGCAATGAAACCATTTTCTATAAATTTCAAACACTTTGAGTTTGGATCACTTTTTGATCCCCCAGATCACATATAGTAAAGGTTATGGTGCATGGTTGATGCAAGGTTTGATACAGGTGTTGGTGCATGGTTGATGCAAGGTTTGATACAGGTGTTGTTGCATGGTTGATGCACTTGTTGTGGTACAAATTGTCGTACATGGTTGATGTTTGGTATGGTATAGGTTGATGGTTTGTTACATTCTTTGGTACATGGTTGAGACACATATCTTGTGATGGTATGTTGGTGATCTTGGTACATGCTTGGTAGAGGAATGTGTTGGTGATATTGGACATCTAGTTGAGAGGTGTCCTTGGTATATGATCCATGTGAGAGGATCCGGTTGAGTATTGATGAAAGTGAAAGGTTTAAAATGATAGTGACAGGTTGATAGTGGCAGTGCCAATGAAAATGACTGTGGAAATGATTATGGTAGTGACAATTGTTCTACAATTATATTTTAGCGATGTAGGATGGGGAAAGGAAAGGGGATTGTAGCCTCCTTTCGGTTGGTGTTGGAGAACTTAGGGAGTTGGAGATTCTGTTAGGTTGGATCCTGAGAATTAGGGGGTTGTAGCCTCTTTCTGGTTGGAGCTGGAGAATTAGGTAGTTGGATCTTCCTTTAGGTTGGATCTTGAGAATGAGGGTTTTGTAGCCTCCTTCTTGGAGCCAGAGAATTCAGGGAGTTGTAGCTTCCTTTAGGTTGAAGCTTGTAAATAGGGGTTCATATCCTCCTGCTATTTGTAGCTGGAAAATTTGGAATTTGGTGCTTCCAATGAATGTATTATTTGATATATAAGAAATCATTCTGTGGTTTTCTCCCATTTGGATTTTCACTTAAATTCTTGTGTACTATGTACTTGATGTGATGTTTCTTATGTTTATATGCTCATGGTATATTGATGGTATATTGATGATATACTAATGGTATGCTAATGATATACTTTTGATTAAGTTGAATTATATATATTGTCGTTAAAAGTAGTAAAAGTGCTCATATTGATTCACCCCCCCTCTCAGTGCTCCAACACTATCATGCAAAAAATTCACCTCATTGACAAATATCTTGTCACCTTTAATCATAAAGGGATTTTT
>JZKD02S1423761.1:1579796-1600900 GCA_000966675.3 Picea glauca | reverse complement strand
GATACTCTAGGAAGAAGTTATGATTGTTTTACCTAGAACACCTTCTTGAGACTAGTCAATAGGGCTAGTCAGATACCCTATCTTACACAGGGTGTATCTAAAAATTTAAGATGATACAAAAGATGAACGTTTTACCACAGATACACTACTAATTTTTGTAAGTGGTCTCCGGAGGGTAGGGTCTTAAACGTTACAGAAATTTTTTTATAGCGAAAATGCCTCAATGACTCATTTCAGGATGATTCCATAACCCTATCTTGTACAGGCTATATCTCCGAAAGTATAAGGCCTCAGGAGCTGAATTTTGAACCTAACGTACCTTGATCTGTCTTCTAAGTACCCTCCAAGCGGTTCCTTCTGAAATGTTGTAGAAAAAAAGTTATAGTAAAAATTCCACGGTGTCTCAGATGTAGCAGCGAAACCCCAAGACCTTGAGCTCTGATACCATATGTTAAAACCAAACATCAATATATCATATAAAAATCTCAGAAAAAGTACTCAACGCCTTAAAAAAGAGATAATTTCAGATAATAAGCGTCTTCGAGGGGGAAACCTCCTTTTACCCCCACTTAAATGTTCAAGTACCAGATGATTCAAAATGAAAATGTCTCCTTGGTATATATAGGAGACTAGGAGGTATAATTAAAAATAATGGCCTAAAGTCGACATAATTAAAATAACATTACTAATCTAAATTACAACTAATGGCCTAAAGCCGACATAAATAAAATAGCATTACTACTCTAATATGCCCCAATTAAGGGGTAATGAGTCAACATTAGGGCTTAACAGACTCATAAAACCAAGAAAGGTGTAACTTGCATGCTTTCCTAGACACAATCAATTATTAAGTTCTTTTTACCAGTTCTTTATTCTTAGAAAAAAAAATTACAATAAGCTAAAGGATCAAGCTACAAGTGTGCTCTCTCGAAATAGTCAATTTATCTTTTAACCATTATAGTAGTAATCACATTAGAAAACCATTAACTCTAGCCCTATCAATCAGTTTAGCATTTATAGGTTAGTGAATCATTTTGATTTCATATACAATGCATACATTTTTAAAGTGTTACATTTTAAAAATTGACAAATTTAAAAGATCCCTCTTGTAAATCATGGTTGTTAATCCAAAATATTATTAGACGTCATCATACATCTTATGTTTGTTAGTGGTTTCCAAGGTAGAATATTTTAGATAATCAAAATGAAATAGTGTTTTTATAAATATCTTGGAATGCTAATTAGAATTATGATTTATGTAATGTTTATAATAATAATTTACTATTATATTAGTAAGTTTTCTAATTAACTTTTTTTATAATAATAAGTTCTCCTAATACTCGTACAAGAAATGAAAATTTCAAATAAATATTGGATCTCATTTGCATTCATAATCTTGTAGAAACTATTTCAAACAACCAAGTGAATTTTTTTTATAAACATTGTATAGGGAGGTCATGCTTTTACACTTTTAGTTGATAACTCATAGCTCATTTTTTAGCTTTCTTTTATTAGTCCATGTTGTAGGCATAGAGGGACTATAGCGATCGGTAATTTGTTGACCTAGTATTAGTTTGTCCTTTGACCACAAATATTTGCATAATATCTAATGTTGGAACTAGGGAACAAAATCCATTGATTTTTATATAATATTGGAGGTCTTATTGATGGCTTCATTATTCCCAATGTTTTATATGTTAGCATATTCAAACTTTTTGATCTATAAGGTCTTTTTGAATCATATATTTTTTTATGCATTGCTTGAAGGTGAATTAATGCTAGCATTAGTTCAAATGTTTGTCTTAGCATTTTTTGCTAGTTAAATTCATCCCAATGTTTGATATGCTAGTGTATCCAAGGTTTGTATATTTATTATTATTATTAAGTACTTAATGTACGAAAATGGACGATTCTGACAGCCTTAAATGTTTACCTAAGAGGCCTCATAGCCTTAAATGTTTACTTAACATGTGGCTGGACATGAAAAACAAAAATAAATTTGAATAATTAATTGAATAAAATTTAACAAAACATTATCACATATTAATAACGAATACAATATTTAATATTTATATTATAGGATAGATATCAAAAAATTAATTTATAGTTTATTTATTAATATTAATATAAAATAGTATATACAACTATATATCCATTTTAATCTAAAATCAGGAAAGATCAATTTCTAGTTACAAACCTTTATTATCATAAACAAAATCAAAATTCCAAAATTCGAAATTTACATTTAAAAACATTAAAAAGAATATTGAATAAAAATTAAATAATTGTTTATACTATTGTTTAAGTAAAAAGTGTTATAGCATTATATAAATTACTATAAATCTTGGTACAATGTTATAATATTCTATAAATTACTGAGTCTCATATATATGAGAGAATTCTTGGGTGCAAAATATATATGACGAAAGTGTTGGGTGAAAAATGTATATCACGGAACAAGTTCGACATGGAAAATAAGAATAAATTTGAATAATTAATTGAATAAAATTTAACAAAACATTATCACATATTAACAAGTGTTGCATGGCAGCCTAGTCTCTACTAGGTTTCCATCGGAGTAAATGCGTGTGTTGCAAGTTGCAGTACATGTGGTATCCATGCAGAATTTAGTATTCCCAAATTAGTTTTATTTGAAATTTATGAAAAAATATTAATGTTTGGTACATCAACCAAGGTTCTTAGTATCTAAATTTGATAGTACATGAAATATTTAATACATAACCCATGTAACCCAACAATTACAGAATCGCGGGTTGACATAGTCGTGGGTTCATATTTTTCATTTTCATGTCCATCTTGTTTTGTGATATACATTTTGCACCCATCACTTCCGTCATATACATTTTGCACCCAACAATTCTGTCATATACATGAGACTGAGTAATTTATAGAATATTATAACATTATACCAAGATTTATAGTAATTTATATAATACTATAACTTTCTTTACTTAATGAATAGTATAAACAATTATTTAAATTTTATTCAATATTATTTTTAAGTTTTTAAATTTAAATTTGGAATTTTAGAATTTTGATTTTGTTTATGATTATAAAGGTAAAATTTATTTTTATTTTTCATTTTTCATGTCCACCTTTTCGGTGATATACATTTTGCATCCAACACTTATGTCATATACATTTTGCACCCAACAATTATGGAGTTGCAGGTTCACATTTTCATTTTTCATGTCTAGCTTGTTATGTGATATACATTTTGCACTCAACACTTATGTCATATACATTTTGCACCTAACAATTCAATCATATACATGAGACTGAGAAATTTATAGAATATTATGACATTGTACCAAGATGTATAGTAATTTATATAATGCTATAACACTTTTTACTTAATGAATAGTATAAACAAATATTTAAATTTTATTCAATATTATTTTTAAAGTTTTTCAATGTAAATTTGGAATTTTGAAATTTGATTTTGTTTATGATAATAAAGGTGAAATTTATTTTTATTTTTCATTTTTCATATGGAGCTTTTCCATGATATACATTTTGCACCCAACAATTACTAAGTCGTGGGTTCACGATTTTCATTTTTCATGTCTAGTGTGTTCTGTGATATACATTTTGCACCCAACCATTCCGTCATATACATTTTTCACCCAACAATTCCTTCATATACATGAGACTAAGTAATTTATAGAATATTATAACATTGTACCAAGATTTCTAGTAATTTATATAATGCTATAACACTTTCTACAATATCTAATAGTAGTGTTGTAGATTATGTGATATCTAATCTCCTCGTTTCCAACCAAATAGCAACTTTTGACCTTTTAAATGACCATGAGACTGACTCTGATCATAAACCTTTAACCCTAACTCTAAAATTTTCCATGCATAGGAGCACCATTGAAGAGAATTCTTATAATCAAAGGAATTTGCGCTTTGAAAAAAGTAAAGTTGACATTTTCTTAAAGGATTTAAATAGTAAATTAAACCTCCTAACTTATAAAGAAAACATTGAAGAACTCTATCATAATTTTATAACTACCCTTTCCACTTCTATTAACAGGTTCTCTTTCAAGGTGTCCTATAAAAAGAATACTAGAAGAACCAACCCTTGGTATGATAAAGAATGTAAAATTGCTAGGAAATCCATTAGGGATGCTTCTATTGAGCCCCTAAAACTAGATAAGATCAATATGTACAAATCCCTAATTAAAAATAAAAGAAGATACTATATCAATAAAAGGCAAGAACAACTTTCACAACTATACAAGTTGGATCCTAAGAAGTTTTGGAGCCAAATTCTAAAACACAATACTAAAGAAAATAATAGGATTCTGTTAACGGATTGGAATTCCTACATTAAAAATATTTACGAGTTCCTTAATGCCATGGACACCATTCCTATTGTCCCTTCAAAGGAATAAGTTTTTTATTTAGATGACATAGAGTTCGGGGTTAAGTGGCTCACAAATGGGAAAGCTAAGGACATTGAATGATACCAAGTTGAAATTTTTAAAATCGGAGGACCAATCCTTATCCCTCACATACACAAGATTTTCAATTTAGTAGTCAAGCACGGCTTCCCTAAACCCTGGACTCAAAGCCTCATTGTTCCTATTTTTAAAAATGGGGATAGAAACCTTCCTTCTAATTATAGGACCATTATGATTAGCCTGTTTTTAGCCAAGATTTATGGAATTATTTGGGAAAAGAAGATTAGCATTTGGATAGAAAGTCATGGTAAAAGAATTAAAGGCCAGGCCGGGTTTAGGAGATATCATTCAACTATGGACCATCTTGTTACTTTTAGGATCATTGTAGAGGAGTTCTGGAATACTAAAACCAATCTTTTTTGTTGTTTTATTGACTTTAGAAAAACTTTTGACATGGTTCCTAGGAAAAACCTTTGGAGTAGGTTGGAAGAGATAAAAGTGCCTCTCAAGTTCAGGGCTCTTGCAATAAGGATGTATGAGAATGTTATTTCTAAGTTTAAAAACACCGAGGGTTGGTCAAAAGATATTAACTGCAATATTAGAGTCAAACAAGGTTGTCCCTTGTCCCCTACCCTTTTTGGCATATACATTGATAAGCTAGAAGAATGCTTGGAAAAAGAGGTTGTGTCAGCCCTACTCTCACTGGTATAGTCATCGATATTCTTATTTATGCCTATGATATCATTCTTATGGAAAGGAGTCCCCATGATCTTGAAAACCAACTAAGAATCCTCAATGATTTTTTCTCCAATATGGGTATGACTGTTAATACTGATAAGACTAAGGTCATGATTATTAAATCCAATAAGATCCCTTATGATACCTTTGTATATGACAAAAACAACTTGGAGGAAGTGACTTCATACAAATATCTTAGAATCGATATTCACCACAAGCTCAATTGGAATTATAGCATTGAGAAAATGATTATTTGGGGATGGAAAGCTTATTATGGGATTGAAAACAATTGTAAATCGATTGATCTTTGGAATTGGGATAATAAGAAACTCATCTTTGAGACTCTTGTTACACTTGTTATTCTTTATGGATGTGAAGTCTAGGGTTGTAGTATCTCTCATGAATCCTAGAGAAAGATAGAGAAAATACCAAAGAATTTTATAACCTATAATCTCAAAATTAAAGGAAATACGCCCTATCCCGTCCTCCTCTTAAAAACAAGCCTCTCCCCCATTGAGACCATGGCTATGACTAGATACCTAATGTAAAAGAACAAGTTAAACAACATGGAAGATAAGAGGCTACCTAAAATTGCTTCAAATCCAAGTCATAACCACCATTGACTGAAGCGAGGATGGCATAAAGATGTCTGGTCTTGGCTAAACTATTGGGGAATCATGGAAGAAACCATTTTGCAGAATAAAGATACTATTAGAAAAATCATCAAATCAAAATTTAAGGAAAAAATGTGGTGTGATAAAGAGTTAGAGGAAAAAATAAAATTAAGGTATTATAAAGATGTAATCAACCCTAATCTAGAAGATCAAAATTGTTTATCTGTTTTTCCAAGTGTAAAGAAAAAAAAAACATTGCTAAGATAATAATAAATTCTCAACAGCTCCATAGTGAAACTGGGTGTTGGTCAATTCCTAAAACGCCATGGGATGAAAGAGTGTGTCACCTTTCTGACACTAAGAAGGTTGAAGATGAAAAACACTTTCTTTTAGATTGTCTAGCCTATACCCATATTAGATCTCATTTTCAAAATATTTATCACACTACCAACCTTCCTAACCTCTTAACTCAAGTATGGTGATCTTGGAAAGCTTCTCTTAATGTTTTTTGAGCACAGAAATAAAATTTTAAAAAATCACAAGTAATCACTTACCCTCTTAAGGTGTGATAGACCAATTTGGTCTTAGTGGACATTAATCATCATCATCATCATCATCAACAATTATTTAAATTTTATTCAATATTATTTGTAACTTTTTTAAATGTAAATTTGGAATTTTGGAATTTGGAATTTGTTTACGATAATAAAGGTGAAATTTATTTTATTTTTCATTTTCATGTCTAGCTTGTTCCTTGATATACATTTTTCACCCAACACTTCTGCCATATACATTTTGCACACAACAATTACGGAGTCGCGGGTTCACATTTTTCATTTTTCATATCTAGCTTGTTGAGTGATATACATTTTGCAACCAACACTTCATTCATATACATTTTACACCCAACAATTCCATCATATACATGAGACTGAGTAATTTATATAATATTATAACATTGTAATAATTTCACTTTTTATTTAATGAATAGTATAAACAAATATTTAAATTTTATTCAATATTATTTTTAACTTTTTTAAATGTAAATTTAGAATTTTGAAATTTTGATTTTGTTTATGATAATAAAGGTGAAATTTATTTTTAATTTTCATTTTTCATGTCTAGTTTGTTCCTTGATATACTTTTTCCACCCAACACTTCCCTCATATTCATTTTTCATGTCCAACTTGTTCTGTGATATACATTTTGCACCCAACATTTCCCTCATATTCATTTTTCATGTCCAACTTGTTCTGTGATATACATCTTGCACCCAACACTTTCGTCCCATAAATTTTTCACCCAACAATTACGGAGTCGTGGGTTCACATTTTTCATTTTTTATGTCCAGCCTGTTCTGTGATATACATTTTGCACCCAACACTTATGTCATATACATTTTGCACCCAACAATTTTGTCATATACATGAAACTTAGTAATTTGTAGAATATTATAACATTGTATCAAGATTTATAGTAATTTATATAATGCTATAACACTTTTTAATTAATGAATAGTATAAACAATTATTTAAATTTATTCAATATTACTTATAACTTTTTAAAATGTAAATTTAGAATTTTGGAATTTTGATTTTGTTTATGATAATAAAGGTGATTTTTTTTTTTTTTTCATTTTTCATGTCTAACTTGTTCCCTGATATACTTTTTTCACCCAACACTTCCTCCATATACATTTTTCACCCAACAATTACTATTCGAGGGTTGTTTGATTCCCAGGTTCACATGTTTCATTTTTCATGTCCAACGTGTTCAGTGATACACATTTTGCACCCAACACTCTCTTCATATAAAATTTTCACCCAACAATTCCATCATATACATGAGACTGAGTAATTTATAGAATATTCTAACATTGTGATTTATAGAATATTATAACATATGTAAATTTTGAATTTATAGAATAATGTACCATTGTACCAAGATTTATAGTAATTTATATAATTCTATATAATGTTATAATATTCTATAAATTACTCAGTCTCGTGTATATGACGGAATTGTTGGGTGCAAAATGTATATGACAGAAGTGTTGGGTGCAAAATGTATATCATGGAACAAGCTAGACATGAAAAATGAAAAATGTGAACCCGTGACTCCACAAACCAACAACTCTGTAATTGTTGGGTTACATGGGTTATGTATTAAATATTTGATGTACTATCAAACTTAGATAGTAGGAACCTTAGTTGATGTACGAGACATTAATATTTTTCGATAAATTTCAAATAAAACTAATTCGGGAATACTAAATTCTACATGGATACCACATGTACTGCAACTTGTAACCCACGCATTTACTCCCATTCCAACCTAGAAAAAACTAAACTATCATACATTACTTGTTCTAACAATAAATTAATATAAAAAATTATAAATTTGCTTTTAAAATAAATAACATATAGATATTAAATGAAATATATAGTTGATCAAAGAGGAAGTGGTGATTTCTTGGGCAAAAGGCCTCGTGATATCCTCCTACTAAAATTCAATTCCACCTATGGTTTCTTTATTATGATGAAATAACAAGGTCCCTATGACCATTAATTCAAATGAAAACTAAAATTTTCCTTTACCTTTTAAAGAATATCCCACCTTTAAATAGTGTTTTTCCATATTTATTAAAAAAACTGGTTATATTATTTCAAAACAATGAATATATTACAAAGTAAAAGATAAATATAACAAGGCTACTAGGTAGCATATACCTGCAGAATATAATAATGAAAGTATTGTTTAAGGAGATAGGGAGAGAATGAGTAGGCATGAAATGACTAGATGGTAGAAATATTTATTACAATAACATTGGGGGAAGTGAAGGCAGGAATAAGACTTCAAAGTTTCTAGCCAATAAGATATCAGATAAATGAGATTTAAAATTTAAAATTAATCATTATTTTTTAAAACTTTACATAAAAGGATATATATTTTATTGTCAACCATGAACTAATAGAAAGTCAAACCTAACTCAACACTATATATCATGCCTATAGGCACGTATAATATTAGTTCTACATGATTATAAGGAATATATTACAAAGTAAAAGATAAACATAATAATAGTTCTGCATGATTGTAAAAAACGTTAGTGTTTACCCATATTTATAAAAAAACTAGTTACATTATTTCAAAATAATGAATATATTAATAATAATAATAATAATAATAATAATAATAATAATAATAATAATCAATTTTTAAGGTCACGGTCAAGTCAACTTGTTTGTGGGACAAGGGATTCTCCTCCACCCAACGATTTTACTAGGTCTACATACCCTACCCCCTTCTGAATTTGAACTTGTGACCTCTTAAGAGGAAACACATATTCTTAACCATTAGGCTAACTCAGACTGTATTACAAAATAAAATATAAATATAATAATAGCTCTACATGATTATAAAAAAAATTAATAAAGTAAAAAATAAAATACAACAATAAAGTAAAAATTGATACTTAACACTTTCGCTTATTGAAAATAAGGACAATTTTAAATTTAACTCATGTCATAATTGATTTACTTTTTCTTGTGAATTTATAATTGTTATGTGTGAATGCTTGTTCTGGAAATTGTAATTGTTTAATTTTTGAAACATAAAACATTGAAGAGATAAAGAATATTAAAAATTATATAATTCCATATATCACATAGCTTCTTTGAGTTTATTGTTTTTCTTTCATCTATCCCCTATCCAATTATTACCACTGTTGTTGGTTTTAGCTACATAGATTCGAAAAAAATACATATTACATACTGAAAATTAAAACATACATTAGTTATGATTTACTTTTTGTTGGATCTGATTGTTCTTGTTCCTCCTCAACTTCCACTGTCGTGTTTAGGTCTGGTAGAATTCCCACTTCAGTTGCCTCTCCTCCTGCTAGCCTTGCAATCGAGTTTGAATTACCAAGTTTCTCATTCGTTTGTGTTGTCCTTTCTTGAACACAAACTAGTTGGTGACACAAGAGATCTACTTTATCCTAAAGTTGATCGATGAGAACATGAGGTTGACTAAGAGTATCAAACGTAAATATTGTTGTAGAACTAAGGGAATTAACTCTAAGAGTCAATATTTTCCTTTGCTCATTGCTAGTCTCCAATTCCTCACCCACATTGTTTGTCCTCTCCCTGTTTTCCATACTATCTTCTTTACCTAGAGCTGAGGATGAACTTGAGTACTGAGAGTTGAGTGCTTCAATATCTTGATCAACTGCCATGAAGATTTTGCAGAGTTTATTCCAGATCCTGACTTTACTTCTTAAGGGGCACGTAGTAGATTAAATCCACTATTTGCAGAATCCAAATTTATTGAAAACTCTTGGGATTTCTCAGCTGTCCCAGAGTGACCAAGAGACAATTGAGCTAGACGCTTCCAAAACATACTTCAAATCCAAATTTTAGGAATGTCATGGAAAACCTTATTCCTAGTTACATTTATAATTCCTACAATGCAATGCACTTGATTATCCATGCCTGAGATATACTTCACAAGCTAGCCATGCATCTCCCAGGTACTACTTACAATATGCTTCTTAGTTTGGTTGTAGAAATGTACTTTTTCCATCCTCTCCACCTTCCACTATGATGATCATACTTCTCCCCTACTCAAGAGCCATCATAACAAGTGCTTTCGCAGGCTTCTCCCATACATACTTCATTCTGTGAATGATCCCTCCAAATGTGAACTGATAGAATTCAATATTTTGAATGAAGGTTCCCAAGATTCTGAGTGATTTGACCGAATTTAGTACTTTTTCTATCCCTTCCATGTGTCAGGGAGATTGTACCACATTCTTAATCCATTTCTAATGCTTGGACATTTAAAATATTATGCCGGGGGAACCACCAACACCACTCCATTCACCCCCATATGACTAGGAGATAGGCCAATGGATTTATTTTCTAAGGAATCTACAACCGTGTTATGGTGATGGAGGATGTAAAAAAAGTGTTCCTGAAGTCCTTGGAAAGTTTTTCTAATGCGGTCCACAATATTTTCTAGACTTGTTTCTTTTGGTGAGGAGTCCTTGATAAAATAGCGAATTGTGTTTTAGAATTGACAACTATATTAAGCGTAATGAGTTTTCTCTTCTTTTCCAATTCTATGCCCATATACATAACGTATGTTTCTTCTTTGTTATTGGTAGTGAATCCTAGATTCCAAGAATACTCCATTAACTAATTTCCTCGAGGGTCAAAGAGCACCCCACCCACACCTGCCTCCTCGAGGTTTCCTTTAGAAGTTCCATCGAAACATAAGGTGTAACTGGATTGAGAAGAGATCCATGCTTGAAAATCTAAAGACGGAGAATGAAGCTACCGATGTGATTTGAGAATGGGTTTGTCCCTTATTGAGTAGAGAACATTAATCTTATCCATCCATATTTATTCCTCCTTGCTTAGAATATGTGGTATTTCCATTCTTATTCTTCTGGAATTGAAGAATTCTGCTAATTTCCCCTGGGCATGGGAAGCTACGACTCCAAGATTCATATTTTGATCTTTAAAAATACTTCTATTTTTTTCTAACCATATTTTCCAACAAACAAATTTAGGTGTCACCTTCCATACTCTTTGAAAACAAAATTTCCCAGAGAAGGATCCCCGATAGGCATTCCCCCATTCTCCAAGCAGAGTTTTGGATGAGGAAGGCCATTGGATTTTAGACCATAATTCTGCAAATATTGGTTTCCAAGCCTGCTTTGCAAAATTACACTCCAAAAATAAATGAAAGGATGTTTCTTCACTTTTTTAACATAGGGTGCATCAAAAGGGTCCTTTGATTCCTCTTTTATCCATATTTTCTCATGTGAGGATATTTCCATGAGAAAGGGTCCAACAAAATGTATTCACTTTAGGTAATCCATCATTGTTCCATATGTTTTTCCACATCAATTCCTTTTCTAGGAGAACAATGTGAAGTAAAATAACCGTGTACCCTTCTTTTTCTAAGTACCCAAAATCTTCCCAACCCCCAAAATCTTGCATCTGCAAATGCACAGGAGAAGCACCTTTTAGGGCCAGAAGAAGAAGATATGATTGAGATTGGAGATGGGGAGGAATAAGATCCATATTCCAATCCTTCCAAACACCATTAGTTTGATATTATGGTAGATTCATGAGGTATTAACCTTGACATATAACCCTCACAAGAATATAATATTCTAGGAAGCAAGAAGAAACCCTAAAGCATTTACATAACCCTAGAAGACAAGTCAGCTAAAAGAAATATTTAATATTGAGTCTTTATCCTCCATAATGAGAAGTTGGCCCAGATAGATAAGGAGGAGAATTATAAATATAGGAATCCATAGCTCATTTGATACACACATCCCACAACTGCAAAAATGTAAGAGTTCGTAGTACATAAACTGAGTAAGTACACAAGTCTGGAGTAGCTGCAACTGTAGCTATTGCAAATTCTATTCTCAGTTTAGGCTTCGACTTTCTATTGGTTATGGTTTGGAATTTTTTCCTTGTGTGATAGATCTGGAGAGAGGTACGCTTCATTGATTGGATATTAGGCCTAGGGTTTGCTTCCAGAATTATTATCTGTCAAGGTTAAGGTGCTCAGGGGTGGCTTTGGCCTATGGTTTGGTGACAATATTGCTATATTGTCTATGTTTAAACGATCACACCTATTATTTATAACAGGTTATGGGACTACCCTAACTTCAGTCAGTCTAACCGATGGAATATATATTGGGAGGATTTCCTCAGTTATAGTTGTAGTTGCAATCAAATTTTTTTACTGTAGCAATGAAACCATAACCCTCTTGTTGAGGCACCTTAAGTGAAGAGATTGACCTAATTTGTGGATATCCTATTGCGCCTTAAACTAGAACACGTCGTGGTACTCTCAGCAAGCTAAGACGTTAAGTTTGATTTTTTGGTAAAAGTCAAAGGATGACCAAGTCAAAGAAGTCATGACTTACTCTATGAAGTGAGAAAACAAGTTATAAGGGGATTCTAACTTCAGAGCATGGAATACAAGGATTGATCTCATCCTTGCCAAGAATAAAGTGTTGGATATCATGAAAGAAATGATCGTGAAACCACAGTTTGAAGAAGGAAAAGAGAAGGAACCTCAGATGTTGCATTTATGGAGAAGTTAAAAGAAAATGACATCAATTCCATGAGTATCATAAAGGACTCTGTAAAAGACAACTTGATATCCTACATCTCTCATATTGAATCATCTAAGAAGATGTATGATTCCCTAACTAACCTCTTCTCAGTTAGAAACATTGGATAAGTAATGAGTCTGAAGAATGAGCTCTGCGACATGAAAATGAATGATGATGATAGCATAACATCATACCTTGTGAGATCATCTTAGTTAAGAGATCAACTATAAGCTATTGAAGAAATAATTTCAGAGAAGGAATTGGTAAATATAGTACTCAATGGCCTTCCCAAGATATGGGATTCATTTTTCGTAAGAATGAACACAATAAAGGAGTATCCCACATTTGAATAACTTTGGACTTGTTGTGCACAAAAAGAATCAAGGATTAGCACAAAAGAAAAATTTCAAAGGAATGATGATGATCAATCCTACACAACAAAGTTCAAAAAATTTACGAATAAGAAGAAGTTTGACTCAAGTAAGAAACCAAATCAAGAGAAAGATATGTCATAAATACAATGCTTCAACTGTCAAAAATATGGTCACTACAAGAATCATTGTCCTGAGTTAAATAAAAGGAAGGAAACACACGAAGCATCAATTGCCGAAGAAAGGGAGCCCTCAAAGAAATCCAAGCAGGATAAAATAAACTTCTTCTTCTAAAGTCAAGGTAACAATATTCTTCATAGTTCTTTTACATACCATGTTTACATAGTTTCTATACATATCTTGCATATCTATTTCTTAGAAGATAATATGTTCAATTGAAACAATACCTATGGAAGAATAATAAGATAATGATTTCTATTATGATGACTACAAGGAAATTAATACACCTGAAAAGATAAAGTATGTTGACAATATTTGGTAACAACTCCTATGGAATCTATTATATAAGTAACAACTGCCAGATACGCCGAATTTAGAATCAAACTTGAAGAGACCCAGAAGAAGTCAAAAATAGAAAAGAAGTCATCAATCAAGAGGAAATTAGAAAACGACTCATGACACTTTGCAGAAGGCAATAAGGTTGCAGACGAAAGCATGGAATATCTTATATGGAGGGAGTTGATTACAAAATTCCAAAATAAGAGCATGAATTCATACATGAAGAAAGGATTAGGAGGGAGCCAATCCTAAATATGATCCATTGAGGATTATGAAGTATCTATCAATGTTCCCATTGAAAGTAGCAACCATGATAAGCAACACGTGTTCAGTCTGGCTCTAGAAGAAGTATTCTTCGCAAATAAACCTTAAAGTATACTTGGTTTTCCATCTACATCCATGATCCTATGATGAAAGGAAAAATTTGGAATCTTCAGGGCATCGAATCTATAGAAAACTCCATGGACCCAAGAGATAATGAGAAAGATGAGGAAGAACATTAAGCTTCCAAGAAAAAAGAAAATCAAGAAAAACCAATTATTATACCGAGAATAAAAAGAATACCATCTTGTTTTGAACCCACTAGAAGCAATGAATCATAAGAAATGGAAGTTATGATGAAGAATAATATATTTAAGAAATTGTGAAAAGGGTTATGAATGGAAGCATTGCGAGATTCAGAACTAGAGGTTCTTCCAGAAGGAGTAGAAGACTATGATAACAACTTGTTCCCATAAACAAGTTATACATATATCTGAGCTATTATATCTCTTGCAATATCCATGGATTGAAGTTTACATAATTTGTTTGTAAAATACTATTATCCCAATAGATCATTTGACGAAGAAGCTTATGTAAAGAAATCTCAAGGTTTTGAGGTATGCCAGAAAGAAACCCATGTATGCAGATATAAGAAGACCTTGTATGGATTCAAACAACTTGATGCAGAGTATCTCATATACAAAATAAGTGTGGTGAAAATTTTCTATGACAGAGATAGTGTATCAAAATACTTACTTAGAGGTCTCGAATGATGGATTTCTAATCCATGGCAAACTCTCATGATGACAGAAGAAGTGATACTTGGATATTTTTCAGTTTGATCCTTTCCACAATGTCATGATCTAGCAAGAAACATAAGTGATGAATTTGACCATGATATATATTGTAATGATAAGATATACATGAAGCCTTCATAGAAAACTGACGCAACCTTCCCTCACTGGCGTGGTCGCTCCACCAGGACCTCCTCACACTTAGGCCCGAAGGGTCCAAGCCCTTCCTATTCCCCTCGGGAATGATTTACCCACAAAATTTCTTTCGCGCGATCCTCCCTTCGGGACTCGGGAGATCGGACCTCGCGATATCGTGAGACTCACAACGACGTTCCTCTTACCTCTTTAAACACCGATCCCCGATCTCCGATAGTCAACGGTCAACGCTCGGGTATTGGCTTTTTACCTATCGGGAAATCGGTGGATGAAGGGCAGTGGGTTGCTTACCCTTCGAAACCCCGATCACCGATATTCCGATATGCCACCACGTGTCTTCTCTAGACTTATGGGCCCCACACTGCCACGTCACGTCGGGACTTCGCGGCTCGCGAGTCTGCGACTCCAATTCTCCTGCTGCTAGAAACCCCGAATGCCGAAACCTCGAGGCTTCCGGATCTATGCCACCTGTCCCCGTTATAATCAATGGCTCTGATCAAGTCCGGGAATCGCGACTCGCGATTTCAACGTGCATGTGATTCTTGCACCCACTAACCCCGATTCTCCGATAAGCGATGGCCAATGGCTCTTTCGCTGCCTGAGGGTTAACCCCCTCGCCTCTTCTCCCAGATCCAACGATCCTCGGGACTTTGTGATTCTCCAGGACGAATTTAAGTCATCGATTCTCTTCCTCTATGAAGAGATCTCTTCTCTGCCACCTTCCTCTGGTGCAACTGAACCAAGGCGTTATCCTTCCAGAGCTTCCTTCGACTCGAGCTCTTTCAAGAGGTTCTTCGAACACGCTCCTTGTGCTCTGTCTTCAATCACTTCTGAAAGTGTTGAAGTCTCCTGAGTCCCGTGCGTCCCCGCTCGCAACAGGTTCAACTCTCCTTCTCTCAGACTTGCTACTGAGACTCGAACTCGACCTGCACTCGTCTGCACGGCTCGAATACCTCAAACCCACTCTGGGCAACGGAGAACAAAAGTTCAACTACTTAGCCTCCTCGACGCACTCTATGCGGAGGTATTCAACTGCACTCAATGCAGGAATCTCCTGGCCTAAGCAGAGAAACCATTGAATCTCATTCCCTCAGGTTCCTAACCCGATATGCAATCACATAAGCAACATATAACAAATAAGCATAAAATGAAGCAAACATACACAAGCACAATATCAGCAACACACAGAGCTCAAACGCGTCCATGGAATTGAATCAGGGCTCTTCCTATTAATTCAATAWYTRTACATGGRGKTTYCTTCACAAGCTCTCTRCTCTSCTYTSYYCTYVYTCCTGTATGAATGAATCMGAATMMTACAAWGATACAAGGGAGGGTGTYTATAYTCCGTTTTCCCTCTCYAARMTAAAAAACTGTCTAATCTAYAVTTAATTATTTTATCTACCTGCATTAATTCTAAGTAAATGCCTCAGCTACCTAAGGACGAGAGCTTATCCGCTCAAGGTCCGTTACAATCTAAAAGTGCACTTCATCACATCAAACATTAATGCTTGGCGCAGCCATATATTACAATGGTTCAAAATCTTGGATGCTGGCGCTTTCCAGTTGTTCCTTTTCTTCACGCGCTGGCTCGCTTGATCGAGTGAGCGACGCTCCTGCATCATACTCCTCGGCTCAAAAGATTTCATGGGATCCTGCTCATGAGCTGCTGCATGGTGTGACCATGCTTTTGTATAACTGCCTCAGTCTCCCAGCTAGCATCCTCCACTGGGTGGTTCTTCCACTTCACCAGGTACTCAAAATACTGCTTCCTCCTGGTTTTCTTACCTGCCCTCTTCCCCAATATGCACTCCATCTGCGGCTTCTGTGCAACTGGTAATTGTTGCTTCCACCGGATCACTGGTTCCTTAGTTCCAGCCTTTGCTTCTTCAGCCCTGTAGGGGTATAAATCCAAAATTTTGAAAATCAGAGATATCCCGATGCCCTCTGGTAATCCAAGCTCATACGCATTCTCGCCAAATTTCCTTAGAATTTTGCACGGCCCGATCTTCTTCATCTTGAGCTTGTTATATGTTCCCCTCGGAAACCTTCCTTTCTTAAGTGCGCCAGAACCATGTCCCCAACTGCAAACTGGAGTTGCCTCTTCCTCTGGTCGGCTCGGCGTTTGTATTCTTGATTCGACTTCTGCAATCACTGCTTCACCTCTGCGTGAAGTTCTTTCATCGCCTCAGCAAATTCTTCAGCCCTTGCGCTGCTGGTCTCTGCCTGTTCTGGCTCCTTGAGTTCTGACACTCCCCTCGGCTGTGTCCCATACAAAATCTGGAATGGGCTCTTGCCTGTACTCCGATTCACTGAATCGTTGTACGCAAACTCGGCCTGTGGTAAGATCCGATCCCAACTGCCGTGATGCTCTGTCACTAGGCTCCTCAACAGATCCCCCAAGCTTCTGTTTACTACTTCAGTCTGCCCATCTGTCTGCGGATGGTAAGCAGAACTGAAAGCTAAGTCTGTCCCCAGCTTCTTCCATAGCGTCCTCCAAAAATGACCTATGAACTTCGTATCCCTGTCAGAGACTATGCTTCTCGGCAACCCATGCAATCGCACGATCTCTTTGAAAAACAAGTTGGCGATGTGTGTGGCATCGATGGTCTTATGACATGAAAGAAAATGTGCCATCTTCGAGAACCTGTCCACCACAACAAATATGGAATCCACCCCTCTCTGTGTTCTCGGCAAGCCCAACACAAAATCCATACTGATCGCCTCCCAAGGCCTCTCAGGTATGGGCAGTGGCTGATATAACCCGGCATTCTGTCTTTGGCCCTTCGCGTGTTGGCATATCCTGCACCTGTCAACAAAATGATTCACATCTGCACGCATGCTCGGCCAAAAATATGACTCGCTCAACTTGGCGTATGTTTTTTCATGCCCGAAATGACCTGCTAAACCCCCACTGTGCTTTTCCTTTACCAAATTCTCTCTCATAGAGAAATCTGGAATGCACAGTTGATTGCCTTTAAAAAGCAACCCATCCTGTATGAGGTAGTCAATCCACGAACTCCTGTCTCTGAGAACCGGGTTCTCAGCTGCCTCATATGCTTCGCCAAAATCTGCGTCACCTGCATACATATCTTTAAAATTTTCAAAACCTAAGGTTTTGACTCTGAATTCCTGTAGCAACAAACATTTTCTGCTCAAGGCATCAACTACCGTGTTCGCAGCCCCTGAAATATGCTTGATCACGAACGTGAAATTCTGCATATACTCTACCCACTTCGCATGCTTCTGGTTCAACTTCTCCTGCTGACTCACGAATTGCAATGCGTGATTATCGTTGTACAAAACGAACTCTTTGGGTATCAAGTAGTGCCTCCACTTCTTCAATGCCTGGATAATGGCATAGAACTCTTTATCGTACATGGAGTACTTCATCTTCGCCTCATCCAGCTTCTTGTTGTAGTATGCCACAGGTCTGTCGTCCTGACTCAGCACTCCTCCAACAGCATACCCACTGGCATCACATTTCACCTGGAAAGTTTTCTGAAAATCTGGCAGCACCAGAATTGGCTACTCAGTTATCTTCCGCTTCAACAGATTGAATCTTTTCTCAGCCTCGGCTGTCCACTGAAAAATCTTATGCCATTTTTTCACAGTGTCTATCATCGCTGCGCTGATTCCGCTGAAATTTCGAATGAACTTCCGATAGAAGCTCGCCAAACCATGAAAGCTCCTTACCTCAAAAACGTTTCTCGGCGATGGCCACTTCCTGATTACATCAACCTTCTCAGGATCCATCTTCAACTCATTGGCCGAAATAATGAACCCCAGATATATGAGCTCCGTCTGCATAAACGAGCATTTCTTCAAATTTATCAGCAGCTTCTCCTGCTGTAATCTTCTCATCACCATGGCCAAATGCCTCAAGTGTTCTTCCCTGGTTTTACTGAAAATCAGTATATCATCCAGGTACACCACCACAAATTTACCAATGAATTCCCGCAGGACTTCATTCATCAGCCTCATAAAAGTACTCGGCACGTTTGTCAACCCAAACGGCATGACCAACCATTCATACAAACCCTCGTTTGTCTTGAATGTCGTTTTCCACTCATCCCCCTCTCTCATTCGGATCTGATGATATCCGCTTTTGAGGTCTATCTTTGAAAAATAGTTTTCCCCACTTAAGCAATCCATCAAGTCGTCCATCCTCGGCAATGGGAACCTGTACCTGATGGTGATCTTGTTAATCGCCCTAGAGTCTGTACACATTCTCCAGCCTCCATCCTTCTTCGGGATTAGTACCGTTGGAACGGCACATGGACTCAGACTTTCCCTGACTAGTCCCTTATCCTGCAGATCCTGAACCTGCCTCTTGACCTCCTCGTTCTCTTGAGGTGTCAACCTGTACACCGCCTTATTCGGCAAACTCGCCCCTGGAATAAGGTCGATATGATGGCTTATACTCCTCATTGGTGGCAACGAATGAGGTAGTTCGTCCATGATGATATCAGCGAACTCTCCAAGCAGTTCCTGAATCTCATCCGGTAAGTCATCCACTCTTGTGCTTGTCAGGACAATCCTCGGCTTCCTGACAACAAGGAATTGTGGATCTTCGTCCTTCTCCAGTTCTGTGAGAAGTTCCTTCCCACTCATGAGAAGTATCGTGTTGCTAACTTCTGGTTTCACCTCTTTATCTTTTATCGGCAGCAACGTATGGGTTTTCCCATCCTTCTCCAAGGTGTAGGTGTTCATTCTCCCATCATGAACAACATGTCTATCGAACTTCCATGGTCTTCCCAATAATACATGGCAGACATCCATGGGTATGACATCACATAGGATTTCATCCCTATAATCACCCATTTTAAAATTTACCAAGCATTGTTTTGTAACACATACCTAGTGTCCTTTTTGCAGCCATGTTACTCTATATGGACTCAGGTGTTTGCGCGTCTTCAGCTCCAATTTCTCCACCATCTCGGTCGAAACGAGATTATCTGTGCTCCCACTGTCCACTATGACTTTGCATTTCCAACCCTGGGTCTTGCAAGTTGTCCGGAACAGTCGACATCTCTGAGCTGTGTCCACTTCCTTCTCAGGTTTCAACAGGACCTTATGCACTGTCAGTGACTTCCCACTTCCAGTGTCCTCATCTTTGACATCATGCCTTTGCACCTCAGCGACGTGAGTGTTTCCTCTATCCATCTTCCTCTCGGGACAGTCCACTGCTTTGTGTCCGTCTTTACCACATGTAAAGCATGTAATAATTCCTCCTCGACCTCTTCCTCTACCTCGGGTACGAGGAAATGTATTTACATTAGCATAATCCCCTTGCTGATCCGAATGCTGCCTCCTCGGCTCAAAATTCTGTTGCCTCTGCTGTGAGGTTCCACCTCTTTCAGCTCTATCCTGAGGCCTCTTCCAATCCTCTTTGGGTTTCTATGTCCTCTCTGGAACAACAGCTTTACCTCTAGGCTGGCTTCTGCCTCGGCCTTGCTGACCTTGCTTGCGGCTCAGCTTTTCTTCGGCCTTCAGAGCCATCTGATACGCATCCTCAACTGTGTGGATGGTCAGCATGCTCAGCTCATCCTGAATGTCATATCTGAGACCATTCAGATATCTGGCCACCTTCTCGTCATCACTCTCTCGGTGACCAGCTCTGATGTTGAGCCTATAGAATTCCTCGGTGTATTCCTTCACCGTCATCAACTTCTGTCTCAGGTTCTGCATGCGCCTGAACAGAGTGATCTGGTAATCTCTCGGAATGAATTTCGCCTTCATCTTGGCGATCATCCGATCCCAACTCCTAATTTTTTGTTTGCCTTTGGAACGTCTGTCTGCCTGCAGCTCGTCCCACCATAAGGCTGCATGTCCCTTCAGCTTGGTGACAGCATGTCTTATCTTCTTATCCTCTTTGATATCTTCATAATCGAAGTAGGTGTCCATTGCTCGGATCCAATCCAGCAACTCTTCGACATTTAGACTCCCCTCATAAGTTGGGATGTCCATCTTCGTCTTCGAGCTCATCCTCGAAATAGCTTTGATCAACCTTTCGGTTGCAGCATCCTCTGCTGAGACTTCCCCTTCATCATGTCCAGCTTCCTCCTCAATCT
>JZKD02S1423761.1:1542490-1567151 GCA_000966675.3 Picea glauca | reverse complement strand
TCTAATTACCCATTTATTATATCTAACTACCATAGTGGGCCTTATTTAATAATATAGTGGACCTAGTCCACCTTACATTTAATGACCTCCACTATTATCACTATGGGCCCTCTGGCCCCCCCACTACCTCTCTAGCTACCTTACATTCCATCCCCCTTATGAAAGCATTGTCTTCAACGCTTGATGTACAACCATATACCAGGGTCCCATGGATAATTGTGGATCATAATACTGAAGAAGATTGAAAAACCAAGGTCCCATGTAGAAAGGAAATCCACCATGCTGAAGTAGTCCAACCACCATTGTAAGCCCAGGTCTCATGTCCAAGTGTTCATGTGAACTCCCTATGGAAGATTTTGGAACCCAATAACCAACTCCAAATGATGCTTCAAATATTGACACCTATCATGTGGATCCAAATAAGAAGATCCATCCACGTAGTGGAAAAGGGTCGTAGCAGAATCTGGAATGAATAATACCACTGTAGAATATGTAGAGTGAACATTGTTAACTAGCTCCTGATGCGAGACATTGATGTTGTCTACAGAAGGTGGAGTGGAGTCATCAAATAAAATATGGAAGTGGTTGACATCCCAGAAATGACAACTATTCATATACCAATCATCACAATCATCCTCAAAATCATACCAAGCATATATTTCTTGATTATATTCATCCCCGAGTCTCTCCATAAGAAATCTCTCCTGCATGTTATTCAATGAATCTTGAATACTACGAAACTTATCATTGAGGCCATTTGTGAGACTATTTGTGAGGCTGTCTCTGAGGCCATGTGCAAATGCATCCAATGTGTAAAACAATTGGACTTTGAATGATTCAAGAATTTCTTTCAAGTTTTGAGAAGAAATATCCATCTGATCACCCTGTGAATTCTTCGGTCTCGCAGCCGTCACGAAAAACCCCCCCAAAAAAATAGAACAATAAGTTACAACAGAAAATCGCGGTTTTTCTGAAAAAACCCTAAAAAACTGTTGAAGTTAAAATGCTCATAACTTCACTTCTCGGACTCTGTTTCGGCTGAATTTTTTTTTTTAATTGGGTGAAATTTGAGAGGAACTCAGATCTGTAATTTTTTTGAGAAAATTCGGCCTCCAACTACTACAGAAATAAAAACAAATCGTGCCGCCGTCCGTGGAAAAAACCCTGAAAATTGCAGATTTTAAAACTTCAATATCTTGACTTCTCAGACTCTGTTTCGGACGATTTTTTTTTTAAATTGGGTGTTTTTATGAGAGGAACTCATATATACAACCCTTTTCTGCAAATTTTGCACAAAAATATATCAAAAACTTCAATAATGTCATGACCTTCTTTTTTCTGCTTCGAAAAAAAAATCTACAAAAATAAAAAATATTTTCCCACAATGTCTGCCCAAGGAAAGTGCTCTGATACCACTTGTTAAGTACCAAATACCTGATATGCAAATATACTGAATACAAAAGCACCACAATAGATATACAAGAACAATATGTAAAATCTCCTTTATTACCATCAAACCCTTTAGGTAGGGCAACACCATAAAATGGATTCTATTATGGAAGGGATCCTCTCCTGTTCACTTGCCTCTTCGAGGGGGCATCCTCCTATTGAGCTACCACTCCAAATACAATACTTCTCTTCATGTATCATTACATTGCTTGAACCCCTTTATATAGTGCTACCATCACCTAAGAACATTCTAGAGGATGAATCTTCTAGAAGTAGAACCTTCTAAGAAGTCCGCTTACATTTATTATATCTAATTACCCATTTATTATATATAACTACCATAGTGGGCCTTATTTAATAATATAGTGGACCTAGTCCACCTTACATTTAATGACCTCCACTATTATCACTATGGTCCCTCTGGGCCCCCCCACTACCTCTCTAGCTACCTTACATGAAATGGTTATCTCAAGGATAACATAATGTATGAGTCAAATGGTCATGGAATCATTGACTGGATGACTACATGTGTTCTTGGAATTACTGTGAACTCTTCGTGAAAAGTGATTGTCCCATTGATGGTTGTCCCCCCCGTTCGTAAGGTATCCGTGAGAAAATATCCTACAATATGAATGCATGTCCCCAACTTGACACTTATCATATCGGAAGTTACTTTTGTTTACTTGTCCCCAACTTTAGAACTTAGGATAAAATATTTATCCATACTTTATGTTTTAGGAAATATTAATATAATATTCCCTCGACTTTTGGCCCTCCTTTTCCCTAACTGGTGAAGTTCAGTCCCCCATCTCTTTTATCGTGGTCGGTATGTGCATAGTGATGTATTTATATTAATCATGAGTCATGTACAAAGTAAGCGCATTGGCCCTTGACATCTAGGCATTCCGGCCTAATACCAAAACATAAGCATTATGGCTTATAATACTAGCTCATCAGCCTATAATACATATCATATACATAAAGGTTCGCTGACCTTAGTATTGCACACAATTTAGTTACTGTGCCCAGTATCTGCTGACCTCAAGGTTGCCCGCACTTTCATTACTATGCACGATATATGTTTTCCTCAAGGTTGTGTGCACTTTAGTTACTGCGTGCGATATCTTGTGATCTGCATATTACCTCATTTTTCTGTGCAGCACATGCGTGCACTATGCTACATGATGTGCATTATCAAATGAGGTCAAACAACTCACCAGCTTAAGTATATTTACATTACATTTAAAATTGGGTTCGGTCGAGGAATATTACAATCCCCTCCCCTTATTTATGCACTGTGCTTAGTGCATCATACACCCATATATATCAGATTTTTTAAAAATCTTCAAAAATATGTGGGTATTATGTCTGCATTGCATCTTCATGCTCCTAAGTAGCATCCTCAGGGTTGTACCAGGTCGATTGAACCTTTACAAGTCCTATGGCTCGGTTCCGGAGCTGTTTGACTTTCTGGTCCGAAATGTGCACCGGATGCACTTGAAAAGCGCCTTCTTACTCCACCTTAATCACATTCCAATCAATAAAATGATTAGCATCGGGTATATATTTCTTTAGCAATGATACATGGAAGACATTATGAACATACATAGATGTAGGCAATGCAATCATATAGGCAACTGGATCAATCCTCGCTAGGATTTCAAATGGTTCACAAAATCTAGTTGCTAACTTGGCGTAGCTTCCCAGCTTTAGGGAACTCATGTTACCTTTCACTTTCAGGAAAACATGATCACCCACATTGAATTCTCTGTGGATTCTATTTTTATCAGCATAACTTTTCTATCTGTCTTGGGCAGTTTTTAAATTCTACTTAATTTTTAACATTTGGTCCTCCATCTCCTTGAGCAAATTTGGCTCGACTATTGTTTTATTAGCTGGGTTATCCAACTTATTGGAGTATTGCAACTTCTACCATAAAGTTCTTCAAATGGGCTCATCTTCACTGATGCATGATACCCATTATTGTAAGCGAATTCTACCAAGTGTAGGTAGTCTTCCCATTTTCATGGTTTGTCCATCACTTACATTCTCAACATATCTTCTATCACCCTATTCACTCTTTCTGTCTGTCCATCAGACTCGGGATGATAAGTTGTACTAAAGTTCAGATTCGTTCCAAATCCTTTTCAGAAATTCAAGGTGAATTTCAGGTCTCTGTCATACACAATCGTTTTAGGAATTTCGTGCAATTGTACCACTTCCTTCATGAAAATATCAACAACATCTGATGCCTTGTGAGTAGTTTTTAGTGGGATAAAATGGGTAGTTTTTGTAAGATTTTCCACCACCACCATAATCGAGTCATGCATCTTGCTTGTTCTAGGAAATCCCGTAATAAAATCCATTTTCACCACTTCCCACTTCCATTCAGGAATGGGCAAAGGTTGCAGCAATCCTGCTGGGTGCCTATGTTCTGCTTTAACTTTTTGGCATTCCATACATCTTGCGATGTATTCTGCTATCTCTCTCTTCATACCTGGCCAAAAGTATTGGCTCTTGACCACTGCTACGGTTTTTTTATATCCAGGGTGCCCTCCATAAGGAACATTATGCATCTCATGAAAAATTATACGTTTCAAGTCTTGGACATTTGGTACGAAAATTAGGTTCTTATGCAGCAGTATTCCATCTACTTCCAACTTATAAATATATATCTTCCGAAGTATCTTACGCTGTTGTAGCATTTCTACCAATTCTCTATACTACAGATATGTATTTGCAGCCTCCATAATTTTTCTTTTAACATCAGTCTGATACATGTTGATGGTTGTAACACGTAGTTCATGCACCCACCTGTTGAGTGCATAAACCACTTTATTTTCCTTCCCTTTGAAATTCTTTATATCAAATCTATATTCGCTTAGAAATTCTAACCATCTGCTTTGCCTAGCATTTAGATTTGGTTGATCAAATAAATATTGCAGGCCATTGTGGTCTATTCTTAGCTCAAACCTCTTCCCCATGAGGTAGTGTCTCCATTTCCGTAGGGCATGTACTATGGTTGCCAACTCCAAATCATGAGTGGCATATTTTATTTCATTCTCTTTCAACTTCATTGATTCATAGCATATCACAAATCCATTTTGATTGAGTACTCCACTAAGTCCTTCATTACATGCATATGTGCATACAATGAGATCTTCATTTGGGTCTGTAATCCTTAGTATTGGATCACTTATCAATAATTGTTTCAAATGTAGGAAACTCCTTTCACTATCCGACGTCCATTGAAACTTCATACCTTTTCTTTGCAAGGAAGTGATTGGGTGTGCTATCTTTGAGAATCCTCCAATGAATCTTCTGTAGTAACCTGCAAGGCCCATGAAAGATCCGACCTCTATCACATTCTTTGGTGATGACCATTCTCTAATGGCTTCTACCTTCTCAGGGTCCAATGTTATCCCATCTTTTGAGATGATATGCCCCAAATAATAAATTTGTTTCTAATAAAATGAGCACTTGCTCAATTTGGCATACAACTAATGTTCCCTTAATACTTGCAACACCATCCTCAAATGATGATCATGCTCTTCCTTTGAATTGGAATATATAAGAATGTCATCCAAAAATGCAATGAAAAACTGGTCCAAATACTCTCGGAAAACACCATTCATTAAGCACATGAAAACAACTGGTGCATTTGACAACCCAAATGGTACCGCTATGAACTCATAATGACCATAGCTTGTCCTGAAGGTGGTCTTGATAATATCTTCTTCTTTAATTCTTACATGATAGTATCCTGATCTGAGATCTATCTTTGAAAATATCCTTGCATCCTTCAATTGATAAAAGAGGTCATCAATCCTTTGTAGAGGATATTTGTTCTTAACAATCACTCTATTCAACTGTCTGAAGTCAATGCACAATCTTAATGTTCCATATTTCTTTTTCACAAAAAATAATGGGGCACCCCAAGGTGATACACTTTGGTGTATATACCCCTTTTTCAGAAGTTCTTCAAGCTGCATTTGCAACTCCATCAATCCTGGTGTACTCATTTTGTAAGGAGTCTTTGATACTGGCACTGCTCTAGGCATCAAATCTATAGAGAAATCAATATCTCTCCTTGGGGGTGGTCCTGGTACTTCCTTGAATACATATTCAAAATCTTTTAGGACTGCATAATCCTCTAATTTTGGCACCTTTTCTTTAGGTGTCTCCTCTATATGGGCTGCAAAAATTTGACATCCTCTTCTATAATATTTCTTCAGCTACAATGCTGAAATTTCTCTAATGGTCACTTCCCTAGAAATTCCCTGCACTCTCCTTTGATTCCCTTCTTCATCCAAGCAAGTGGATGCTTTGTTATGACAATCCAATAGAGCATGATGTGGGTCCAACCAATCCATCCCAATTAAATAGTCATAGGAACCTAAAGGTAAGATGTACAAATCTACCTTGGTATTCAGTCCATTCATATCTATGAAGCAGGACTTAACCATCTCATTAACTTTTCTTCTGCCTCCTATAGCTAGTTGCACCAACTAGGATTTCCCATGCTTGCTTCTTGGCAATTGCAAATGTTCCACCATATTAGGGTCTATATAACTATGACTAGCTCCTTAATCAATTAAAATAGCAAGGGTTTGGTTGTTGATCATACCTTCCACCTCAATCATGTGGGACTGATACTCTTCTTACTTATTGGCACATTTCTTCCCACGTCCTCTGATGTCTTAGATCGTTGTACATCATGAACAACCCTACCCTTTTCACCTCTGTGAGGACAATCTCTGAACCTATGGTCTCCTTTACAACCCCAACATTGCATAGGTGGTTGTCTTGCCCCTTGAATCCATGTTTCATTCACTCTGGTTTCCTTATGTGTTTGTTGCCATTGTGGATTATTTCTAAAGAATGGTGGCTTAGATCCCTTCTTCCTCTAATCCATCTTGAATTTCTGATTGTCTTACCAAGTCTTTTGGAAAGATGACCTTCCTTTCATCTAGTTATATAAGCATTTATCTCTCCTTATGGTCTCTTCTAATGTCTTGGGATCATCATACTGTATTTTTTCACTGATGAATGAAGGAAATCCAATTAAATATCGTTGAATCTTGACTGTCTCACCCTTAATGAAAGAGACAAACTTCAGAAGTTCCAGAAACCTTCTCTCATATTCATCTATAGTCATACTTCCAAGCTTGAGTTCAAAGAATTATTTCATTTTCTTGGCATAGTATCTTTTAGTCAAGTACTTCTTCTCAAAATAATTCTTCAATTCCCTCCAAGTAACACTTTTCTCTACAATGTGTTGTACCTATGCAAGTTGATCCCACCACATGGAGGCCTTTCCTTTGAGTTGATAGATAGCGATTCTACCCTCAACATGAGAAGAATAATTATGCAATTGGAAATACTTCCTCATGCCTAGCAACCATGTTTCAACATCTTCATCCTTCTTGTGCTCACCATCAAATGTAGGAGGTTTGATTTTGTTCATTTCTCCTCGCAACTCATCCACCCCAGATATCTTATACCTTATGAAAGGGGATAGGCTTCATTTGTTGCCTGGTCTCTTATGGGAATGCCTTTGGGGATGATGGTGATGTCTACTATCACTTTTTACTTTTCCTTTCTCCTCTGAATATTTGTGACTCTTCGATCTACTTGAGTCACTCTCCTTAACCAATTTCTTCTCTATTATGTTCAAACCCTCCAATAGCATCATGTTGAAGTCATCCTGCTACTCTTTGGTTTTTATAAGCCTTTCATTATTAGCTTTATGGATTTCGACATCCTTCTGCAAATTCTTAATGGTCTCAGCCATATTCATATCTTCATTCCTTTCTTCTCCATGTCCGTTGGAGTTCGTTCCTTCCATGCCCAAATGGACATCCATCCCTCTGCTCTTCTCTAGATGATTGTAATTCCCCTGTGCCTCTTCCATTCCTACAGACTCTACATTGGTCTGACCTGACCGAGCTTTTGTTAATTCTGCAAAACGTGTAGCCATTGAAACTAATTAGGCTAACAATTCAACAATTCATGAGAATATGCACCCTTTTGATTCAACATACACATCAACATTATCACTCTTGGTTTCCTGGTGTTATCACCATGATAATTCTAGATAAGACCCAAGTCTCGAGAACTCTGACGCACAGTGCCTTCTGAGATACACTTGTGCAAGAAGGCCATTTTGTCGAAACCACTTTCACCAAGACGCGGTATCATGTGTCTCAACATGTCAAATGCACCACTCATGGAGCAGGCGATGGCTAGTCAGATCACCCTGCCTCATTTGTTCGGTACTTCACAGCCATGTGACGTCAACTGAACACCTCCATGTAACGAACTCAAAAGCTAATCATTCGAAATGGATTGGCCGAGCATGGCAACCCAACGCTCTTGTACGTAATATGTTTGAACTTCATAAATGGAGTTTTATAATTACCACTCCCCAAGTAAGAAGATATCTGCATATCCATAACCTAAGTAATCTCCAAGTTTCTCGACTTCCTGCTCTTTTTAAAGACACATTTCGGTATCCCCAACCTAAGATACATGGAAAAGGCTAAGTCAAGTGAGACTGGTTTTTCGAGCAACATGCTAGGCTTTCCTACGAATAAGGAGGAAAGGGTCCTTGCGCACATTCTAGAAACTAAGTTCCACACCGAGATGGTTATAGACTCGCGATTGGAAGTCAGGCTAAATCCCACTATAAAAGATTTGGTCATCAACAGGCTAGCCGCTAAGAAGAAAAGGAGTAAGTGGCATCAGGAGGAATCTACGGCTAAAGTGACCGAAAGTGTTGGAGAGAATCAACCGGTCTAGTTAGAATCTTATTTAAAGGCAAAGATCGCTAAGCCGAAGTAAGTCTTCAACTAAGATAAACATGTCTCGGGGAATTTTGAACAACTGGTAGTGGAGGTAAAGATTACAAGAGATCATAGGCGTGTTCTTCAAACGACCCTTTTTACAACAGGCTAAATGTTGTCATCACCCTTTTGTAATTTTGTGAGTAATATGATTATATAAATACATAAATGGATTTTAGATTGTTTTATCACAATTTCTATTTGGTGATATTATGAGTCTTGTTTTCTTTTATAATATTTTTTTCTTGTAATCTTATATTTTATTTTCATCTGTCTAAATTGGAGGAAATTAAAACTTGGAATTCTTTTTTAATTAATGCTCCAATCTAGCTATGTGTTTCTTTTTGTTTTATTATTATGCAATTTAAACTCGGGCTCACCGCCTTCCAAGAAACTTTGCGCATGTTAACTTGACCTCTTCATTTATATTTATCGTGCATAGCAATATTACAAGGCAAAACACTTCTTTGTGCACCTAAATCTACTGTGCATTTCTTCTTCATCGTACCGACTACTTACACGCACTACTCTAGTGTTGTGCGCCAATATCCACTGCACATCGTTTTGATACCGCGCACCGATATTCCTCATGAATTTTCACCCTATGCATGCACCATGTCAAGTTTAACATATTCCTTAGCACTCAAATATCTATGTAGACTACTGAATACATCGTAGCGAAACAACTTATACTCATACTTATGCACGTACTAACAAAACTCCTCTGCGTTAATAAATACTTGTGCACCCCATGTGCACCTTAATATGTGTGTGCTTACCGCACAAGGCTAATTTCAGCGCGCGCATCTACACATAATAATCTTCCACGTGGTGCCACAATTTACCATGCACACTGGCATGCCAACTTTTTCCGACACATGCTAGTACGCCAACCTTTTCCAAGGACCCTTCATGACTACAAATCTGTTCACTTTGAAGTTACCTTTCTGTGAATATTCACTTCAATTGCACCCCTCTGGCCCGCCCAGGCTCAGTGTTGAACTGATATCTTTGATACCATACTGTAACGATCTCCCCGGCCAACCTGAGGCCATGGTACGCTACTCCAGAGAAACCACTCATGCTCTGACCCCAGTCGATAACATTCCTAGCCGTCAGGACGGACCTTGCTACTCTAAGGAACACTTGCATTCCCATACTGCGAAACATATAGTTGCATACCTAGTAGTCAACTAAGCAATGCCACCTAGATTTACTCTTTAGACTACATGCAACTAAAACACATACATACAGTACGCTCGCGGAAGCTTTACATCTAAACATAATCAAACAATTACTTTCTGTAACATACGAATTTTATATCGAAATACCAATAACTATCGATATGCATCATTTACAGGAAATTTCCCATAAGCACGCAAGCAATCAAAATCACATATATGATAAAATCGTAACATAGGCATGTAAATAACAAACAACATATTGATATATCATACAACTTGTACTTATCTTAGAAAGATTGTCATGAACTTCTTACAGACCGTCCACAAACTTGTCAGTCATAGACTACATTGTTCATCGCTCTCAACAGTGAGTCACCCCCGAGCTAGGACTTCACTCCACCAGGGTAAAGGGATTCCTATCTAGGCTAAGGCTCATGGACAACAAGAAAGACTTCATCTCAGGTTCTCACTCAAATAACAACCTACAACCTCTCATTCCCCACATGCATGTCCCACCCAAGGAAGTGTTCCCCTTCTCTACTCAACAGTCCCTCAGTTTCCCCACTTCCCTTCCAGGGCTTCAATAACAAGCCGGAATAGAAGCCTCAAAGAATTGTAGCTGCAGTTTAGCACCTCCAAAAGCCAATCCCCAACAATTCTCTCGCTCAGAGAACTTCTCATGGTCCTAACAACCTGCTTCTTTAATCACGCTCTAGGCTAACTAGGTACACCAACCAAAAAGGGTGTGGAAACAGGCTTTGGAAAGGTGAAGTAGTTGTCTCAAGGATAACGGAATGTATGAGTGAAATGGTCATGGAATCATTGACTGGATAACTAAGTGTGTTCTTGGAATCATTGTGAACTCTTCGTGAAAAGTGATTGTCCCCCTGATGGTCGTCCCCCCTGTTCGTAAGGTATCCTTGAGAAAATCTCCTACGATATGAATGCATGTCCCCAACTTGACACTTTTCATATCAGAAGTTACTTTTGTCCACTTGTCCCCAACTTTAGAACTTAGGATAAAATAATTATCCATACTTTATATTTTATGAAATATTAACATAATATTCCCTTGACTTTTGGCCCTCCCTTTCCCTAACTAGTGAAGTTCAGTCCCCCATCTCTTTTATCATGGTCAGTCTACGCATAGTGATGTATTTATATTAATCATGAGTCATGTACAAAGTAGGCACATTGGCCCTTAACATCTAGGTGTTCCGACCTAATACCACAACATAATCATCCTGGCTTATAATATTGGCTCACCAACCTATAATGCATATGATATACATAAAGGTTCAGTGACCTTAGTATTGCGCGCACTTTAGTTACTACGCGCGGTATCTGCTGACTTCAAGGTTGCGCGCACTTTAGTTATTGTGCACAATACCTTGCGATGTTCATATTACTTCATTTTACTGCGCAACACATGCATGCACTATGCTACATGATGTGCATTATCAAATGAGGTCAAAACAACTCACCAACTTAAGTATATTTACATTACATTTACAATTGGGTTCGGTCAAGGGATATTACAAGTGTTTTGGATAGAAGGAGATCTATGACTAAATATGTCTCACAACACAGTTGTGGAAAACATGTTGGAGGTAGAGTGAGGCCTCATGAAATCTAAAGGCAAGATCATGAAACCAGTTTTATTAGAGAAGCTGCAGTGGTGCTTGGCTTCTCTTGGCTTGCAAAAAAGGTGATGAACGAAAGGAAGGAGCAAGGTACCAGGTTAATTGTTCTCAAGGTGGAGATTGTTGGGATTTGGTGACAATGAATTCCTCAAAGGGTGGATTTGGATCCTATTATTCGGTGTTGGGTGCAACTAAATAGACCAAGTTAGAATATGGATATGGATTGCATTTAATAATCAGTTTCTTGTAAATATATATAAATACATATAAGCCCGTAGAGGCAAAGAGAGAGAGAGAGTGAGAACTTGCAAGTCCGTTGTAATCTCCATAATCTGAATAATAAGACAATCTATACGTATGCTTGGTTGATGTAGCCCAACGTTTGGGTGAACCACATGAAATCCCTGTGTTTCTTATCTGTGTGATTGTTAATTATCATATGTGAATTGTGTTTTCCACATTTGCAATTCTAATAGTTACATAGTTTCATTCTTTCAATTTGTAGTTTCTAGCATCATTAGCACCCCAACCTTCAATATATTCAAACTTTATTTTAGTGCTTGAGATATACTTATGAATTCCCAACACCAACATCACCCTTTCTTGGTATGATGGCACAATAATTTTGTGTTAGTATGACTTTGCATAGCTCAATTTCCAATCTAGTTTTGTCAAATCAAAATGGAAAAAAAATCATTTATTTTTTGATGTGCAAATGTCTATAAACAGACCTCAAAAACACCCAAGCAATGTTGAAAGAATTCTATAAACCTCGAGCATACAAAGTAAATCTTTGTATTTATATAGATGTCTAGATTTCTAGAAAACCATTTATTTTGTAATGGTATTTTATAAATTGAATGTAACAAGACTCCATTCATGTTAAATATAATCAACTGTTTATTTAATAATCAAGAAAATAAATACAAGAAGATTAATATTTCTATCTGTACATTTCAAAACTCTAGGTACAATTTTTTTTTTTAAGCTAAAATTGCATTACCTTCAAATTGTCATAGAGATTACAAACATAGTTGCCTAGGACATGGGTTGCCAATAATGAAAACCAACCCAATCCTTAGCATATTTCAAAAAACAACCTTCCTAGTAGGGTCAAAAAAAACTGAAACTCTTCTATGTAAGTACAAAAATATGAAGTAGAACCATGACTGGCCTTAGGCTTGTTCTTGGCCTATTCTCCATGCGGGATGAGGAAGCCACCAGGTTGTAACAGGATGGGAATGTATGGAATGACCACGGCCGGGAAACTTAGATATGCAATTTCCCCCTTAATTTGAATATGAGATGCAGTTGCTCCTTATTTAGACTACATTACATTGTCTCTGCACCATCCTCTGCTTGATTTCTCCAGTATCTCTCAGGACGATGGTCATCAGTCTTACTGGAATCATTTCTTTTAACATTAGTATGAGCCTTTAACATTAATATGAGCCTTAGTATTGCTCGAAAATGCGACCTCTTCCTGTACCCATTCTACACGGCACCCCGAAACGAGGATGTCATCTAATTTTGTTTGCCTGGAAAGTGCCACCAGTGAACTACTCATCTCCTCATGATACCTAGGCATATCAGAGACGACCAACTCCAGATATTTTATTGACAGAGCCCAACCTCTACGTCCAATGTTTCCTCGCCAAGCAAATCCCAGACATCGACAAAACCAACATATTTCTCTTTCTCGCGGCATACTAAGGGAGAGAAGGTGAAAATAATAGGTGTGGGTGGCCCAACAAAGATCCAACTACAACCTCTAAATTTTTTGGAGAATGTCGTCATTCCTTGCAAACCATAAATGAACCTTCAACATTGTGATGAAATAAGGGTTGTTGCGATGAATGTTTCCTGCACCGGTTGTACTAGGGGATATGGCCATGGCCGTCCTTACACACACCAAACAAATAATGCCTTCAATGCTCTAGCCATCCAAGTTATTGAGGTTTTCATCCACGCGCTTGCTCTAGAGTTAGTGCTGACGGGTGATGGGATGAGTGATGGAAACGTCTACCTTCATTAAACTTATGATAACAACCCATGTGGGGAAAATTATGAGGTATAGTTACTTCAAATATGATATGCATTTTTTTTAAAACATCATCATTTACATTGTTACATTTATGTATTTTTTCCCAATAATAATTACTAAAACAAATACAATTATCATCAAACTACACAATTTTTTCTATACAATTTTCATAACAAACATTAAATATCCAAATTGATAGTAATATAAATATGTTCTCCTCATTGTTTTATGAATGTAAATGTTTTTAATTAATTTCTGATGTTTAGATGGACCCTAGGTTATTTAATAATGAATACAACATAGTTTTATATTTATAGGTTTTTCATCTTAACAATTTAATTTTCAATTTAATAGAATTTTCAAATAATTCTCCTTAATGTTTCTTCTAAATGGTATTGATTTTCATCTATAAAGAATATGCTTGATTTTTCTTAGTTTTCTTTTAGGCAATTTTTAACAAGTAAAAAACTTAGCATTATGATCTTTGATATAGTAGTGTGAGTGTGAGTGGTTTCTTAATGTGTTCATCATGTGTGGGAATACCCTATTTTTTCAAACATGCTATCATAGCTTGCTCTACTGTAGATATATTTTGAACTTCTATAGATAATAATTTATGTTTTTTTTCCAAATTTTTATGCATTTCTAGGCTGAGGAGACCATTCCATTGTGTTATGAGTACATCTTTCAATTGGAAATGCCCTTCCTTTAACTAAAAAACTTTTCTATTTTCCCAAAATTCATTTTCTTTTTGTGAAATATGGAGGTATAAAGTCTAATACACTATTTTAAATTGTTTTATGACTTAATATTTTTGTTTTACTATTTTTATTCTTAGTTTGCTACTTTTTCTATATTACATATGCTCTTTTCCATGTGCTCTATGTAATCTTGGAAAAAAAATGTTTTCTTTTCTTGCATATTCTCTTTGCTCTATGTTTTATGTGAGATCAACAAATAATAATCCCATTATTATTGAGATTCGGAAATTACTTTTTCAAAATTTCTTTTGTTTTTTAATGGTGGTGTTGAAGTTTTTTTAGGGGAAAATGGGTTTTGGGTAAGCGTGCACTTTGAGGAAAAGAGTAGAAATGAAAAATGAAGAATATACACATCCTTTATCAAATTTGATATATATTTGACATTATCTCATTTGGTTGAAAGTCGCAAGTTATTTAGCAAGAGGTCTTGAGATCAAGCCTCTTTTTTTTTAAGTTAATTTGTGAACAAGTTCATGAAAACTTGAGTTATCTCATAACATTATAATAAAGTGCATTTCACTTAAATTAAAAAAATGAATCACTATAAAGTAAATTTAATATGGGTTACTTCATAAGTAACTTATTTTTAAAAGTGGCCTTGTAGGAAATGTTAGAGAATGAGAGGATTTTTTTTTTTAATTAGCCACCTCATTGTACATCCATGAACATGTAGGCCAACTTTTACTCGTCACATGGCACTTTGGTTATCGTTTATGCCCTTTTTTAAGAGGGCATGAGTTTCACATATTAAGTCTATTTTTAGTGTTGGTTTTTCTTTTAAATTGCTTATTTTTTCGAGATATTTCTATATAAATAGTTAATTTAATATTTTAAATCCACATTACCTAAATATTTTAATCTTGAGTGTTTTTAACAAAAATGATCGAGGATAAATAAAATAAAACAAATGTGGAAACAAAACACAAAACATACACAATACAATAGAGACACACATATATGTGGTTCACCGAGTGTGGGCTTTGTCCACCAAAGAATTTTCCAGGTCCTTACATTTTAGTATCGAGAAAATGAAGGGATACAACCTACAACACACCCACTATAATTTCCTCTTCTTTCTCTCACATTATCCTCACTTAGAATACAATATTCGCAATGATACATGCCCGCAATACAACTCCCTTGTAAAACAGGGTTTCCTTCTAGGGAAAAAAACATAACTTTTCTTATCATATCTGCGACCTTACAATGAACGGTCCATATTTACTATGAAATTACAATATACATTTACAAGGCAATTTTTCTTTCGGGGGATTTTCCCTTGAACCCCCGTTGTGCATCGTCTTTCCCCCGGACTGAGCATAGAGGAAATCCCCCCCTGTAAACCCCATGTGGGGAGGAGTGTACAATATTCCGGGGTGTAGAGTCTTCATGGGGTATAAACACTGTTGAAAACAAATACCTATGAAACAAGAAGATAATGAGGCTCCACCACCAACAATCTCCCACTTGGAGACTAATAAAAAAACTACACTGCCTACTAGACTATACTCCACCTTGGATCTAGAAAAAAATTCATCTTCACCTTCATGCTTGAATACCAACTAAAACTGAGTAGGAGCTCAATTTCTCCCTCATTACTCCCTTTGTTAACATATCTGCGGGATTCTGGCTAGTGTTTATGTTTTCCAACTTCAAATGTCCATATTCCAAGACGGATCATATGAAATGGTACATGATATGTATATTCTTAGTATTCAAATGGAAGGTTGAATTATTTGCAATATGAATGGAACTGTCATTTTCACAATACAACCTTCTATTATCTTACTTCTTTCCTAATTCCTCCATAAACCCCTATAACCAAACCATCTCTTTACTAGACTTTGTAGCAACAATATACCTTTCCTCTGTTGTTGAAAGTGCAACAACCTTTTGCAGTTTCAAAATCCGACTTATAGTTATTCCACCTATAGTAAAAACATACTCTATGGTGCTCCTCCTCTTATCTTTATCACCTACCATATCTAAATCAACATATCCATATAGAACAATTTTTGAACCTCCAAAACATAACTCATGAGTAGTAGTACCTTTCAAATACCTCAGAATCCATTTATTGCCTCCCAATGTTTTTTACCTAGATTGTTCATATACCTACTCACAACTCCCACTGCATGTGAAATATCTAGTCTTGTGCAAACCATCGCATACATTAAGTTTTCAACTATTGATGAATAAGGGACCCTGAACATGTATTCTATCTCCTCCTGTGTCTTGGGACACATTTCTTTGGTTAATTTGAAATAGTTGGTCAAAGGTGTACTAATTGGTTTTTCATTCTACATTCTAAACCTCTCGAACACCTTCTCCATGTACTCACCCTTAGACAATGTCAAATTGTGATTTTTCATATCTCTTGTTATTCTCATACCAAGGATGTTCTTCATATCACCCAAATCCTTCATCGCAAATGAATTAGCTAATTTCTTCTCGAGAACATTTATATCCTGCATTTTAGACCCTACAAAAAGGATTTCATCTACATACAATAGAAAGATAATTTATCTTCCATTTTCTAGCCTTTTAAAATAAACACAATGATTAGAATGAAATCTACTATAACCTTGTTCTGTCATAAACCTGACAATCTTCAAATACCATTGCTTTGGAGCTTGGCTTAGGCCATACAATTTCTTCTTCATCTTTCATACCAAAGTTTCCTTCCCTTTGACCTCATACACATGTGGTTGTTGCATATAAATCTCTTCCTTCAAATCCCCATGGAGAAAAGTTGTTTTTATATATAACTATTCTAGATACAAATATTCTACTACCATAAGACTTAAAATAGTCCTAATTCAATTCATATTAAAAATTGGAGAAACTATTTCATCAAAATCTATACATTTCTTTTGTGAAAACCCCTTTACACCAAGTCTACCCTTGTGCTTCTTTTTTCCTCCATATTCTTCCTTCAACCTGTAAACGTGTTTATTCTGCAATGCTCTTTTTCTTTCAGGAACTTGAACCAAGTCCAAAGTCTGGCTATTTACCAAGGAATCCATTTCATCTTTCATTCCTCTCTCCCACATCTTTTTAGTGTCTACATGCATTGCCTCTTCGTCACATTCGGGTTCACCATAATCAATCAACAATAAATAATACAATGAAGGATATTATCATTCAGAGGGTCTTCTTATCATGGTAGATATTCTAACAAAATTTGCAGAAGTTTTAGGTACATGTTGTTCATGTTGTTGTACATTTTGATTTTCTGGTACCTTTAGAATTATTTTTTCAATGATCTCACCAAGCACTATGTATTCCAATTTTTATTTTTCTTGTATCTTTCCCTACAACTAATCTTTGTACATGACCTTCTCATTGAATATGACATCTTTACTCCTAATGATTTTTTTCTTTTCATAATCCCATAAGAGATAACCAAAATCATTAACACCATATCCAATAAAGGTACACTTCTTGGATTTTTCCTCAAGCTTTGTTCTATTTTCTTTATCAATATGGATAAAATGCTTCAAAACTGAAAGTCTTCAAAAAAGAATAGTTTACATTTTTACCTGTCCATGCCTCCTCTGGAATTCCACCATCCAAAGAGCCTGAAGGTCCTCTGCTTATTAAGTAAATAGAAGTATCTACAACATCTGTTGTGAACTGTAAGGGAAAACCAACATGAAATTTCATACTCCTTGCATGCTCCATGATTGTCATGTTCATCCTTTCTAACACACCATTTTCTTGTGGTGTTCCTGGAACTGTCTTCTCTCTATGAATCCCATGGTATGAACAATAATAGTCAAACTCATTTCTTCAATATTCACCTCCATTGTCTGATCTGATACTTTTCAACCTTTTTCTTGTCTCATTTTGAACGAAATCTTTCCATTTCTTAAAAGTATCAAAAACATCATATTTTTGTCGAATACAATAAACCCAAGTTTTTCTAGTTGCATCATTAATAAAGGAAACATAATAATGAGAGCCACCAAGAGATGATACCTAAGTTGGTCCCCATACATCTGTATGCACAAGATCTAACATTTCACTCTTCTGACTCTAAGAAATCTAATTTTCTTCTATTTTCCATAAACAAAATACTCACAGAAATCAAAATCAATATTTTTAAGATCTTGAAACAATTTGTTTTTGTGAAGTATCTGCATCCCATTCTCACTCATGTGTCCATCCTATGATTCCATAGTGTTGTGTCCACTCCCATAGAAGATAAAGATATATATGAGTCATTATTACCAATACATAAATACAATGTACATACCTTTTCTCCTTTTGCTATCACCGATGATCATTTGGTGACCTTCCACACATTATCTATAAATATCAATATACAACCTTCACTTTTCAACTACCTTTTTGAAATTATATTTTTCCTTATATATGGAACATGTCTTTCCCCTTTCAACAACCATTGGTTTCCATTATTTTGTTTTATTTTTACCTTCCCCATTCCAACAATTTTGCATGGTCCAACATCACCCAAATGAACCTATCCAAAATCACCTTGAACATAATATAGAAAAATTTTCCTATAGGGTGTGGCATGAAATGAAGCCTATGAACATACTATCCAAGACTCAAAAATATTATCTACATAAAGAATCAAAGAATCATGTAACACATCACTTGTTACATTTTCTTCCTGATTTTTATCCTCGTGTCCATCTCTTTGTTTCTTTGGAGCTCTCCGGTCTTTATTCATATGTCATTTCATCCCACAATTCCAACACTATATCTTCCCCAGTCTATATTTGGATCTTCCCCTCATAGAATTCCCATGGTTCTTTGAGCCCTTTCCTTTATCCTTTTGTCTTCCCCTGTTCTCCATGTTTAATGCATTATCTGATGTCTCACCTATAATTTTTTCTCGTATTTCCTCACTAAGGATAACACCAACAAAATCATAAAATTTTAAAGTGTTTGAACTAGAGACAGAGTTACTTATAGCCATGGCCAAGCCGTTCCAACTTTCTAGTAATGAGCACAAGATTATAACATCTTTGACCTCATCATCAAAGTACAATTTTATAGAACTTAGCTGATTATTAACTGTATTAAGTTCATTTAAATGATTTTCAACACACCCACCTTCTGACATTGTCATATTAAATAATTGCTTCATTAAAAATACCTTATTCGGTGCCGAGGGTTTTTCATACAATTTATCCAATTCATCCATCATCTCCTTCATTATCTTTTATTTCAAAATATTGAAATCCTTCGACGCTGCCAGGCTCAACTGTATCGTTCCTAGTGCCTTTCTGTCAAGAACCTCCCATTCTTTTTCCTTCATGGTTGTCGGCTTCTTTGTTATTCCACCCAATGGTAGGAACATATCCTTATGATATAAGTAATATTTCGTCTGCATCTTCCATAAATGGTAGTTTTGGCTGTTAAGTTTCTCGAACCTAAGTTTTCCATCTTTTGCCATTTCTCCCACTCGAAACAATAACCCTCTTTTCCTGCGAGTTATCTTTCGCTCTGATACTAATTGTTGGAAAAATAGGACCGCAGAGAAATAAAATAAAACAAATGCAGAAATAAAACACAAAAGATAAAAAATACAATAGAGACACAAATATACGTGGTTCACCTAGTGTGGGATACGTCCACCAGATAAATTGCCAAGTCTTTCCTTTTTAGTATCCAACAAATGAAGGGATACAACCTATAACACACCCATTGTAACTTCCTCTTCTTTCTCTCACAATATCCTCACTCATAATACAATATTCGCACTAATACATAGCCACAATACAATTCCCTCATAAAATAGGGTTTCCTTCTAGGAAAAAAAACCCTAACATAAATTCTATTGTCAGATATGCGACCTTATAATGAATGGTCCATATTTACTATGAAATTACAATATACATTTATAAGGAAAAATTTCCTTTGGTGTATTTTCTCCTGAACTCTCGACAAGGGCCTGCTTACCCCGGACCCCCCAGCCGGGGGGATGAGCTCCCGAGACCCTGCAACCTCCCTGCATGGAGGATTGTACAATATTCCTAGGTGTAGAGTCTTCATGGGGTATAAACATGACTCAAAACAAAGACCTATGAAACAGGCTGATAATCAGACTCCAAAACCAAAAAAGTGATCCTTTTCTTACCATTACCAACTACTTAATATGGAAATATCATAGGGAGGATGTACTAACATGTAAAGGATTGTACCATATTACCTTGGAAAAATAACAAAATTCCACTAATGCCAAAAATAAATCTAAATGGGATAGTAAAAATGATGAATCACATGGAGTAATCATAATTTACCTCTTGTTGGCACATGGGCAGACCCAATGTTCAACGCTACAAGAGAGCACCAACAAAACCCTAACTACCGGTCCTTTCAGCAACACCTTCAAAGCAAACGAAGTCTCACCCGTGGTAGAGGCAGGGGTGGTTGCAAGACTCAGGTGTTTGCAACCTTAGCTGGGACACAAATTTGTGATTATATCGCTTATAGCGCACTTAGCATCGATCATTCATCAATATTAAGTCCTTATTATACTTCGTAGATAGCACAGAGCATCACATCATTCACTTAGATTTAAGGTATCTTAGTACTTAGTAACAGTAAAATAGATTCGATTCAGTAGATCAGCACTAAGCATCTTCATACATATTAGATCCTCTATTCATACACATCTAATAAGCAGAAAGCATAAATATATCCATATAAATATATCGAATCACTTAGCAAAAGTAGTGATAAGCACAACAAGTCAAGGCACAAATCATGACACACAGATTTACGTGGTTCACCCCACCGTGGGGCTACGTCCACCAACTCTTCTTCTTTACTATCGTCGACCAATCAGTTACAAGCACAAAGTCATAGAAACCATTATTTTGCAAAGAACATAAGATCCGCGCAGCCTGCTAGATCCTTCTTCCTTCCCTTTCAACACAAAACCTTCTATATCTTCACACAAGGACTTGCACTAAGCTCTGCAAGTTTGTACAAAATGCACAAAACTATCGATCATACATGTCCCTTCTTGGCACTTAGCCTATATCACATAGATACAATACAATCCTCCTCTACTAGATGCTTAGATGTTTATTTATGCTCTACAAAAGTGGGCCTAAATGTGGGTAAACCCACGGACTGACATCCCTTTCCCATTACATTGTCCCAAAACCCAAAAAGGGACCCAAAAGTGGGCCGAGATCCCTTCATATCTAGTTTTTATGGTGCTCCATCTTCGACGGGATGTCAAAGTCCCAAAAATGGTCAAATATGACCAAGTAACTTCAAAACTTGGTCAAGGGCCAATGGGCCCCCAACACTCACTTGTTACTTGTCCCGAGTCACTATAGTCCAATAAATTATGCCTCGAATTCCTCGAGCTTCTTCGACCTGTTGCAATGCTACTGCCTCTTGCTCAGTGAACTCCTAGATGAGTGCGTCATTGACTGGTCCTTCTAGGCATTGTTCTGCTGCACTCACAACTTTTTCAAGTTCTACTCCTTGGCTTTGAACTTCAGTGAATAGTTTGCATGCCTTCTCTTTCACTAGTTGAAATCATTGAGACAATTCCATCACTTTGGTCTGGATCATGTGGATTTGTTGTTAGGACGTGTGTTTCTCTGGAAACCTCTTTATCCTTTCGACTGGTGACAAGGCCTTTAGTTGTGCCTATAACGTATTTTCACGTTTCTTTTCTTCTTGGAGCTGCGACTCCAATGCTTGTAACTCTAGATTCTTCGTGAGGTTTCCGTAAGTCTTAGTGCTCCTAGAGCTCAACTACTTTCACTCCAAGGCAAGGGATTTTATTCTGCCTACTGCGCTGTGAGCAGTTTCCTCTCTTAGGTATATGATTTCTTGAGTGGTCTCGGGCACAGTACAAAGTTCCAGGTCTATGATGCACTACTGAAGCTACTGGATCACTTCTTCAAGCTATGCCTGCTGCTATGGAATTTGTTCTTCAACTCTCACTTCTATGATGGTCACATAGAGAAGTGATTTGTTCATCAGTTCCTTTACTTCTAGATACTCCACGATCAACTGCTCCTTGCTCTGCTATAGCTCTTCTTTTTCTTTATCCCACTGTGCTTGAAGAGAAATTTTTTTCCCATTCAGCAGCACTACATTGCTCAACAAGTACTCCTTGTACCTGTGTCAAAGCTTGGATGGATTGCACTGTCTCTTCCTGAGATTGTCGAAGGAGATATTCAACTTTATCGATGATCTAGTGAAATTAGGCTGGCTCATCTCCTGGTTCTACTGTTCCTATTGTCAGAGGCGCACTGGAGACTGCGCGGCTAGACTGGAGTGCCTATTGCATTCCTTGGAGTTCTTCCTTGATACGATTATACGTTTTCTCCTGCTTCGCCTCTTACTTCTCTAATACCTCCTGTGAAGCATCGTTCACAACTGCAATGATGAAATTAAAATCATCCAATGTGAGGGTAGTCCGCATCTTGGTTACAGGGGTTCTAGGTTTCTTCGGAGAGGAAGATTGCGGAGGCGAAACCTTTTGTTTCTTCGACGAGTCTTCTTCGTCCCTAGGTGGTGGTACTTCACCTTTCTATTGTTCAATTTATTCACCTTCAATCTCTTCACCATCACCCCCTTCGTTTGGTGAAATGGATGAAGTCCTCTCAAATGTGATATGTCGTGAACTTCTTCAGGCTTCTTTGTCTTGCTTGGTTCGAGTGTATCCTTCACAAATTCTGGGCTATTTACGTTGGACAACTCCGCAGGGTTGGATGGAATAAGGAGGTCCACTAACCATTCCTTAGATATTTCCTCTAAGTCTTTCTCTGTTATCTTGTAATATGACTGCAACCGTTGCTTGTGCTCATCATCGTGTGTTTTTATATAAATGAAGTTGTGGTCCGCGCTAAAATTCATTAAGGGACAAAATTTGTCGAGGGTATTCGGGATCATCTGAGGCTTGGACTTGATGGTTTGTTTCAAATGGTTGTAGTAATTATGGAAGAAGGCATTGGATTGCCACTGCTTGTTCATATCATTAGAGTACCACAAGGTAATGAACTTCGCGGATAAAGGTTTGAAGGGCTCTATGTCGGGGAAGGTCGCACCTTCCGGTATTTCCCATGCAATGAATGTGATTAGGATGAGAAGCCAGCTAAAGTGGAACTCATTCCCTTGGTCTTGTGCTTCTTTGCAATAAATCTCCAACTGGTTTACAAAGTACTACACCCAATTCATCTGTAGTCCCTCCGTGCACTTTCTTGCAAGGTCAACTATGAATCTAGTCACTTGGGTGGGTTGATTCTTGTGAACTATCTTTCCTACAATCAGATGACATGTGAGGTGCACGGTGCCATTCTAGATAGAGGTTACCTTGTAACCTTGCTTTCCCTTCTCAACATCGCCATAAGTCTCTTTGATTCTTTGTGCTAATTCTTGATCTGAGGTCTTTATAGGGTAAAAATCCTATGGGTCAGGGCCCTGCATGATCAGCCCTGTGATCCTATTGATCAAGGTAAGATCCACAGTGATGTGATAGTTCAACCATAAGTAACCTTCGTGGTAGAAAGATAACAATAATTTCACGCATGTGTTTAATTCCTAGTGTCGACCGAAGTGCAGGATCTTCATCACATTGAGTAGTGTGGACTACACAAGGTTCTGGGTCCATGGCTATGAGATAATATTCGAATTCTTTCCTTTTTTCCTGGTCAGATACTTGTGTGGGGCGAGCATGTTGTAAGCCTTCCTATTTCCAAGGTTGAAGTCAGTGAACTTCAATGCTACAAGATTAGCCTAGGCATCTCAAACTGCGCGTGTCAGTTTTGGGAGGTACGTCATGACCAAAGCATAGTCAAAATATCTAGGCACACTGTCTCGGTTGATGGAACCACTTAGAGGGGGTAGGTAGGCAGGTAGAATGCTCAGAATTAGCTTGGCGTTCAAAATGTCATCTTTGTGCTTCATTCTTGCCTCTGTCGTGGTTCTAGAAGTTCCTTCTCTGTGACCAGTCAATGGAGAAGCTTGGACTCCTCTTGTTGATGATTCTTGCATACTTGCATACATCCTTCTTTCTAACATGAATTTCTCAGTCTTGAGATTAGTGAGTACTTCCTTTGCATATTCTTCAAGTGTGCTAACCTCTTTGGACATACATGCTCAAGATAAATTATCGGGGTCACAATGATCTCAAAAACTTATTAGGAATGAACAACAAGGGCATGATGATCACTGTATACAATTTCTAGTCTATGGGCTTCATATTCTAAGTTGGAAAAAGTGTTCTTCAGGCATGGAGTGACAATATAAATAGGTGATCTTGGAAACGGTTTGCTTTGCAACAGGTATGAGCCTCATTAATTCATGTCATGTCCATTATGGTGTGGTCCGATGGTCTAGTGATGAGCCATCAATGATTTTCTATTTGTTCGGAGTGGCATTGGAATGGATATATCGGCCTCTAATGACTATATTGCTTCACCACAACGAAGTGGCCTATATCGTTGTTCTGATATCTCAGCGAAGTTCAAATTTTACAAGTTTTCCTTCTAAGAGGTACCCTTGGGAACCTACTATAACCTTTCATTCTGTTAAGAACTAAATATCAATATAGCATACAAAATCCTTAGAAAAAGTACTCAACGCCTTGAAAAAGAGAGAATTTTAGATAATAAGCCTCTTCGAGGGGGGAACCTCCTTTTACCCCACTTAAATGTTCAAGTACAAGATGATTCAAAATGAAAATGTCTCCTTGGTATATATAGGATACTAGGAGGTATAATTACAACTA
>JZKD02S1423761.1:1500338-1533343 GCA_000966675.3 Picea glauca | reverse complement strand
ATTTGGTGTAGAAGTTCCCTTTTTGGGTGGCATGTTGGCCAAGTATCACTTTTGAACCTTGATTTTGAGGTGGTTCTGCTAGACAATATTTCTTCTGTCGTATCTCCCAAGTTTCAGCCCTTCTGGGTATGAAAATTTCCTTTATGTATTTCTCTGATATTGCTTCTCTGCAATGCCACAGGTCTGATCAAAATTGGATGTTCCAAGTGGAATTTACGGTAACTTCCCCACAACTTGCTGATTTTTGGCCTTTTCAGGAGATCTCACTTGTATAGTGTGCCCCGCAAAACATAATTGATATAAAATTTTGAAACTCACAACAGAAATACTACAGACTGTCCAAAATCCAATGCAGCTAGTCCCACACAATTTGGATACTCTAGGAAGAAGTTATGGTTGTTTTACCTGGAACACCTTCTTGAGACTAGTCAATAGGACTAGTCATATACCCTATCTTACAGAGGGTGTATCTACAAATTTATGATGACCCAGAAGATTAACCTTTTACCATAGATACCTTTCTAATTTCTGTAAATATCCTCCAAAGATCGGGATTTAAAACGTTACAGAAATATTTTTATAGCAAAAATTCCGCAATGATGTAGTTCAGGACGATTCCAGAACCCTATCTTATACAGGATGTATCTCTGAAAGTATAATTCCTCAAGAGATGAATTTTGAGCCCAACTTACCTTGAGCTGTGTACTAAATATCCTCCAAGCCATTCCTTCTGAAATGTTGTAGAAAAAAAATTATAGTGAAAATTCCAAGGTGTCTCAGATGTAGTAGAAAAACCCCAAGACCTTGAGCTCTGATACCATATGTTAAGAACCAAATATAAATATAGCATAGAAAATCCTCAAAAAAAGTACTCAACTCCTTGGAAAAGAGAGAATTTCAGATAATAATCCTCTTAGAGGGGGCAACCTCCTTTTACGCCACTTAAATGTTCAGGTACAAGATGATTCAAAATGAAAATGTCTCCTTGGTATATATAGGAGACTAGGAGGTATAATTACAACTAATGGCCTAAAGACGACATAAATAAAATAACATTACTAATCTAATATGCCCCAATTAAGGGATAATGAGATAATGTTAGGGCTTAACACATTCTTAGCCTTCTTCTTATTCAACTTTCTAGCCTTCTTCCCCGTGAGCTTCATCTCGGTGGTTCTTTTCACATTCTGATTCTTATTTTACTTGGACATAGTCACTTCATGCTGCTGAGATTCTCTCCTAAGACTTAGAGGCAACACTTCTTCTATATATGAGACAGATACTTCAATATTCTGTGAGTCCTCTAATATTCTTGCATCTTTGACATCTAGGCTTCTAGTGTCAAATAGCTTCGATCTGTTCTCATGTTCTTTAATCAACTGTGTAATCATTATGGTCATGAAATCTTTTAATTCTTGTCTCTGTTGTTCTAATAATTCTTCTTCTTCCTTATTTCTGGCTTGATATCTTTCAATCCAAGGTTTTCTAAGTAACATAGTAAACAAGGCATTGTCCTCAATAAACTTGATAATCTCAAAATATTCTTATGTCAAAGTTCCATTAACATTCATAGGTATCTGAGTGAGCCTCCCACATAGGTTTACCAGTTTCCCTCTAAATAAACCTATTCCTCTTAATGAAGGGATCATAGCAGGCCTTCCTATAGCTTCCCAAGTTCTTTCTGGCATAATGTTCACTGGTGTTTCTTCATCAAGGACAGAGTCAATGTCAAAGTATCCTATTCTTGCTTCAATGCATTCTTTTTCTTTAAAGATCTCGGGTAGCCTAACATGTCGGTGATTATTCAAGGTGTATTTCATCTTCGACAATACCTTCTCTGATTCTTGTTGGGGTTCTACTATTTTTGGATCTACCTTAGGGTTTTCTTCATTGAGATTCATTCTTTCAATCTTAGCAATCATTATAGGGAAATCCAATACTTCATGGTCCCAATCTTTGCAACATAGGCAACTAGATCTTCCACCAGGGCATTCCTTAGCAAGATGTCCTAGTCTTCTGCAACTGTAACATAGGGTTAATCCTCTCTTCCTTTTAAATGATCCCCAACCTCTTTTGTACTGCAGACTAGGATCATGGTAGCTAGTCTGCAAAAAAATCTTTCTAGGATCCTGCATCCATTTGTTTCTCCAAACATTATTTCTATGCATAGGTATAACATATCTATCACTATACTTATAATATATATTCATATCAATATTTCTTTCATCTATCAAAGCCCTAGTTTTCAAGCTAGGACAAAATCTATCAAACATACCTATATCCATATCCTAGAAACAAAAATTTCCACTTATTTTACTTCTACAGAGCACAAAGCTTCCAGATCTAAGAACTTTTAACTATTATTACCTTTATCAGAGCATAGAGCTTACATATCTTACCTCTTTTTTGTAGATATGACCTATTTACTTCATAAACTTCCACTTTTACTTTTCTTAGAGCACAAAGCATTCAAATATTGCTTCTTTTCTTCAGATCTATCCTTCCTTCTCTAGCACAGAGCTTTTCATATCAAGTGTATTACCGTGCACTAGGGCACATATCCACACACAGAGCTTCCACAGTTCTAGGGAGAATATTTTCACAAAGCTTCTTCTTCCTTAGCTCCCAGCAATCACAGTTTTAGGTCCCGACAACGGAACCATTTGTTGGCACAAGGGCAGACCCAGGGTTCAATGCTACAAGAGTGCACCAATAAAACCCTAACTACTAACCCTTTTGGCAACACCTATGAAGTATATGAAGTCTCACCTGAGGTAGAGGAAGGGGTGGTTGCAAGACTCGGGTGTCTGCAACCTTAGTTGGGACACAGATCTGTGATTATATCGCTTATAGTGCACTTAGCATCGATCATTAATCAATATCCAGTCCTTATTATGCTTCACATACACCACAAAGAATCGCAACATTCACTTAGATCTAAGGTATCTTAGTACTTAGTAACAGTAAAACATATTAGATTCAGTAGATTAGTACTAAGCATCTTCATACATATCAGATCTGCTATTCATACACATATAATAAGCACAAAGCATAAATACACCCATCTAAATATATTGAAGTACTTAGAAAAAGTAGATATAAGCACAACAAATCAAGGCACAAAGCATAACACACATATTTAAGTGGTTCACCCCACCCTGGGGATATGTCCACCAACTCTTCTTCTTTATTATCATCGGCCAATCGGTTACAAGCACAAATCTATAGAAACCCTTACTTCGTAAAGGACAAAAGATCTAAGCAACCCGCTAGATACTTCTTCCTTGCATTTTAGCATGCAACCTTCTATATATTCACATAGGGACTTGCACTAAGATTTGCAAGTCTATACAGAATGCACAAAACTCTCAATCACACAGATCCATTCTTGGCACTTAGCCTATATCACATAGATACAATACAATCCTCCTCTACTAGATGCCTAGGTGTTTATTTATACATTACAAAAGTGGTCCTAAACATGGGTAAAACCACGGGCTGACATCCCTTTCCCATTATATTGTCCCAAAACCCAAAAAGGGACCCGAAAGTGGGAAGAGATCTCTCGATCTCTACTTTGTCTGGCGCTCCATCTTCAACAGGATGTCAAAGTCCCAAAAATGGTCAAATATGACCAAGTAACTTCAAAACTTGGTCAAGGGCCAACACCTCTCCTATGATTTATGGTTTCATATTCAATGAGTTGATGACCCAAATGAGGATTGGAATAATATGAATAAGGAATTTGGTAAAAAAAATGTGATTCAATCCCACCAACGTGAAAATCAGATAATTTCTTTAAGTCCTAATTATTTCTTTTTCATTGAAGGTTATATATCTAAGTTCAAAACACTTACACTTTTACTTAAATAATGTGAAATAGACATGAAGGATGACCAAAATATATATGTTTTTCTTGCTAATTTTGTTACTACATATTCTATGTTTGTATCTAATTCTAATGTCACTAAACAAGCTCTAGGGGTTTCATACATACAACCCTCTCTTGAGTATTTTTTTCATTCTTTGATTATGGAGAAACATAATATCTGGAATCTTGGAGTGATCAACATTGTAGGTACATCCAAAAAATCCTTAGTGGCCCAACAAAAAGATAAAACCAACCATACAAAGAAGCAACATCCTCAAAAAAATAAGAAAAAAAAGGGTTCCAAACCCTCTTAGCCATCTTCTACTCCTAATGGTGACAAAGGACCAAAATCAAAAAGTAAGAAGACTAACATACATTTCTCTTTTTTTGGGTGTGGTGGTCACCTAGATTCTAACTGTTTTAAAAATATGGAGGGCTTAGAAGAAACAATGAAGAAGCATACCATCAATATCAGTTATTCTTCTAAATCTTATTCTCATGGCCACACACTTTATTCTTTTGTTTTCTCCTTCTATGGAACATCTAGTTCTTCTTTTGATGAATTTCTTGTTGATTTTGTATAATTTTATCATGTGGCTACGAATAAAGTATTTTTTTATGCTCTTGGTGATTGTAACAAAAAAATATATTTGTTGGTGATGATAGATCTCTTACTTTTATAGGGTCTAGAACAGTTCAGGTAGACAATGTTCATTTCAATGATGTATTATATGTTCCAAGTATTTCCTACAACCTTCTATTAGTATATTATATCACTCATTTACATGAAGGTAGAATAATAGAATTCTCATCTCTCCAAGTTGTAATAAAGTATTTAAATGATTCTAAGCATGTCCTAGCAATTGGAATTGTTGATGATATAAATAGGTTGTACAATTGAAAACTTTGGGTAATCACATTTTCCATAGTTTATTATTCCTCCCAATGATGACTTCAATGAACTATGGCATGAGTGGCTTGGTCATATAAACTATCCCTTATTTAAACAACTATGTAATCAAAATATGGTCACTAGTATTCTTCATGTTTCTTATATAGATGGTGTGTGTGTTGGTTGTGTTCTCAATAAACAACATTAGTATGGTTTTGAAAAACATTCCTCTTATCACATTTTGGCCCCCTTGCATCTTGCTCATAATGATTTGTGAGGTATTATTCCTTATCCTTCTTTCTCTGGGTTCAACTACTTCTTAACTGTTATTTATGACTTCTCTATATGCACTTGAGTTTACTTATTAAAACTTAAGAGTGAAGTTTTTAACATGTTTTATGCCTACAAGGCCCTTCTGGAAAAATAATATAGACATCAACCGCAAAGGTTAATAACAAATAATGGAGGTTAATATGTTAACAACAAATTCATAACTCATAACATTGCACAAAGAATTCAAATGCAACAAACAATTACATATACACCATAGAAAAATGGTGTTTCTAAAAGAAAGTATCACAAATTAAAGCAAATGGAAAATTGTATGTTCTAATATAATAATTTAATTCTTCATTGTTGGGAGGAAGAAATTGATTGTGCCAATTACATAGTAAATCACAGTCCCACAAAGTACTTTAAAAAAAAACATTGAAATAATCATGGAGTTAAGCCACTTATGTGTCTTTGGTAGTGAAGCATGTGTTGGCATTCTTGATGAGAAAAGGAAATAATTACATCCCAAAAGTGAGAAGTGTAATTTTGTTGGATATTTTGAAGATGTCAAAGGATATATAATTCTTCAACCTCATTCCAATGAAATAATTGTTAGAATAGATGTTAAATTTTATGAAAATATATGAACCCACAAGCCTAATTCAATTTTTGATCCATCTTCGGTGTCTATGACATATTCTCTTCCAAATTTTTTTTTTAGTGATCCTGTTTTAGTTCCTTTTTCAAAATATGATAGTGAGGATGAAAATCCATGTTTCCGTGCTCACCTTCCTCCAAATGAGTCTATTGAGAATAAACATGTAACAACACCACTACTTCCTACATGTATTTTTTAAACATGTGAAGTAGTTGGTGATCTTGTTGGTGATCCTTCATATCATCATTGGACACGTTCATAGGTACAGAAATCCTCTACTATTTTGGATCATGTTTTAGAGACTCATGATCCAAATAAATTTGCAGAAGATTCTATCAAAGATATTGGGACACAACAATGAATGAAGAATATTTTTCTTTAATGGTGAATGATACATTGGATATTGTACCCCTTCCAAAAGTGTTATCACTGAAAAATAGTCTGCAACATGGCATGCAATTGATTGAAGAAACACATCAATGCCAACAACAATTAGTCCACCTACAACACTAAATTCCATCAAAAGGAAAAAAAACTATACAATTGGGTCAAAAATCAAAGTTTGCAAATTCACCAAAGGAAGTGTGTGCACAGTGCATAGTGTGCGCTGGAAAACACAACCCTTAATGTGCACTATGTGTAAAATTCGTGACTGTCTACGATAAAATCCGTGCACTTGTATTAAAGCCACATTTATAGATCTCGTCGGCCCCTCAACCACTTCTAGTCCGACCCCCAACATGATTTGAAACTCATATCTGAGTGAAATATAGCTTGGGGGTTGTTTAAGGGATAGAGGGTGCCCCAAAAGACCCCTTGTTCACATTATGAAGCAATTACATTTTTTCATGAATGGATGCTATAAATAAGAGCCATGGGTGTGCTAATAAACCAATATCTTGAAGTTATTTTTATGTAGCAAGAATTCTTCCATGAGAATCCTATTTTCTCTTTGAAGCCTTCAAGCACCATTGCAATAGGCCATTCCACTCACCTCTTGAGGGAATATCCATTTTTTTTCTTCACCATTTTTCATTTCTTCCATTGCATGGAGAGAAAACATCTCAATTAGGGAACTCAATATCCCTCCCAAGGAGGAAGAGGGGACTCATAAGTCCCTACCTTTATCTACGGTGTTTTTCCTACTAATCTATTGATCCATTGGTAGCATTATGTTGGTCATTGTTTGATTTCCAGGGTTCTAAGTTTCTCAATATTTCTAACATTTATTTCTTAGTTTTTTTTTAGTTATATTTCTTTGTTTCCATGTGTGTTTGTCTTTTCTAAACCACTCAAAAACTTTTTTCTTGTCGAGCAGGCTTATCTAGGCATGCAAGTGTTTTTGTTTTGCTCACCCAAGTGACAAAACCAACACAACAGATTGGCAACCATACTAGGGATAGGTATCAAATTCCTCCCTATTTGAGACTTGAGAGAACTTCATTTTGATTTTTTTGGTACCAAAATCAGCCTAGCCTAACCTACCAAAGTCAAAATTCAAAGCTGGGGAAGGAGTATTTTGCCTGGAAATTTCTCCCCCGATGCATAACAGGAAGTGTGTGGCCTTTCCTACCCACAGACGCACATTCCATGCACTGTGTGAGAAACAAGCTTCATTAATTTGTGCATTGTGTACCCTCTGTGTGCCTATTAGAATTATAACCCATGCATAAGTCCAATTTTTCAAAATTGTAAGGGTTTTTATGAATGGTTTGAGGGCCCCTAGCCTTCATATTTTTATTTTTATGCACTTTGCAAGGCAAATACACTCCACTTAGAGTCCTTTCCCATAAAAAAGGTTAGATAAAACAGACACTTAGGGGGTAAAAATAATCACTATTATCCTCTTTGGCTTTGTTGCCACACGGATGCCTCATTTGGATTGTAAAATTTTATTTTTTTGTTTTCATACACAATCACTTAAATTGGGTCTAGAAGTTAATTTTGACCCTTTATTATGCTCTTCCTCTACACCCTAGTGTGATATCAGGAATCACAAATGTGGTTAAAAGGACATTTCATCTCCCTTAACAAATATTTAGGAGAGGAAAAATCCCCCCTAGGGTTCCTCTTAGTTTTTGAAATCATCTTAAAGCTTTGTAAGGGCCCATACATGCCCACATGTTTGAAAACTTAAGATAGTTTCTACATGCTTTATTAGTTTAGATCACAATCTAGGGAATTTTAAAGATCAAAGTAACGAGCCCATACATTCCCACATGTCTACTAATCTAGGATAGTTTCAAAGATTTCTTAGAATAGACAACATTTTAGGGAGTTTAAAGGATTTGTAAGGACCCATATGTCCGCATTGCTAGTTATTTAGGGATTTAAATATTCCGCAAGGTTGTACAAAAGACACATAGTAAGCTAACTAAAGAAGATTTGTAAGGACCACAGGAAGTCCACATGTTGCAATATCACACTTAACTTATTAAAATATTTTCACACTTGTCACTTTCTTTCACAAAAATCCACTCCTCACACACATAATTTATATTTGAATAGTGGAGGTCAAAGTAGGTTTTATCCAAAGGAATTCTTAAATATCTGACTACTTCTTTGGAAATTATTCACGCCCAATTAATTCAAACGAGGTTGGTCCATGAACCCAATCTCTTAGCCCACCAAATCTAAAATATTTTTAATAATGCACTAAATTTTCCTCCACAAGGGGGTTCCAAAAGAAATTATTTATTCTAGGTAGGTGTTGAAGGAAAATCTCCCTGCGGACAAGTAGATATCCTCAAAGAGATAAACTCTTAACTCTAAGACAGAAAGTGCTTATCATGGTCATTGACTTCCTTTTAGATCTAGGTGGACTAGTGTGTGAGAAGGAGGGAGAAAAGAAGTACCTTTTACTGGTGTTTGTCCCTGCACGCTCCGAGTTGAGCTCCAATCTTTCGCTCTTCGATCAGCGCTATAGAAAAACAAAGTACGACCACTTCCTACTCTATCAAGATTAGTCTGAAATAGGTCTGTCTACTAAAGAGACAAATTCATGTGAGATTGAACATGAATTAGAAAGAAACAGGCCAAGAAAAATATATTAATGAGGACAAAACATTGCTTACAACCGTAGATGGATTGCAATAGCTTCTTCAAGTCCTCCTTGTCTACCCCTTTCTCAAAATACCTACGATACGAATGATGATAGCGTCACCGATTTCTCCATATGAGATCATAGGTCTCTTGCCTCCAAAATATCTCTGTTCCAGCACCACTTATAAGATCATAAGTTTGGTGTGATTCTCCTTTTCCAGTCCTCTTTCACCATTAGAAAGGTTTCTTATATAGCCTTGGAGAGGCTTTAACTACTTGATATATCCTTGGGGAAGTTGAGGATTTGCCTCCTTCAGTTGAGGATCTTCTCTAATATCATGGTTGGACTAGGGATTCAAATCCAACTGCCTTCCAAGAATGAAAAGATCCTTCCCCCATTCAACTCAACAACTCAATTGCTACCCAGAATAGGTAGCACTCCCTCAAAAGGGCCATCATAGTTCTACAACAATCCCCAGTAGTCTTAAGGGGGGAACCAGTGCTCCTAAAGAAACCAGCGCTCCCTCAAAATGGCCAAAGGAGCTTTATAACGCTCCCAGATAGTGTAAGGGGGAGTGCCAGCGCTCCGAGAAGAGGTATAGGGGAGCGCTCTCCTTCAAAAGCTTAGTTTTTTGAGTGTTTTCAGATGGCAAAAGGTTCATGAGCCTACTGACTCATTTCTTCTCTTCCAAATCAAATGTTTGAGATGTTTCAAGTGTCCTTCTCATGTCGTTATAGGCACGACATAGGCATCATAACAATATGCTTTCTTTAACACTTACGAAACTTGTGAGCAAAGTGAAACACTTTAAACACTTGTAATGACGACACTTGCGACACTATCGAAGTGAGTAATTTTGACGTGTAACAGATTGCCCCCCAAAGTATGAAGTTAGAAGACAGGAACTGATAACTGAAATGCTTTGTAGACTTTCAGGAAAGGGTATAGATGCAGAGAACCTGAAAAAAGTTGCACACAAACATCCAACAAATATTATGACATGTTTCAAATCCAAGGCAGGCATACCTATGCTTGGGTGATCAATACTTGTAAGATATGGCCACCATAAAATACACTGGGGATCCATAATTGTATTGATAAAAAGGTATAGCCACCAAGGATACCGTGTGGATCTATACTCTGATGACCTGAACTGATCGTAGCCACGAAGAATACACAATGGATCTACAAGATGACAAGACATAGCCATGACCAATACAAAGTGGATCTATGTAACAGTATATGTGTCATTGTTCAAGAGAAACTCCTTCACAACCTGGGAAAAGTACCTATCAAAGTGATCACTCAACCCAGGGTCTTCTTACTGATCCCGATGTAGTATGAATCTAACCATGTGAATAGATGTCCTGATGTCGAAAATGGCATAAACCACTTGATTACCGGTCAATGATGTAAACCGTTAACAAGCGCGAGGGAGATCACCATTAATGTCAATGATTCCCAAGGTACTCTAGTACATTCCAACGAATGTGAATGGATGAGATGAAGTCGAACATCTGTGGAATCATTCGATCAGAGGTCAATGATGTAAACCCACTGTTAAATGTGAGGAGGCCTACCATTGAGGCATGCAGGTCCCAAAGTACTAACTAGTTTCTAAGTCTAATTCCTGGATAATGTGTTGAGGTCGACAGGAGTAGGCTCGTCGAAGGAGGGCCTTGATGTGTCCCCCATCAATGACATGAAATAGACATAGATATGTAATTGGTAGATCAAATGAACATGGACTGACATGGGTATTAAGACAAGATATTTGTGATGGCTAACTCTCGAGGCGGATACTTCCCTTGAACACTGAGGAACGAGAGAAGAAACTTTACATGGACCAAAACTTGATGATGCAGTGGATGTTGTGACTTATGTCAGGCTACCGAAAGGAGTGAAAGAAACTCAAAGGATTGGCTCAGTGCAGAGGTTCAGTGGATTAAAATGCATGCAAATGACAAAGTGTCGTGTTCAAGGGCGACTCTAAGAATTACTTGGTAATGTTCTCAAAAGACTTCTTGGCTTGCTTCTTTCAAATTTTCCCCCATCCAGATATACGAGTACATCTTTCTAATTTAATGAGCTCGAGGAGGGTAACACATGCTCGATATAACTCACCTTTGGTAAGTTTCGCTTCCTTTGTTTAACGAAATGGAAGAAGTAAGGGTTCGATCCCATATGGGCCTGTTGATGTTTTGTTTAGCGAGTCCAAAGATAGAAAACTTGAAGGTTTTTCATGATTATAGAGTCTGGAAAAAAACATAAAAGAAAACTCTTTGAGTTCCTTTTTCATAAAGTAGTCTGACGAGACTGAAAAAGAGATAAACTATCGCTCAACAGACGTTTTCTTCAAATACTTTAATGAGCGTGAAGATAACAAGGTGCTCGGTAATATTTTCATGTTTAGAGAGTCTGAAAAGAACTTAAAGATGAATCCAGTGTTGTCCTTTTTCGTAATGATAGTCTCATGAGTCCGAAAAAGAGATAAATTATCACTCGAAAGATGCCCTTTCAAACCGTTTAATGAGTGGGAAAAAGAGCAAGATCACTCGGCAATATTTTCATGTTTAGAGAGTCTGAAAAGAGCTTAAAGGAGACTCTAGGGGGTTCCTTTTTCGTGTATCCATGTAGGTTCGAAAAAGAGATAAAAGTCTACCCAAATGCATTCTCATGTATTTACGAGCATGAGAAAGAACAAAGACTAAGCTCGGTATGCCCCCAGCTTGAAAGCTGGTGGCTTCGATCCAGAATGATCATCAAAGGCTGGAGACATGCCCTCCAAGCTTCAATTCATTCACCGGATCTAAGGTTGTCACGAATTTCTCTAGTAGATGAGAAAAACGAGAAGGGTGGATGAAAATAAGATTCAAGAGAGATGATTGTTTCATTTTTTAATGACCTTGACACAGGAAAATAACTATGCTCAGGACCTATGTTTCATTTTTTAATCAGATTTCCACAGAGAAGAGAAACTATGCTCGTGGTTGCGTTCGGATCATGGCTTCCAAGAGGATAATACTCTGGAAGGATACCATGTCAAGGGAAAAAAATCGGTCATGGATTCCAAGAGATCTTCGTTAGATGGAAGACAATCACTCTAGAAGGAACACATGTCGAGAGTCATGACAGGGGTAAGGAGATCAGGCTCCAATAACCCTATCAAAGAGATCACCATGTCAACTACCGGATCTAAATCATTGAAAGTTGAGGTCATGGGAGACAATTCCACATAATTGACATGTGGCGGGGGTAATACTGTCTACATATAAGAACCACTTAGGGAGGTAACCCAGTCGGGGCCGATGAATGAAAGTTGATCAATAGTCACAATTCTTCCATCGTGAGGAAAATATATCACATGAAAAATGGTGGATACAAGAGCTTTCATAGCATAGACATAATCCCGCCCAAGGAGTAAAGAGAAATCCAAGGGGTCTCGGACTACCATAACATCAATAAAGACAATTTTCCCTCCCAAAGTTATAGGAAACTGAGGAAGGATCCCTAAATGTTGACTAGTTCTTCTGTTAAAAGATAACAGATTCTATGTAACCGGTGCAAGCTTTGGACAACCCAAAGCATACCAAGCAACATAAGACAAAATACTAATGGACGCACCTTCATCTATCAGCATTTGAGGAACGTCCTGACCACGAACCTGTACTGTAATCTGGAAAGGAATGTGAGAGGGAAGACAAGTTCCAATTGGCACACCCCAATAAAAAAGGATGGCTTCAGTACTTCTTTTCTTCCTCCTTCTCACACACTAGTCCACCTGGATCTAAAAGGAAGTCAGTGACCATGATAAGCACTTTATGTCTTAGAGTTAAGAGTCTAGCTCTTTGAGGAGATCTACCTGTCCGCGGGGATATTTTCCTTCAACAGAAAATGGCGACTCCACTGGGGATAATTGAATCGAAACTTTGGATGCCTATTTATTGTTCCCCCACACTGACAAAATCTTCCTACCCACGTGCTTATTTATTTTACAATTTATTTATGTATGATGTTCATTTTGATTACATGCAATCGTGAGTGATACTATCTTGTGAAGGTAAAAAATATACAAAGACCTTGTTCATTTATTTCTCTCTTGTAACCATTTGAACACAATCAATTTTTTATCCGGAAACCATAGGGGACCCACATGAACTTCGTTGTTCTAGACGCTTGCATAATCTCCCTCCTATTCTAGGTGGAGTCCCTAGTTTTTCCAACTCACTGGCTCAACCATCGCACAACCCCGTGAGTGATACTATTTTGGGATCAACTTTATTTGGTTCGAGTTTGCTTGGTTCAAATTCCCAAGTCCATACATCCATTAGTTCTCCTTCACAAGGAGTCGGGGGTCAAATTTCTTCTCAAGGGAGACATACAACCCCACCAAATCCTTCTCAGGGGACAGTTCCACTACCTACTCACACAAGGGATGGAACTAATCCTCTTCCAAATCTCCCTATGCCATACTTGGTATCCCTCAACATTATTGATTTTACCAAACTCACGAATGATCCCATTTTACATGACCCTAGATGGCCCCATATGCCTACCAAACTACCTTCAAACATTCAAAAATTTGAAGGAAAATTGGGGGAGGATCCCAACAACCACATTATGACATTTCACGTATGGTTCTCTTCAAACATCATCATGGATGATTCCATCCACTTGAGGCTATTTCAAATAAATCTCCAGGGGCTCATCCACCAAATGGTATGTGGACAGAAAATCAGGGTCCCATGTGACCTTTGAATCATTGTCCAAGGCCATTTTGTCATTTTTCCAACTACCAGTTTGTCATGATACTGGATTAGAACTTCTCTTTGAGTTCAAAAAAACCATTTCTATCCATATAGATGACCACATCCATGAATGGCATCAACGACGTAGTTTGTGTAAAGAATAAACCACCAAAGAACAACATGTTGATTGGTTTCTTAAATCCCTCATCTCAGTTATTTCCAAGGATGTAGCATCCACTTTTCCTCTATTAGAAGAGGAATCCATCAACAAGGCCCAATAGTGTGACCTCATCTATGCTCAATCAGGTTACTTATACATAGTATTACTCGATGCACCTAGACTGATACCATTTGGCCAGGACAAACCTGGGATGTCCCACATTGTGGATGGGTTGATTCATTCTATGAACCATATCAACCCTTATGCCCACCTGTCACCCCTGTATGATGCACATATTTATCCATAACCACATGGAGGGACATCTTATTACCCTCCTCCCACTCACCAACAATCATATCATGTTTCTCCCCCTCCACCAATGGGTGGAACCTCACCGATACACATGATGCATCTAGTCTCTCAACCAAATACAAATTCACTTTCAAACCTCTCATATAACCTCAGCAGTAGTGGAACTGATTCAACTTCCTACATTCCATGTGGATCATATCTTGAAGACAATCCATATTTTCCATTTCTTGGTCCTCCACCAGGACAACCACATGTCGGTATTAACTTTTTCCAACCCTCTCCCATTCAACAACTTAAAAATTTTGAACAATTAAATATGGAAAATCCGATCGATCCACTGAATAATGCCAAGAAGAAATGGAAAAACTGAAACAATAATAACCTGGGACCAATATGAAATAGCCCCCAATAAAACTATCCCACTCGGGGAAACCAGAATCAAGGAAACCAACACCCCAAGGGGGCACCAATAACAATCAACCATGGAAAGGGAAGAACAATAACCTCTAAACTAACTTCCCTTGCACTCTATGTGGTGATTATTGACATTATACACACCATCCCCCAAATTTTTAATTTCAAACATATGAAAGAGTCCATGAATGCACACCGTTCTCCAGCGTCGCTTGCCCCTCAATAAGCCCCACAACAGTATTTTCAACCACCACCTCCAACTATTTTGTGAAATCCTATTCCACACAAAGGTGTGATGAATACCCAACAAGAGGTACACCCATCCCCACCACAAATGGGCCAATATCAAAACCCAGGTCCCAATCAACCTAAAAACCTGGATGATCGCAATATCCTCCTTGCTAGTGAAGAAGATATTCTTCAACAAACTCATGGTCGGAAATATGGTGTTCCCCATGAATCTACCCCAACCACCTCAGAAATGGTTCTATATACAATCGAACAACCATTGACGATTCCACTCCCTAACACTAAACCAAACCCTCATATACTATCTGTTCCATTACGACAGAATGTACATAACCCTCATGCTATGGAAGCCCATAACTATAGTCTGGTCGATGACTTAACACAATCTCCTGCAACCATGTCTATATTGGAGGTCCTCCAAACCTGTCCAAGTCAGCAGAAATCCTTTCTTTCCACCTTGGGGGAAGTCGACCCAGCTGATAATAGACTTGTCACCTTTGATTTAAATATCGGAGAAACATGCCTCCCCGCCCTGGTAGATTTCATATACTAATTAAGATCCATAAAATCACAATTCATCAGTGTATCATCGAGGATGGTGCATACACATGCAACATGTCCAAAGTATGGAAAAAACTCATCTCACCTGAGCTAGTACCATCCACCAATCACCTTGAGAGATTATGACATTCGACCATCATCCCTTGAAGGGCTCTTCCAAAATTTCCCCATAGAAATTGAGGGAAAAACCATCCTCATCGACATTGAATTTATTGACACCCCACTTGATTACAATATCTTGTTTGGATGTCGCTATATGTATTCTATGAAGGCGATAGTTTCTTCTATGTTTTGCATGGTGATGTTCCCCCACAACAGGAAAATCATCACCATTGACCAACTTACACATTACGAGACTAGTCATTCCACCAACATTGATAACATTATCCCCCTTTCTTGCACTAGATTAGATTATTTTTCGGTCATCGATATGGGTCCCATAATTTTCAAAGAACCCTCCTTGTTGGGGGAATATCATGGAGCACAACCTCTCCTACACCCTTCCACACAAGTGTGTGTAGTATCTTCTAATGGAATAGATCTTAGAGACAATACTCCTCCCACGAAGGTCCCTCCCTAGATCGAAGTTCAACTAGTTGAAGAACTATTACCTCGGGAGTTCCCTGAGCACCCTACTGCACCATTTATCCTAGATTCCCCCCCCATTCTAGGGAAAAATATCTGGTTAGGAGACAATCCCCCAAGCCATTACCAAAATTCCCTTTTTATACCCCCACCTAGAGTCCAAGAATTACAGGTAGCTTCTACTCTTACCCTTCCAAACATGGTTCTTGCGATCCTCGTATGGTATCCCCATCCACCCACTATGGTTCCTACACCATCCCTCCCTCCTCAAGCAGAGGGACTACCGATGCAGACCCCAATACAAGATCTTGCCACAACACGTCCACCCCCAACTAGCAGCAACACCACCACCACTAGAGACAGATGAAAGAAGAACGAGACCATAGCTCTACTTCCTCCCTGAGATTAGCCTCCTTATGCACTACGAAAAAGATAAGGACACCACACTAACAAATGTTCTAATATTCCCAAGTTACGCAATCTGATCTAACTCCATAGAGTAACCACATTTCTCACCACCCCAACAAGTACATCCACTACTACTACAGAGTCCTCAACCACACACAATAAAGGGTTGAGAACAAAATCTGCTTGTGCCATCTATTCATAGTATGGACACTACACTCATCATTTTCTAACTCTACCTCATTTTTTCCAAATGTTAGCCATGGTACACCAAACATCTCGGCTAGAGCCCTCTCATCCACTCCCTAGTGAGGTTCACATTACTGATATTCAATATATTTCCTCGTCAATCCCCGAGTGAACGAGGTAACTTACACAATATCAAGAATTTTACTGTATGTCAGCGATCCCTCACACCTGGTACATGATAACCTGTCTACATCCTCACCACTTGAAGACAATAAAATTACCCATTGACAGTTCCCCCTATCAACCCCCAGGATCCCCTGTATTCTCTCATTTTTCACTATGACAAACATATCCTGGATGAACTCACTACCCCCAGTTTCCCATGAAGTGTTCTCCATAATTGAGCACTTTTCCTTTGACAGGAGGCCTTTCACCCTCCTATCCAAGATTCCATGTGTGCAATCGAAACCAAGGATTTTATTCCTTTGGGGCATATAGAGTGATTTAACAACCCTATCCCTACCCCAACTACCTTTGAATTAGAGAAGATGGCCAACACCTCCCCCATCGTCAAAATTGACATTTCCATTAAATCAAGAATCATAGAAGAAATCACCATTGGCACCGCATGCTCCTCTAAAGAACTCATTGCCTACAAAGCTCTCTTTCAGGAATACCAGGATATTTTTTACTGGTCATTTATGGAGATGCCCATCCTTGATCTATCTATAGTCGAACATTGAATCGACACTTGGCTAGATGTCGCCCATGTTCATCGAAAGAAATGCCCCCTCCACCCATGCAAAGTTTCAGCTATCAAAGTCGAAATTGAAAATTTAGGCGTTGTCGAATTCATTTATGTACACTTCATGGGTCTCCAACCCCATCCCCATTAACAAAAATGGGTCACTATTTGCATCTACACAGACTTTCACGATATCAACCACGCTTGTCCCAAAGACAACATTCCAACCCCTTTTATCGACCAAATCATCGATATTGTGTCGTCCATGAGGCACTATCCTTTATGGATGGGCTCTCCAGCTACAATCAAATCAAAATCCATCCAGCACATCAGTATAAAACTGCTTTTACTACCCCTTGGGGTACCTTTTCTTATCGCGTCATGCCTTTTGGTCTCAAAAACATTAGTGCTACATTTCAATGGGATATGAAATATGTTTTTCATGATATTTCTTGCATCATCCTTCATTATTTGGATGACCTCGTTTCTCGATCCAAAACGATAACCCAACATCTTGACTACTTACGCATCATTTTCTAACGATGTCGCCAATTCAATATTTTCTTGAACCCCCTCAAGTGTATATTTTGTGTCACTGTCGGGTGCCACTTTGGGTTCATTGTCTCATAACACAGCATCACTATGGATCCCCTCAAGTCCCAATCCATCGTATAAATTCCACCACCATGGAATTTATGCCAACTGTAAAGCCTGCAAGGAAAAGCCAACTTTTTATGTCGCTTTGTCCCAAACTATGCCACTTGTGCACATGGTTTCCTCTGACTACTTCGACATCATATCCTGTTTTGATGGGATGGAAATGATCAAATTTTTTTTTAATGATTTAAAATCCTCCCTAACCCATTCCCCTTTGATTATCCCCCCAGACTATGATCGTGATTACATCCTCAACTTATCAGCCTCAATTGTCTTAGTAGCAAGAGTCCTCATCCAACTGGGGGATGATGGGCATGAACATGTCATTTACTACATCAGTAAAAACCTTTCAGGGCTTCCCCTGAGGTATAACCATGATGAGAAACTCATATTAGTAGTTTTCCTTGCATTCCAAAAACTACGAAATTAAATTATGCTTAGAACTACCAAGGTCATAGCAGATTCCAGCCCCATGCAGTACTTCTTTAGTCTAAGTAAGATTAATGGAAAATTTGCTCGATGGATCGTTATCCTCTAGGAATATGATATAGAGTTCTCTACTCCCAAAATCAAGAAATCTCTTGTCCTGGCCAAACTCATTACGAATTTTCCTTCAGACGCTAAAGCTTCCCCCATCAATAAGGATTTCCTAGAGGAACACCTCTTCTTCATACCCTCTGATGACTCCTAGTATGGAGACCTCCTCATCTACCTTCATACACAAAACTTTGGGTCTCATCACTCTCTAGAATATCGTCAACACATTTGCCATCAAGCCCCTCGATACCTCTTCATAAGAGACATTCTCTATCAACACGAGGTCGACACCATTCTTAGGTGATGTATTACCATCGAAAAAGCTGACAGAGTCTTGAAATATTTCCATAGTGGTGCTTGCGGTGGTCACCTCTCAGGTATGTCCACCATGCAAAAAATCATTTGAGTAGGGTAACTTTGGCCCACTTTGTTTCATCACTGGATCCACGCTATCAAGCGATGTGACAAATTCCAACTTTATGAAAACAAAGCACGAGCACTACCATCTCTTCTAGATCCATTCATCACCTCCGACCCCTTTTGTAAATGGGGAATATACTTCATGACTTTCCATCCTCCATCTAGTAATGGAAACAAGTACATTTCCATGGAAGCATATTCCTTTACCAGGTGGGTTGAAGCCACTCCCACATTTAACAACATCCCTGACACAACAACGTATTTTTTCTTCAACCACATCATTGCCTGGTTCAGAGTCCCACTACATCTAGTGTCCGATCATGGAAATCACTTTGAGAATGAGATATTCGTAGAAATATCCTCAAAGTTAGGCTTCTTCCATGAGTTTTCCTCCCCATACTACCCTTAGTCTAATAGATAGGTCAAGGTTGTCAACAAATTCCTCAAAACCATGCTACAATGTACAGTAAAAAATCATAAGACCAAATCGCATAATATGTTCTTTTTCGGCTTATGGGATTATCGCACAGTAGTCAAAATTGCCACTAGTTTTACACCATTCCACATCTTCCATGACATATAAGACACTCTCCCTATCGAGTTTGAAATTCCCACATTACACACTGACATTGAGCTATTACCTGCCACTGCTCCAATGGAGCTGTGCCTGCTGACATTAGAGTCACTTGATGAAGATCGTTGATCTTCAGTACAACACAATGAGGTAGCTAAAAAATAGTCCAAAGCCACCTTCGACCGCCATCTCGCTTTGGTTTCTTGGGCCCTCTATACTCCCTCACATGTCCTGCTCCACTCTAGTGGCATATGTTTGGGCCTGTCCACCAACAACTAAGATGAATACGACACCATCATTGGTCTCCTCACTGAGGCTAGTCACCACCACATTCATCACCTTAGCATTATATTAGATTCCCAGCTTGTCGTCCTATAGCTCAACAATGTATATCATGTTCATGATCCTTACCTCTTTCACAAATACCTAGAAGTTAGACTCCTATCTCACAAATTTGATTCAATTACATTTACACATATTACAAGACAAGATACAAGTCAATCAAGTAGCATATCACATGGCTAACCAAGTATTATATTGGAATTTATCACATTAAACATCATTTTATCCATAGCCTCATACATTTGTCACAACACATAGAAATGATATCATACATAAAAACATAACACAGAAAGACATGGAGGATCCAAAATATATCCATATATATATATATATCATCATCAATGTCATAAGTGTTTACAAAAAATATACATGTACAATTTTCCGTAGGCTCCTTAGTCCCCTCACCCCTATGAGTACAAAAAATGGGTATCCAATACCCTATACAAAATTGGGCCCATAAACCCATGTATATAAAAACATTGGTACTCAAGGTGCCCCTAGAGCTCCCTCCCAAGATCCTCTATCAGTCGGAGGCACCCCACCAGAGAGGGGCCCTCCAGGTCCAAGAGGAACCCAACTAGTCATCACTTCCCCTGCCACTATTGCTCTATGAATCAGGGTCTTATTGAGCACTCAACACACCCTAAAAATCCTATGTCAAATATTTACTTTTTTGGATACCACTTGATCTTCTGCACTGACTGATTCGATTCCATTTTTTGAAAAACATTTGTCACTGATTATTCTCATGACTCTCATCACCCATTCATTTTTTCTTGAACTTATGAACACCCTTAACTTAAAAAGACTTTAAACACTTGAATAAATAATTGAAAACCAAAACACTACACCTGATGCGCTCAGATTCGACATTGGAAGGAATTCAAAGAAGGAAAATAACCACTTAGGAAACCTCAGTCTCTGAGCGTTGATCTCCATCGACATCGAGAAAAGTAAGTATTTGTTTTTCATCAAATCTTCCATAAGAATATCGCCAATAGTCGATTCCCCTTTGGCATCGGTAAAAGTCACGGGCGATAGACATTAATGAAGAGAGAAAATATATCACTGACAGATGATTCCCGATGTGCTTATCAGAATCGGGGAAAACCTAAAAGGATCGAAAACAACATTCTAAATACACTAAAGGTTATTCCCGATCATTGATCCCCGATGCGTTTTCGACATAGGGACTTTTTTGAGGAAGATAATCCGAAGAAATCACTTGATAGGTTTATTTCTGATCCTTGACCCTGGATACTTTTTCGGTATTAGCAAGATAAGGTTTGTTTTAAGAACGAACAACATAAGGAAAGTCACGACCCTGATTAATACATGGTAATTAAGTCATCGGTCTTGAGTGCCACGTGTCTTTACCTGATAGGAGGATCATATAGTCTAGTTTTATCCCAAGTCACTCTCGGTTCCCAAGGCCCGAGTCACACCTCTGAGTCATCTTTTCCATGACAACAATATATGGTCAAATTGATCGACATCATATTTTTTTTTGCAGAAAGACATAAACAAAAATGTTCATAGCACATCCCCGATCCCCGATCCACCCACTAAGAGAGCGTCACGATTGGAATTTTTAAAATTAGATACAATCAAATTTTGAGCATTTAAGGAGATAATTAATACCAAATTCCACATTATTTTCTACCTTGTGTGCCAATCAAAACAACCGTTTAAAATCATTGATAGACCACATCACCACCTACGCCTCCAACATCAACCCATGATGAATTTAATTTATAGAGATTGGACAAAAAAATTGTTAAAATTTCACTCATAACCTGAATTTAATGGTTGATGCGACACAACAAGTTATTCTCTCTTTAAATTATATTGATTCGTTGTAAACAAAATCATTCTATGCATAAGATAATTTTGGAGCATCCAAAGGAGAAAGACGAGCGACTTGAAGGCTGTATCGATCCCGTGATTGTCAAAATAACCATCTTTTAACAAGCTTCAAAGGTATGTATCCCAGTCTGTAAATTTGTTGGCCATAATTCATATTTTTTTTATCTAGTTATTGTTTTACAAGGTATATGAAATTTTATTTTAGTTGTAGGAACAATGTCGCCAAGAAATCCAACCACCAGATGATCGTCGAGGGCACTGAAGCTAAAAGAACCAGAGGTAGGCGAAGTCTCTTCTCCAGGGGCCAGAAAACAATTGGAATACACTTTGAGCCCAAAACATGTAATTAACATAGAAATGAAGAAGGTTTTCATCCAACCTCTAGCCTTCAGAGATACAGAGGAAAGCATAGGGTCGAAGATGGAACTCCCACATTGGGGAGAACTCTTTAACAAGATCATCCTAGAGGAATACCCAAAATATGTCCCACACAGTGATCCATATGTATGAGCACTTGACAACGAGGTGTTCCCAAACATATGACAATCATACCTACATATGGTGGCAATTTGAACCCCTGTTTTTCCCTACATAGAAGTCTTGAAGTGGCTCATAGACCACACAGACACACATAAATGTTTAATCAATGATGAAAATGGTGGGTGTGTCAGAGTGTGACTTCTAGTAGAAGTTCAAAAATACTACAAACTCAGAGACTGAAACGAGCATTTAATTACATATTTCATCGTGAATTTATACGAAATCCATGACACAATCCCAATGATGGCTTCATGGTGGAGGGAAGACAAGAAGTTCACCAACTAGAGAAATGTCTAGTATAGGACGACCAAATTAAGGGATCCATACATATATTTGATAGCTCTCATCTGCTGATTATATGGAGAGAAGGATTGCTCCATCTTTTCAGAGGCATGGATTCCCTTGGCTTACACAGTGGAAATCTCTGAGAGCGATTTCAAATGGGGAGAAATAATTTCTAAACAACTGAGCATATATGTACAATAGGCTTAGACGCATAAGGAAGGAGAGACACCAACTTTCTACATGGCTTAATACTTTATCAATGTCATGTGCACCAGAAACATCTTCATCGACATGAATCTTAGTTGGCATCTTGTATAGCTCTTGGTCCACAACTACTTTAGCATACTATGGGAAAACAGATATAAGAAGTCCTACTCCCTCATCTTTGATGAATTCATCGTGCGAATTTATTTATTTTTTTTTAATAAGGAATGTTTGAGACTATCAGATGTGGCCAATAAAATGATATCTAAGGTAGGAAATTGGTACTTGTACGAGCGCAACACCTACATCAGGGTGTTCAGGGCCGCCGAAGAACCACACCTCCTACCATCTCATATCCTAGAATGAATTGTAGTAGGATAAATATTCTATCAATCCATAATGCAAGGCTACAATGCCCCCCTAGTCAAGAAAAATAAGTAGGAATTCATACCCTATGGTTTCCATGTAGGGTTCTACTTGGTAAAAGATATCGCTCAATCCAAACAAGAAGGGCTGAGCCAACTCGAGTTCAGATTCCCAATGGGCTGATTCCACAAGAATGATACAAAGGGACTAGTATTTCAATAGGATTCACAAGTTTCGTCCTACTGGTCATATGCCCATGAAACATTTGAAGATGAAGTCTTCACTGAAAATACCTAAGACTGGGATCGGGTGGTACAAACTATGACCGACCCTAGATGAACAAGGTCATGAGCCTAGATTTAAAGGTGACTAATATAGAACAGTCAGCTCAAGAGGCCCTCAGAGCAAGGGAAAAAACCAGAGTGGCAGAGGCAACACAGGTTCCACTGGCACCTCCGGTACAAAACAGAGGATACCCTATGACACTAGAGGCACAAGAAAGGGGATTGATCATGATAGAACATGTACAATGGGTAATTGATTAGGTACAGAAAAAATTGGACCTCATAGGAATGATAAGGGTTGCTTTGGACAACCTAGTTTAAAGTCAAGTAGGTCCAAGTGGCCCTGAGCTAATGAAAATTGACAAAATCATCGGGTTAGATAACCTTAAAGTTACAATGCCACAGGCCAGATCACCGGGGGATGCTTTATCTCAAATAGAGATAAGAAGGACATGAGGGAGAGAAAATGCACCAAACCCCCTCCACAACTTAATAACAATGTATGATGATGAGGAGAGTTCAGAGGTGTCCTTGGTGACTCCGGTGAAGATCAGAGAGGAAAAGGAACCCAAGAAGGCATCTTCCCCAGCTCCCGATGCTCAAATTCAAGGCCCAAAGGTAGTATGGATCCAAACCACCCTCAAAAGTTGTAGTAATCATGTACTTGAATGACATCATATCACTGTGTCACCTCTACATCACCTCCCCTCATCCCACTCACTACTCTCTCTCCTCTCACCAAGTGTCTCCTCATGCATGGATGCTCTCTCACCTCCTCCCGCAACCGGTCCCATTCACTCTCTCTCCAGTGGAATGACGTGATGTTGTATACTTTGCTAATCACCTACATCCACACATAAACACTTGATCAACCTCATCATCCAACAAAAAGAATAAAAATATGAAAAACCACAAACCCCTAGCCTTTCTCATAGTGCGTGAATATTTCCTATATGGGTGCACAATTGTTCTTTTTACAACTGCACACTCATGCACAGTTGTATGAGAAACATTTGTGCATGAGTTCCTAGTTGTTAGTCCGACAGGCGTGCATCTCATGCATGCCTATTTTCCCAACCCTTGTGCCCACATGCACAGTTGTGTCAAGCAAAGTCGCACACTATGTGCATCAAATTAAGTAATACCCATGCACATATGTGGTATTGTTTCTCCTTTTCCCACGCACTAGTGCGCCCCTACCCTTAAAATCCTATGTACGGACCTCCGCACAACCCCTATATACAAAATAGGAATTTTACAAAGTACATGATGATAGGACCACTAACATGTTTCTCGCCACTCCCAAATCGATATCCTCACTCTCTCGCAATATCCAAATATCCTCATAGCTATCTCATCATTTTAGCAACAGTCACAAGTAAAAATGAGGTGGCATTGTGGGCCAACCATCCATATATATCCCCTTTTTCTCAACTTCCACACTCTGTTACAGGAGCCCAAAGCCTCCATTTTTCGATCCGTTTTCAGCCACGGAATCCTGGTCCCACCATATACACATTCACATTCCCTAGGTCATCATTTTCACTTGGCCCCAGAGAAATATTTTTCTCACATCAAATTCAGGCACGCATGCTCACTTCCAATTTTATCAAATAGTTGTTATATTTTCTTTATCATCATATATTGTTCACATCAGTTATTTGGTTTTCATGTGTGTAGTTACTTGTTCCAAAAAATCTACAACCCATTTAGGTATATGTTCGACAATGGAATGTAATTATTCCCTTTGTAAATCAATTGCATATCCCAGTCACACCCTTTGATAGTTACCTTTAGGGCCCTTACATCTGACTCTGCAGTATCTTTACCTTTATCGCATTTAGGTATTTTCAACCGGTAACACTCTCCCCCACATGAGTTGTCCCTTTCATAGTTCCCCCTAACAACTTGACACTCATGTTGATTTTCACCGGACAGTATTATGCACTTCCGAGAAAGAATCCCATACTTCTTCTCATCATATTTCTAACCTTCCCAATGGACTCACAGGTCATATAATCTCAGTTATATTCATTGGACCTACGTAGTCTCATTATCCCTCCATCTCATCCACCATAAATTTTCCCATCTGAAGATTGTCCTCCATCCATTTACCTAATATAGAAACCCACCCATGGGCCCCCCACCCTCCACCAGTTCTCTTTCACAAAATTGTGCCTTAATAGGCCAAGCCATATTTCACTGGGGAAACTATTTCTGTATCTGTATACTCAACCCAAGTTATTCTTTATTTATTTTTTAATTATATAAATCCTTTGTTTCTAGCATATACATAGATTTTTTGTCGTCACCCTTGATGGCCTTCTTTTCCCTGGAAAAGAAATCCATGTCATCGTTGGTTGGGGCATCCACTCTTTTTTCATACCAACATCATTCATGAACCTCGAGTATCCCAATTCCATGTACCCATGATCTCTGATTTTTTCCAATTTTTTAGCCTCTGGCACAGTTTAACCCCATATCTAGTCATCCCCCTGACACTAGATCTAGTTTTACGGTTGTTGCCAATCATCCTTAAAAATTCCCCAACCAAGGGAAGTCTTGAGTCTCACGGCATCTTGATTTCTTCCATGTTACCCATAAGTACCTGATATCATCTATCACTCATTGGATTCCACGAATCCCTCTTCTTCTAGGAGGTGTGCCTCCCTTGTTGTCAAAATCAACACAGTTTCAGGAAGGGAAACAATATCTTGACTCTCTATTACACATGAAATTTGCACACCTAGTTACCTCACCCTAAGTGTCATAAAGTGTCATATAAGTGCCTCATACACCTTGACACCATGGAATAACCTATGTCATAATCCCTATTCAATGTGGAGGAGGGATATATTACATGAAGGCCAAAATACCAAGTAACATGAATTATTATTAATATTCATGCAAAATAGATTGATTAAGTGTGAGAATCAAGTCACATGAATTATTATTAATATTCATGAAAAAGAAAGTAATTAAGTGTGATAATCCACCTCACATTTGGTTTTCTATTTTTTAGGGAAGGTGGAGGATCTCATGGATGGTTGAAATATTTCCTCCTTAAAATCCTTGAGAGATATTTCTTCCCCCAAATCCTTAAGAGATTTTTTCTCCCTAAATATCTTAGAGATCCCTTTCTTAGTGGATCTGATGAGAGATCCTCTCCATGGTAGTTAAACCTCCAAATCCTATATAATGAGGGGTTTAAATGGAGGAGAGGGGAGAGAGGAGTTTAGAGATACCAAACTTATGATCTCATGAGAAGTGGAGGAGAATAATCAGTGAAAGTATTGTCATTCTGATCGTGGAGCTTTTGAGCAAGGGTTGGACAAGGAGAGCTTGACGAAGTTGTTTCACTCACATCTATGATTGTAATTTTTCTTCATTGTTGTTCTCATTAATGCAATCAATGCTTGGCTTGTTTCTTTCAAAGTTGTACTTGTTTCATATAATTTTGTCTATAGTAGATGGATCTATGTTTTAGCTAATCTTAGTAGAGTAGGAAGTCTTTTGTACTTTTGTTTGTCTTGCAGGACCTACCAAGGAGCTCAAGATAAAATCTCATCCTGGACCTTGCAGGTACAAATGATGTTCATAAGGTACACACCTTCCTCCTTCTCTTTTTTTCATCAGCTTGATTATATCTAAAAGGAAGTCAGTGTCCATGTTAAGCACCTTCTGTCTTAGAGTTAAGGGTCTAGCTCTCAAGAGGAAATCTACCTATCCGCAGGGAGATTTTCCTACAACACTCTCATTACCTTTACAATGAGGAATCTCGGATGAAAAAGAGAGAATCATTATTTCTCTCTGATTCTGTTGACCCTCGTAACATTCAACTTAAAAAAAACTCTCATGTTACAGTGGTTCTTACTCTGTGACTATTGCACTTGTTTCATACCAGCCAAAGACCTATGAATTTCTTAGGCCATCAATGCCTACAAGTCATAAACAATTCTTATAGTCATCCTTGCCTCACTTCAGAGTCTGTTCACCATTCATAACTGTCATCTTCCATTATCAACCACCCTCGAGGGCGTTGTAGCTATCTACATCAACATACATCTTCAATTATGGTCTCACATTTTGGTTTCATGACATGAGCATGGGGCCTGCCCGCCTCATTTGTACATAGATTTTATTTCCCCCCTAGAGAAAGGTTTGGGTCCCACAGTTTTCCCTCTTCCTCTGGCAGATTTCTCTTGCAGTTCCTCTCTTTACTCTTCATTACAATGGAACTCTCAACAAAAGAAACATTGATGTATTTCTACTATACTTATGCTCATAACCTCACACATTAGGGGGAATCTATTATCACTGAAAAATATTCTGCAACATTGCACGCAAATGATTTAAGAAACACATCAATTCCAACAGAAATTACTGTACCTACAACACTAAATTCCATCAAAAGAAAAAAAAACTATACAATTGGGTAAAAATCAAAGTGCACAAATTCACTAAAGGAAACGTAAGCATAGTCTGGAGTATGCCCAGGCCAACACAACCCTCAACATGTACTATATGAAAAATGTGAAACTGTCTACGAGAAAATATGTGCACTTCTATCAACGATGCATTTACGGATCTTTTCGGCCCCTCAACCACTTTTATTTCGACTTGCAACATGATTTGACAGTCATATCTGAGTGAAATTTAGCTTGGGGGTTGGTCAAGGGCTAGAGGGTGCCCTAACAGGCCCCTTGTTCACACTATGAACCAATTACATTTTCACATGAATGTATGCTATAAATAAGAGCCATGGGTGTGCTAAGAAACCAATATCTTCAAGGTATTGTTATTCTGCAGGAATAATTCCTTGAGAATCCTCTTTTCTCTTTGAATCTTTCAAGCACCATTGCAATAGGCCATTCCACTCACCTCTTGAGGGAATAAGAATTGATTTTCTTCACCATTTGTCATTTCTTCCATTTTATAGAGAGAAGAGCTCTCAATTAGGGAACTCAATATCCCTCTCAAGGAGGAAGAGGGGACTCATAAGTCCCTTCCTTTATCTATTGTGTTTTTCCTACTAATCTATTGATCCATTGCTAGCATTATGTTGGTCATTTTTTTATTTTCATGGTTCAAAGTTTCTCAACCTTTATAACATTTACGTCTTAGTTGTTTTTAGTTATATTTTTTTGTTTTCATGTGTGTTTGGTTTGTCTAACCCACTCACAAATTTATGTCTTGTCTAGCAGGCTTATCTAGGCATGCAACTGTTGTTTTTTTGCTCACCCAAGTCACAAAACCAACACAACAATAGGAAAGTAATATGTCTACTTCTACTTGGGATTATTTAGTATTCTCGACGAAATGGTTGTTGACATATAGAGGTAGTGGGAACTAAATCACTTTCTTCAATATGTACAACATTCCTCCAACCTAGTGTATAATAGTTTGGTATACTACCTCCTAAAGGATGATCTTGTCGTGTACAAACTATGGAAGTAGGTGACATGGCTTCATCGTACCATATACTCGTATACAAGTTCCATGTTACATGAGGTACCAATCCTCGATTCTTACTATGAATTCTATGGCTTTTTTTGTCACACAAGGGGTAGTGGTGGAAAATATGAACTCATATAAGGGAGCAAGGAAGTGTTCGTAAATACTCTGGTACTCCACACAATATTTGTGCTCCTAGAGAACCTTGCAATATATGTGGATTTTGGGGTCAATAGGAAATCAACTCCACCCCATATTAGGGTACATGTGAGCCATACACATTATGTCAAGGAGATATGAGGACATATGGAAACTAGGGAACATTCCTAGTTGTGCTTGCATTATTAAGGAAATGGAAGTAGTGAGATTTTAAAACAATATGTATTCCCAATTGAATGAAACATCCACATCTATGCATAAATAAATCAACGGCATATATGATAAGGGGAAATGAATTGTTTCATGTTCCCCATATAACCTGCACAACATGGCCACCAAATACTAGTATGGAATACTTAAGGAAACAGTGGGGTACTGCATCTTAGGTATATATTTTAACTACCTATTTTCCTTATACCATTTAGGAAAAAATTATTTCAATGTAAAATAGAACTCACTAAGAAGTTTACCATCCAATATTTTGCGTCCTTCTTCAATGTGATAGAATTTGGATAAAAAATATGGCCTAAAATAAACAATAGGTTCTTTTCATGCATTTCATACGTATCTACTACTTATGTCAGTGTTCTTGAAAATCCATTAAATGGTGTCTGCACAAGGGAAAACTATTGGGTGTTCTATTACCCTGAAGATCCCTATTTTTTTTATATTTTGAACGCCTGAAGTTCATTGGGATCTTCCTCTTCTACATAGAAATTTGACTTCTTAAATATGTAGTATACTTCTCCCCATTTCAAAGTTTCTCCATAATTTTTCAAAATTCCAGCCATATCATCATATATATACCCAACAATTTATACTTCTCATGTTTGTTGGGAGATGCCAGAGGGCTCAGCTCTGAATGTTTTCCCCGTAGTCTTATTTCTTGATGGCATGTTTGAATCTACCAAAAGGATAAGTTTAGGGAATAATGTGCTATTTGAAATACAACTAAATGATTTAAAATATTAGTAGAGTCATTGAAATTATACCGAGTTTCCCTCTGAGGATGTCAAGGTACTATTAGGCAATGATCAAAAAACTTGGTGAGACTTGGAGGGGAAAGGTTGGATATTAGTCTAAAAAAAATAAATCGGAAGTGAAAACATTAGATTCTCTGATATAAGTAAGAGAAGTTAGTATTAAGTGTTCCTATAAAGTGGAAAAAGAGAGGTGATTGGAAACGTTAAATAAAACTCTTATGATTGCATGAGAGGAGTTAGTAATAACTCCTCCAATGAAGTCAAAGGAGCTAATCCCTACTTCTATGATAAGTCATCAGAAAGGTTTACCATAAGTTTTGAAGGTGTGTGAAAATCTACGACATTAGATGTAACTCTTTTGATCATATCAGAGGAGTTGAAAGTAGCTCATCTGATATGATCACAAGAGTTATCATTAAGTTCTCTAAGCTATGAGGGGGGAAAGTTCGTAATTTATCCAATTGTATTGAAGGAGTTATTAATAACTCCTTCAATATGTTTCGAAAAGTTAGTAATAATTGTTCTTTAAATCATGAAGGTTTTGGGGGAGCTTGAAGATGGGTTTATAGGTTGGGAGAGTTCCTTGGAACCTTTATGATCTAAGTCTATGTGCATAGAGAAAAACTTAAGGGATTTAAAATATTGGTTGTAAGGATGAAAAGAGGTGTCTTCACGGTGAAAATTAGGGTCAACTAGACATTGTTTTAGGGAGAAGAACAATCTCTATAATGGGAAGAGAGTGTGCATCACATTAGCATGCAATGGTTATGGAATTAGCCAAAGGTATGGTGGTGAGGGTGAAGAAAACTATCAGAGTAGGGAAATAAATAAAGAAACAAGGCGACATGAAGAAATCAAAAGAAAACCTAACCCTAACCTTAGAACAAAATAAAGGAAAGATTCCCTTACCTAGATCCTAATGCCACGTGGTGAACATGGATAAGTCATAGCTTGAATGGGATAGTGAAATGCTTTTTAACCTTGGGGGATCTTTTCTCAATTTCTCGTGATTGGATAGAAATATTCCTACCTCTGTTTCATTTTTATAGCTAAAATTGTTTTTTGTCATTTAATGTGGTAGGTAGGGTTGTTGTGGTTGGAGGGATAGAGGGAAATTTCTTCAATGAACATCAAAGAACTTGAATGAAATTCCTTCAATGTTCATAAGGGGACTTGTTCTAAAGTCCTCCAATAATGTCAGAAGGAAAGAGAGGAACACCCCTAATATGAATCTGAGTAGTTTCCTATAACCGGCATGAGAACATTGCATATCATAGAAGGTGGAAAGAACTCCAATGCGAATCAGACGAATTTAAAGTAACTTTGTAGATTTCAAAAATATATTTTTTTAATTCTTTAAGGATTTTCTAAGGAATGAGTCTTATAAGTATCTTGAGTTGGAGAGGTAGACTCATAAGGATTTCTCTTAGGTTCAGACTATGATGGACTCTATTTTCTAAGGAGGTATGCAATATCATATGAGAAAATGGAGGGTTGTAGTGCTTGTAACTACACATTGTCTCTGTCACTGTCATTGTATCTGTCACTATCACTGATATCTCATCATCATCATCATCAACTAAAATCATATCCACTCACATAGATCATATACCAATATCATCAATCATGTGATAATATATTTGTGCTATAACATCCATCTACCATGTACCAAAAAATGTACCACTCCTATATTTTAGGGGAGAACATTCCACTTGGAGAATATTCTATATTCTCTTTCAGTTGAAACTTCAGTTTGACTAGTTGAGTTGAGTTTATATGTTTCATTTTTTTTGTCACCATGCAACATTGGGATCATCACCAACTCACTACTCTTTGTTCAATCAGTTAACTGAAGACTAGTTGACTAGTTAACTCAGCTAGGTGGCAGTTCACTCTCGTAACTGACTGAGAGACTAGACTAGGTGACAGTTTACTCTTGTAACTGTTGGTGTGTGTCCAGATCAATATATACCACCACTATGTCTCATTAGTTACTCATTTATTCTATATATTGTAAATTATTCACTCTTTGAGTGTGGAAAACGGTTAATGAGAATTCTTTCCATTATTTCTCTCCTTCCTCATCTTTTCCAATTCTCTCTACAAATGTGTGTATGATTGTTTAGTTAGATCTATTCTGTGCAGGTAAACACATTTACCATGGTATTAGAGCAGACGGATTGCTAAGAAAAAGATACACCAAATTATTTTTCCAGGTACTGAAGATTGAAGAATGCGGAAAATATGGAATTTATGTTTTACTCACTGATAATACTTCTCACACCTCATAACTATTTGGAGTGGAAGACAGAGATTCTAATTTTTCTCATAAGTAGAGGATTATACCAAATAGACATGGAAATGGAAGTAGATCCTGATTCTGCCAATGAGAAAAATGACTTTCTCAATAGACAAGATATGGCCATAGGATTTATCTACGTGTCTATTTCTCCATAAATTCTCCACCAAGTATTTGATGTCACACAAGACTTCACTCCAAATGAATTATGGAACAGATTAAAATTTATATTTGGGAACAAAGAATATTGTGAAGATTTCATGCAGGGGATTGGAAAGATAGATCCAGAAGAGAAACCATCAGAAGATCAAGCCTCTTATTATGAAGAGTCTTCTACAAACATTTTTGCACAAATTAGTATTCCAATAATTCAAGATGATGTCTACTCCATTTCATTTTTTTTTTCTGAAATTCATGTGGAAGATATATGGCATGCATCTCATGAATCACATGCAGACAATGTTGCATGCACCATGCATTTATCTCAGGAGACAAAAAGGGATCCATGCACATCAGACACCATTCTGATATTTTTTGAGAAAAAATTGCAGAAACAAATTGGATATTTGAATTCCTCTCGGGAATATATCAAATTTAAAAAAAAAACGTCTGAAACGGAGTCTGGAAACTGAAGTTATGTTCGTTTCAAAATCAACAAAATTTCAACATTTTTCCAGAAACGGTTGTACGGTTTTCGAAGTTTCATCCAAACTTTATTTGGATATTATTCATTACAACAAGATAAAGTGGATATGTGTGGAAATATCAATGATGCATATACTTCATCAGATCCATGCAGACATCTAAATCTTCAACAAAATATTCAAAGAACACAAACTTGCACAGTTGTGAGGTCTTCTTGGAGTGAAGGACATGGTTGCTTAGAAACTCCCTTTTGTTCCTTATCTTTTGTTATTTTATGCATTGTAA
>JZKD02S1423761.1:1488833-1500199 GCA_000966675.3 Picea glauca | reverse complement strand
TTCAGGGGGGGTGTTGGAGTTACTTCACACACACCTATGATTTATTTTTCCTAAGGTTTTTGCTTCCTTATTAGTCATAATTAGTCATTATCTAGTCTCCTATATTTTAGGGGAGAATATTCCACTTGGAGAATATTCTCTTTCAGTTGACACTTCGGTTTGACTAGTTGAGTTGAGTTTAGATATTGCATTGGTTTTTTCACCATGCAACATTGGGATCATCACCAACTCACTACTCTTTGTTTAGTTAGTTAAATAAAGACTAGTTGACTAGTTAACTCAGCTAGGTGGCAGTTCACTCCCGTAACTTCCTGAGAGACTAAACTAGGTGACAGCTTACTCTTGTAACTGCTGGTGTGTGTCCAGATCAATCTAGACCACCACTATGGCTCATTAGTTACTCATTTATTATATATATATATATATTGTAAATTATTCACTCTTTGAGTGTGGAAAACGGTTACTGAGAATTCTTTCCCTTTGTTCTCTCCCTCTTCTTCTTTTCCAATTTTCTCTGCAAATGTGTGTATCATTGTTTAGCTAGATCTATTTTGTGCAGGTCAACAGATTTACAAAACCATGTTCCTAATATTCAATATTTTCCTCATACTATGTGCCAAAATTATGCCTTAAGTATCTTCCAAACATATGCATCCAAGGGACTCCAAGAGATGCATCAAGCACGTACCAAAAAAACCAATGTATATACCTCAAACATGTGCCATAAAATCATCAATATTTGTATCTCAAACATGTTCCAAACCATCAAAAATGTGCATCCACCCATATCCCTCAAGCATATTCCAACTCATCAATGATATACCTCAAACAATGTGCCAATACTTGCCTCAAGACATGTATACAAGTATCCAAAAATGTACCTTAACGATGTGCCAAATATATACACTAATATATCCAAGATATGTACCAAAAATATGCCTCAAACGATATGCCTCAAACCTTATACCAAACATATACCATACATCCAATATGTGTCTCAAATCATATGGCGAAATATCCAAAACATGCCTCAAAACAAAGTTACCAACTTAACGAGAACTGTGACCTCAAAACGAGAACTCTGGCCCAAAAAACCCATATTTTCATAAAAAACATCAAAATAGACCCTCAAATCAGAAAGTGGTGCTATCGATACCACCATTTTTTAAACGAGGTAAAAATTACAACATTTTTCAAACATGGCCTTCAAAACTCAGACAGTAGCTCAGAAAAACCTTAAAATCAACACCAAAAAAAATGATGTTTTTTAATTATTTTTTTTCAAAAAATTAAAATTTTAGATAATTTGAAATCGTGTTTTTAGCAGTTGGTACCATTAAAACCAAAACCTCAAAATCAACCATCAAATTGAATAGTAGTTCTACCGATAGAACCAATTCTAAAATTGGGGTATGAAAATGACACATTTTTATAAAGTGGTAAAAGAACTCATCAATATTGTAAACAAAATCATAAAATCGATCCTTAAATGCTTACTTTTAAAATCTTACTATCACTCAAAGCACAAGGTAATACATAATTCCATGAAAATGTCACAATATACTTTAAAAATTGAACATCATTTTTTAATAATTTATTTTACTTTTAATACACAAAATTAAATACAAGTTACATTGAATGAAACATAAATTATTTCTTAAAAGTATTTTTATATTGTCCATATTCAAAATAGATGATCTAAGAAATTTTATTATATTATCCATAATCAGAAAATATAATTCATAAAGATAAAAAAAATATTCATAAGTTCATGTTATATCATATGTAATTTCAATGCTCATTTCTAGTTACCATACAAACATCATATGGATCAAAAATACATAAAATTTTCATAATCTTATTTAGATTGACTCATGGTTTCTGAAATACCATCAGAGTATACATTGACTTTAAATGAATTATTGGATGAATATTTATATGATCCATACTCTTCTCTAGGGTCTATGAATGCACCATTTGAGTGTACATGCATGCCCAACATTTTAGATGTAAAATTCCTTTTATATCTACGACTAGGTTCATCAGAATCCTATCTTGCATTTATTTATTTTGGAAACAACCTCTTGATAATATTTTTTTTCTTGGCATGAAGAGTTCCTCTCTTTGTCAAATTGAATTCATAAACAAGTATGTCAACATCATCTAATTTAAAGAGGTTAGTGCAACAACAAGTTGTATTTTGACTTTTTATTTTTCTCTTTCTATTGACATGTTTCTCAACCACCATCTTTGTCTTGTACACAAAATTGAATTGGGGTGTGCTTGTTGCATATCAATGCACTGCAATTGCAATAACATCGTCATTTGATTTCTCAATATTTATAACCTTTGCAATCAAGAAGGGATAACCATGTGGATCTTTAGTCGCTAAGACTGCAATCATGCTACTCTCCTTAATATCTTGTACTGAACCCCTATAAAGGTATTCCAAGGATTCACATTGTGCACATGACCTTCGTGAACCAATATACATTTATATTTCCTCTTCTTGTGTAAACTCATTAGCACCTTGAGATTCTTTTTGAACTTCAACAATGTTTGTTTGTTCAGAGTTCATTGGAATATTTTGTGGCCAATGAAATGGAGTCTTCAAAAATGTATCTTCATTTTTTGAGCTTGAAATTATGTCACTTTGACTATTTAAAAAATACTCCCAACAAATATAATCAAGAACATCAAAGTACTCATATGTATCCTTAATGGGATTTTTCATTTCTTCCAGGAATTCAGAATAATATACATCTTTATTATGCCTCCGTGCATTATGGATTTCAGCAACTAATTGTAAAAATAATAACTTTGATGCAAATATTGGACGATCTAGAATGAACTTAAAAAATGATAAACTTGATAAAGGCCCCCATTCTATAGTAGTTGATTACTGCTTTACCCATATAAGTGTTTTCTCATCAATTGTTTTGAAACAAAACTGATGTTGGAAGATAAGTTTATTAAGTTGCTCAATACATTTTTCTTTGCGATACGATCCCTGAATAAATATTTGCATGTCAACAATTTATTCCAATATATGAAAACAAGGCTCTTGAATGTATCCTTTCTTAATACATTCAATCAATGATTGTAGGATTCAAACATTTTTCCTCTTCAATGTTACTGAAAAACCACTGAACATTTGATCAATATGGTCATGAGTGTTTCCAACAATAAGGAAATCAACTTTCACCTTTTGAAATATTCTCATTTCAACAAGCATGCTTAGATATCCAAACACATTTTGATTTTTATTTTCACGACTAGTGTTGTCCAATTGTAGATAGATAACTTGAGGAAGAGTTATATACCAGTGAGTAAGCACATGATGAATTATGGTGATGGTTAGATTTGCATAATTATGAATATTTGTAGCTGTGAAGTAAACCCTTAGACACATTTTTCCATTGAAAACCATACAACCAACCAAGTGAAACTGAATTAAATTATCTTCCTGTAAATTTTTGGGTGTATGGAAAAAATGGGGTAGAAATGTTTTCTTCTGGTCCATGTCATCAATTATCATACCTAAATATTTCTTTGGAGAATCATAACACTTCTTTCAATGTTTGTACAAATTTTTCCTTTCACTTGATTGTTGATTCTGATGTTCTTGAAGTGCTTTGACTATGGAATCTACACACAACATAAAATGAAAATATTGATCATATGTTTTCATAGTTGATAACTATTCAATTATAAAAAATTAAATAGTAAATTCATACCTCTTTCTTCCCCTTCAGATTTATCTCTTCTTGATTTAAGAGTAGCAGATATACTCCAAATCACCATCCTTGACTTCTTAGGAATAGATACATTGTTGAATTGTTTCTTCCATATTCTTGTAAAATCTGCATATGTAATAAAATTATCATTTCCTTCAACACCTTCAGCATATCCTTTGTACAAGTTGTAGATTTCCCTCCTTGACAAATGATCTGGAATATGTATTGTGTCTCTATCTAGAATACACTCTCCATGTTTGGAAAAGAAATGACACATCCATGACAATGTAGTGTTTTTCAATGGACCACTATCTCATCCATGATGTACCTTTGAATAAAGTGAAGGATATTTTTCCAAACTTGTCTATATTCTTGATATATGAAGATTACCAATTGAGTGAATTGTTTTGAAATCATTTTTGCAAAGTAAAATATTCCCACTGTGATAATCATATCATGTATTGGTGGATATCATGGACACCACCAAATATGAATTTTGTATGGTATTATTCATTGACAAATATGTCTCCCTTTTATTCAAGGCATACATGTAGTCCATGGTTTTCAAACAATTATTTTGACAACATTCACTTGAAATCAATTCACTTATCGAAATTGATTTAGTGGGAAATTCTTTCCTAGATCTTGTACAACTAGAATGATTCAGATTGATATAAAAAGGTCTAGTCTTGGTCCTAGAAACAATATTTATTTTCAATGTCTCCACTATTTCATCATCCTCACTAGAAGAGTTTTCCTTATCACCAGAAGGAATATCAAGAAAAACATTGTCAAGAGACTAAACTAGAGAATGTCGATCACCTTGATTTGTTGCAGTTGAATGTTTGAGAACATGATATTCATTCGTAGGTCCATCATCTTCATTGATACTCTCATTCATGAGAGGAATATCAAAATGAATACAAACATGATTACAATGTTCACAAATGTCATTGGATCTTCCATGGAAATATTCACTTGAAGGAAAATCACCATCACCCATAAGATTGTCAGTGCCATTAAGATTCTCACTTGGAGAAACTTTTCCATCATCGTCATCGGTACCTTGAAAATTTTCATTTGGAGGAAAATCATCATCAACATCGTGTCCACCATTGACATAATCATCTTCATTTCTTTCAACATCTCCACTTGAGTGAAACTTTTCACCATCCTGCTTAGTTCCTTGAAAACCAACATCATCAACATCATTTCCTTTTAATTTATCACTCGGGAAAGAGTGACCACCAATTGAGTAATCGTATTCATTACTTTTAAAATCCCCACTTGAGGGATATTCTTCATCATCCTCATTATTAGCTTGAAAATCCTCACTTGGTGGTGTTGGATTACTGAGATGGGGGGTGAATCAGTAATAGAGAAATATAATCTTTTTTCACCATAAAATTCAAGTGTTATATCAATGTATCATTATCACCCAATAGTTGCAGAGTAAATAAACAATTAACAAAAGATAAATCACACACATACACACTACACTGGTGTTTTACGTGGAAACCTAAAATGAGAGAAAACCACGTAATGATTTTTCTTATATGTATTTAATAATTACATTCATTGGAAGCACCAACTTCCTTTGTTTTCCAACTTCAATTGAAAGGAGGCTCAAACCCCCTATCTTCTCAGGCTACAACCTGAGTGGAGATCCAACTCCCCAATTCTCTAGCTACAACCAAAAAGAGGCTATAACCCCCTATGTTCTTCGGATACAACCGGAAAGTGGCTAAAACCACCTATACTTTCCCCGTCCAACCGCCCTGATATATAAGTAGAATGATGGAACCAATGTCACACTATCACTGTGAGATATACTGTTGTAAACATGTACCAATCAACCTACACCAAACAACCTATACCAATAACCTGAACCATGTATCAACCATGCATCAAACATGCACCAACCTGTACCAAACAACCTGTAATAAACCTATACCATAAATAAGTGCATCAACCATGCACCAACCTGTATCTCAATATGTACCATGAATAAGTGCATCAACCATGCACCAAACTTGTACGAATAACCTGTCACAACAACCTGTCCAAACAACATATCACAACAAACTATCTCATCAATATTAAGAACCAAATTAGATTTACTCACCAAGATCAATCACCAAGAAAACTCTCAAATATGTGCATCAACCAAGCATAACACAACAAATCATAATCATCACCAAGACCAATATGTGCTTCTAATAATATACCAATAAAAGTATCCTACGTCATCATTAAACCATGTGTCAACAATACTACTAACTAGTGCCTCCAACCATGTACCAAGTATGTACCAATCATGTATCAACTACTCATCAACTATGAATCATCAAGATGTACCAACATCATCAACTATACACCTCATGTATGTGCCAACTCATCAACTACTTGTCTCAAACATGTACCCAACATGTACCTCAACCAAAATCCCTCATCAATTTCATCATCCAAATCTGATTTGTAAATCTGTAATAGACCTAGTGTATATGATCACATACTTTCAAACCTTCATTAACTTTAACAACAAAAGACAAGAATTTTCATCAAACTTTACTTTAGTCTCACATCACTAGTTTTGTATTAGTCAGCAACCCTAACATGTACCTATAATGAATAAAGATATTAAAATAGTACACAATGTTCTTTAGTGTGTTTTATGAAATTCCTCCAGGTGTGACTACCTGGAACCTCTCAAAAAAGGATTTATAGCAAAAATGGCATACCTTGTTGAATTCTGGCTTATTCTAGAGAGCGAACGTGTAGAGCATGACCCACATGGAATATTATTTGTATGGATCAGAAAATTTTACACATAATACTACAAAATGTAATATAAACAAAACATTTGGTCTTACTTAAATTGGATATCTTAGGATACTCTACTCTCACTCGAGAGACCTGGGTTCAATCCCAACAACAAAACCATTTGTTGGTTATCAATTCCCTTCTCGGGTTATCTGAATTATTGATCCAGGGTTCATGTCATTCGGGGTTCGAACAAAGCCTCTAAAACTATTGGCCCTCTTGGTAAACCAAAAGGCAACACAACACTCGGAAGGCACTCTGTAGTCTCACCCAAGATAACCTTAAATGGGTGGTTGTGAGACTCAGGTGTTCATAGCCTAGGACAGAGTACGAGACAGGGTTTTCTTGATTAACGCAAGATACCATGAGTTGTAAGGGAAACTACTTATTCCTTGGAGTCGCATATGGATATCCCAGAGTGTAATTTAAGCAAAGTATAACCAGATTCATAACAATGTATTAACTCATTCATAAAGATTAACCCATAATTGTTGAAAGAAATAAGAGACATGCATACATTCAACATATTAAACGAGTATTACAGCGGTTCACCCCCTCCTGGGCTACATCCACAAAGAGTTGGCTCTTGGCTCTTTTATTATGGCAGTTATGCATTCCTGGCACCACGCGCTTACAATTATTCATAGAACTGGGTAGGATCTATGCGAGGTGAACTATATCGCACCAGGCTCCACAACCTGCGGTCTAATCCTCAGATCTACCTTCTCTCGTATCCTATTTTCTCAAAATATTACAAAATCGGTTCATACAACTAAAACATTAAGAGAACTACTAACAACTACTAGCAACTCTCTATATGATCCTTTTATATCTATATTTATACATTTTGGGATCTTCATCCTTTTATAGAATATTACCAAAACCCTAACCCTTCTTACATTAGGTCTTTCTCCCATACATGTGTTGTTCCTCCTCCAACTATCGCTTTCCTTTGTGCACTCTTTCTTGCATGCACGTGTGTTGTTCTTTTGCCAGTTGTTACTTCAGTTTTCTGCACACTTTCTTTCCCATGATCTTTCTTCTTTCCCCTTCATCCTGGTGCCAACACATGGCATTTTTACCTGAAAAACCTATTTTAGAATAGTTTCAAGACTAGCCACAAACCCTATTTTCCACGGAGTGTAACTCCAAAAAGAAAATGACCTACAAAATGAAATTCGTACCACAATTGCTTCAATATGTTTTCTCAATGGCCTCTCAATTTCACAGTTTAGATCAATCTAGAAAAAAAATTATTTCAAAAATGGTTAGATGACCTGTAAATACCATACCTTAGAAAGCATCATCAAAAGAATTTATCCTCCCTTGAATTTCGACCTTCTTTACTTTACCTTCCCTATGAAATTCGGCTTAGATATCCTTTGGTTACATCATTCACTTGTATATATTTGATATGCTCAAGTGTGATTAAAATAACAGAGCCTTGCCTCTTATTTATACTCACTAATTAGCTTCCTCAAGGGGTTACCTTTTAACCATCTTAACCCACTTTCATTATTTTAGGGTTAACCAACTTCTAACCACTTGTCCAATTAGTAATTTATCCATTAAATTTATTATTTAAATAATTTATTTTGTATCCACTTTGACTTATAGTATACTCATCACTTCAGTTTACCTCAAGGGGTTACCTTCTAACCATCTTAATCCACTTTCCTTATTTTAGGGATAACCCACTTCTAACCACTTGTCGACTTAGTAATTTCTCCATTAACTTTATTATTTAAATAATTTCTTTTGTATTCACTCTGAATTATAGTATACTCACCACTTCACTTTATTATTTACCTTCTAAAATCTCTTAAACCACTTTGACTACTTTGACCTTTTGGGGCTTCTAGATGACTAATGAGGGTTCTCTAACTTCACATGGCCATAACTCTCTAACCATGAGGAGTTATGTGACATTCCACATACCATCGGAAATGGAATGAAATGTAATATCCATATAGAATAGTATTGCATGAAAATATATCAAAACTCATACCATTATCCATCAAACAAACTTGGGTCCATTATCCAAACCTTGGTTCTCCAACTTCTCATGACCATAACTCTGTAACCACGAGGACTTATGTGGCATTAGACATACCATCGGAAATTGAATTATATGTACTATCCATATAGAATATTCATAGATTCAACTATATTAAAACTCATACCATTATACATGAAAAACCCTTGGGTCCATTACCCAAACCTTTGTGCTACTGGAATTCGCTACCAGACTTTCTCCAATAGATGAAACAAATCACTAAGGGTTGACATCAATATAAAATATCACTCTCCAATGGTTGAAATCAATGAAAACCAACAATCCATACCAACTTTCCATCAACCTAAGACAAATTTCTGACAATCTCCCCCTTTTCCATTGATGGCAACACCAACATTGATGGAAACACTTAGTCATGATAACATCCATTCTTATAATCCTCATCAATGTTTCTAAATCTCCCCCTTTGAAATCAATGGAAAAGGTTATCTCCCTTTGGGGATGCTCCCCCCAACTAAAATCTCCTTGGGTTGCTCCCCCTGTCTACATGCCTATGTTTTGTCTCTCCAAACATTTATATCTTTCATATGATAAATATCTCCCCCTTTGTCATCAATGGAAAATATATCTTTCCATCTGAAGTTTCTCCCCCTATCTGAACTGTCCTTGGGGATACTCCCCCTAACTGAACTCTTCCTGAAACTGATCTCCCAACTTGAATTGTCTTATTTATGGATCTTCCTCATGTACATCTAAGACATATAAGATAAGCATTCAAAAGCATTCATTTTGGAGTAGAAGTTAATCCTAGCCTCTAGCGAAGATACTCGAAGGATTTATGTGGAAATGGTTTTGTAAAGATGTATTCCACTTGTTCTTTTGTGCCGACATATTCAACTCTGATGTTCTTCTCTGCAACCTGTTCCCACAGAAAGTGATACTTGATTGGAATGTGATTAATCTTGGAGTGCATAACTAGTTTATTTGAGATACTGATGGTGCTTGTATTATCACAATAGATTGGAATGGGCTCATCATACTCAACCTATATATCTGTGAGAGTTTGATTCATCCATAGAACATGTGTACAACATGTTGCTGCTACAATATAATCTGCCTCAGTTGTAGATAAAGATACTGATGATTATTTCTTACTTATCCATGATACTAAACACTCACCCAAGTAGAACATTGCTCCACTAGTGCTTCATCGGTCATCAATGAAAACTGCCTAATATGCATTTGTGTAGGCAATAAGTGATAGATATTATCCTTTTGGATACCATAATCCAAACTCTTATGTTCCTTTGAGATATCTGAAAATTATATTCACTACCAGTACATGTGATTCCTTTTGTGCTACTTGAAATCGTGCCACCTATCCAAATTCATACATTACATCTGGTCTAGATGTTGTCACATATAGTAGGCTATGAATAATTGACCTGTATTTCCTCTGATCTGTAGACTTTGAATCATCATCTTTGCTCAACTTGCAACTAGTTTTCATGGGAGTGATAACTGGTTTGCAATATTCCATTCTGAACCTCTTTAGCATTTCTCTGATATACTTAGTTTTAGAAATAAAAATTACTTGGTTTCTTTGACATATTTGAAGACCCAGAAATAAGGAAGTTCTCCAAGTAATGACATTTCAAATTCATTTTTCATATCTTTTGCAAATTTCTGGCTTAACCTGTCATTAGTACCTCCAAAAACAATATCATAAACATAAATTTCAATTAATAAATACTACCTTGAGTTACCTTGATGTAGAGTTTGCCGTGTTCGCTTCCTTTCCATCGTTCGTAGGGAGTTTTGTCATTGTTGTTTTTTAGCATTACTCTATTTTGAATGTGAACTGTTGTATGCACTGCATGTGTCCAAAAAATATCTGTCAATTTGGAATCCATTAGCATTATTCGAGCCATTTCCTGTGTAATTATCATCCATTATGATAATGTTCCTTTGTCTCTGAACCACTCTTTGAACCAATCTATGAATCCATGTTCTCGTCCATGTTGTCCACAATACTACTTGTGCAACTATCCATAATGTTGACCCATTTATCACTATACTAACATGAAGTCTTGATTAATCCAACAAATTCTACTTCTACTAACTGGCTGCTCTGGATCTGCCTTCTCAAACTCTACAAGTTTCTTGAAGGATGGTTCTTTGGTCTGTCACAACTATCGCATATAATACCCCTATCTAATATTCATATTACATGGGATTCTCTAAGCCGAATGGCTTATAACAATTCTTTATTTGATGTGTATTCATCATCATCTTCATTGGTAGATTAATCATCTCTATGAGCTCTAACTTCTTTCTTTCTGTCTATGGATTCGTCTTTCACTACAATACCTAAAAGTACAATCTCTTGAACATGTTCCTTATTTACTTTTCCTTCTTTTTTTTCATTTATTTTACAAACCTTTCTATATCTAACATCCTTCTTTTTATCTGTAGATTTTTCTTCATCTAGTTTTATTGCCAATATTGTGATCTATGGGACCTGGTGTTTGTTCACCTATTCTTCCTATTTTCTTATCCATACTTTCTTATATCCGATATCAGTTTTCTATTTCATGGAAGTATCGATCATGCTTCTAAAATCACGAGCTATGTGTCCATATTTATGACATTTGTAACATTCAATGTTACGTGGGTGTAACGACCCCTTCGTTACGTCTACGAATAGCGAAGTACAATAGGAAAATTTTACTTTTTCTTTTCATTTTAAAAATAAGATATTAACAACATCACCTAATGCACTAAGGTGA